>CAUOFW020000814.1:1046560-1220929 GCA_963454935.2 Ilex paraguariensis | reverse complement strand
GAGCCTGTGTCTCTATCTATGGGAGTTTTTGAGTTTACGAGAAAGTTCAAGGGACTTTGCAGTATCGAAAACCAGATTCAATGCGGATCAATTTAGGTATATGCAAGGAAGAGGCTTATCAGACTTGAAGAACATCAATGGCCAGGATGAGATCCTGCCAGTTCTGATCGTTGGTGCAGGACCAGTTGGGCTTGTTCTCTCTATACTTCTCACCAAATTAGGTATCTACTGAACTCTCTTTACCAATTTTGAATATACCCTTTTCCTCTGTTTGCTTGCTAAGAAAAATCATGAACTGAAAGCGAAGACCACTTGCAAACTTATGCTCTCTATCCATTTACTTGGTGTTGTATTGACTAATATTAGCATTGCCTTTTGGTATTCAACCGCCATAACTTACTAGCCAAATCTGGTGAATTGCTTGCTTATTTTTCAGAACTTTGTTTGTTTTTCCAAATACACATGGAACTTTTTAGTCATCAAGTTACTTGTCTGAATTATTTGTTTTGGTATTGTAGGCTTGTTTTGGGTGTTGGTTGCCCTTGTAGCATAAAAATTGTTGTTAGAGCAATGGCAGCGATCCTTGTGGTATTCTAAGACCACCATTGTTAGAATTTGGTGTTTTGCATTTGAGAATGCAATGAAAGTAGTTGCTTCAGATTAACTGATGCTTCATGGTTTTCCTAGGCGTTAAGTGTGCAGTTTTGGAGAGGAGCAGGACATTTCCAAGACATCCACAGGCACACTTCATCAACAACCGATCTATGGAGGTTTGTTTTCTTACATTGAGATTGTAGTCTGATTCGTCTTGAAAATATGAACAACTCCATTGAAAAGTGTAATTTGGATTTGATGTAGTTTTCTTTATCAGATCTTCCGCAAATTGGATGGCCTCACAAAGGAGATCCAGAGGTCCCAACCACCAGTAGATTTTTGGAGAAAGTTTGTATACTGTATATCTCTCACTGGTCCTCTTCTTGGGTCAGTTGACCATATGCAACCTCAAGGTAGGATGAATATCTGTAGTATCACAATCTGGTCACCTGGATGGATGATTTTCCAGAATTTCTTATTTTGCTGTCTCTATTATTGGTCATGGGGGTGTAGAGATTATAAAAAACTGGCCATTATTGTGACAGTTTCCTTATTTATGGTTATAATTTAATGTAAACTCATGGGTTTCTAGATTTTGACAGGGTTGTCAGCCCAATCTCTGTTGCACACTTCTCACAGTACAAACTGACCAACTTACTACTTAAGCAGCTCGAAAACCTTAGCTTCCATGTTGGTACTTGTGAAGAGCTCAAAAGTCTTAATCAAGGGCCACTCAAGGAAAGGGAGATATTAATGGGACATGAGTGTGTATCAATTGGTGCCACTGACCGCTGCATTACTGTAACTGCATCCTTCCTCAAGGACGGGGTTTATATGGAGAATGATATCCAGTGTAGTTTCCTAGTTGGGACAGATGGTGCAGGAAGTACTGTGAGGAAGCTTGTAGGAATAGATATGAGAGGCGAAAAGGACTTGCAGAATCTTGTTAGTGTCCATTTCTCAAGCCAAGACCTTGGACAGTACTTGCTCAGTGAAAGACCTGGCATGCTATTTTTTATTTTTAATACTGAAGGTATAGGGGTTCTTGTTGCTCATGATCTGAAGCAAGGGGAATTTGTATTGCAGGTAGTGCAGGCTGTGATATATGTTCAGGGATTTCTGTTGGTTTATGACTGCTGTAACCTGCACAATAAACCTACAATTTGGTCGTTATCTTTTGCCTTGCAGGTACCATTTTATCCACCTCAGCAGAAGCTTGAGGATTTCAGCTACAAGGTATTTTTCTGTCGTTACCAAATGATCTATTACGGTCAAGAAGATATACAGAAGAATGCTATTTGGTAAAGTAATAAGAATATAAGGGATTTTTGCTATTGATATTCTGCATATCAGATGTACTGGGTGTTTAGGAGGTTTAGGTGAATGGTATAGTATAGCAAGTAAGGATATGATGATTCCATTATAATCGTATTGTTCGGAGGATTCAACTTTTTGTAGATGTGTGAAAGGTTAATCATCAAATTGGTTGGCCAAGAGCTTGCAGACATAGATGTGATAGATATAAAGCCATGGGTGATGCATGCTGAAGTTTCTGAGAGATTTGTATCTTGTGACAACCGAATAATATTAGCTGGTGATGCTGCTCATCGTTTTCCTCCAGCTGGTGGTTTTGGTATGCAACTTGTTTTGTGCGGTCTGAAAATTTATTTTGCATTTGTAATGAGAATTTCTTTGAATGCTGCAAGGTATGGAGACCCCATGGACAGCAATGTACTGTACTTAGTTGCATTTGGAACCAGTGGATATTCCTTTTTTCATCTTATTTGTACATGCATGGAGGAACTCTGATTATAAAT
Organism: Ilex paraguariensis; assembly: GCA_963454935.2. Lineage (NCBI taxonomy): Eukaryota > Viridiplantae > Streptophyta > Magnoliopsida > Aquifoliales > Aquifoliaceae > Ilex > Ilex paraguariensis. Next base: position 1,218,518 of record CAUOFW020000814.1, on the reverse strand, counting down.
ACAGGAGGGATAGAGAAAGGAGAAAGTATATGATAAACTTCGTAGAACTTAAGGGCACTGAGAATCAAGGAAAAGGGAGGGGGAACAAAAACATCAGTGTTTGGCATCCGTGTATGGTATATCAAAATTCCCTCCATTTTTCTAGAGTGCCAATGATAGTAGAAAATGCAGTAAAATTATGTGTCATAATATTTTGTTCTTTTGTATAATTTTCCAGTTAGGGAGTGTCCATTGTCATTGTTTGGACATGTGTATGAGGTTTGACAATGAATTAGTATGTTGTTAGTTTTACTAGACTGCGAATAGGTTCTTAATTTTCTGGAACTCGAGAAAGAGATCAATTACAAACTCTATACGTATGCAGGAATGAATACTGGCATTCAGGATGCTCATAATCTTGCCTGGAAATTAGCCTCTGTTATCAAGGGTACTGCTCCATTGTCACTTGTTGCCACTTATGAAATGGAACGTAGGCCGGTAGTGCTCTTCCTTTAAATATTTTTTAATTCTATGTTTCTGTTAATACTATACTTATAATTTGATATTTATTAATATCCTACTCTTTCCATTACCAGATTGCAATTTTCAATACTGAACTCAGTGTCCAAAATTTTAGAGCAGCAATGGAAGTTCCTGCTGTCCTTGGTCTTGATCCAACTATTGCAAATTCAGGTATGGGAACAAATTCCATTGCATTGAAAATTGGGTCCCGTATTTGTCTTTGGTTCAACCACTCAAAATGTGGGTCAAAGAAATCCTCCTTGCTTTTTAGTGGTCCATATCTTTCTTCTTTTTTGACAGTGCATCGAGTTATCAATAATACGTTTGGTTCCATATTACCGTCTGGACTACAGAGGGCGATTCTGGATGGGCTTTTCACTATAGGTCGAGCACAGCTTTCAGATTTTGTCTTGAATGAGAACAATCCATTTGGTTCTTTGAGACTTGCTAAACTAAGGAGAATCTTTGAAGAAGGAAAGAGCCTTCAACTCCAATTTCCTGCTGAAGATCTAGGTTTCAGGTATTATAGTTATCTGGGCTTACATTCTACCCCATCGTACATTTCTTTTTACTTGTTACCGTCTATAGTTCAAAGATAACCACATGATATGCACAAATAACTCCATAATGATGATGACAAAATGACCTGAGTGCCCCCTACACATAAGAGTAGATATATGGCGATTATTCTGTCTCTCAGTTGACTTTCCCTATTATAAGACATTTAAGTTAGACGAAAAATGTTATGACTGTATCTTGGTCCAAAAAGACAAGGTTCTGTGGTTACATTTGAACCATAGGGGTGTACCGCAGGAGGGAAAAGTGATATTTGCCATTACTTTACAAACTGTAGCTAATTATCATCAGCTCATGCCATTGTTGTGCTGACGTACTTTGAGGTGTTGGATATCGACGTTGACGTGTCTGTTCCAACAACCTGGATGTTTCTGTGATAAGTCCATCTGAACTTGTGGTTTTAGAATTGTGTAATTTCTTTTATGGCTATGTGATCTAGTCATTAAATCAGGAGAAAATGAGTCATCTATGAGATATTATTGATTCAGCCAGGGCTCACGAGCTTCCAGATGCCTTTCTTACTCGTATGTTTCATTTTAGGTACCTTAAGGGAGCAATTGTACCAGATGATGATAGTGTGTTGGAAGCACCAGAAGCCCCTACTGGTCGTAGGCGGGACTATGTTCCCTCTGCAGATCCAGGCTCAAGGCTGCCTCATATGAATGTAAGGTTGTTAGCAAAACTATCAAGTGAGGTATGCACAGTTTCATCTCCTTTTTTATCCTTCTCCCTTCTCTTTTAGGAGCACTGTGCATTGTTTTTCTTGTTCCCTTTTTCCTTTTGCCAAGCAGCTAACATTCCAACCTTGTGTATCTTGATGATTCTGGAAGTCTTAATTTCCTGACTCCCATTGTTCATTCCTGTCACTAACAACCTATAAGTCACGAGTTTTCTATTTTACCAAACCTTATCTTTTAGTCTCTAAGTGGGTTTCAACTTTGAAACTTGTGCTGATGGATTTGCATCACATTTTCCATTCTTGTTTTCTTTATGCTTTAAGATGTTTTGTAGGAAACGTTTTCCACATTGGATCTCGTAGCAGTGGATAAAGTTGAGTTTCTTCTTATTATTGCACCAGTGGAGTCATCCTACCGCCTAGCTCATGTTACATTCAAGATAGCAGAGGAATTCAATTCTTCCGTAAAGGTGTGTGTGGTGTGGCCAGATGGTACTGTTGATGGAGCTGCAAGAAGTAAGGAAGCATTTGACCCTTGGGAAAATTACATAGACGTTGTGGAAGTGAGGCGGTCAACAACTTCATTGTCATGGTGGGATATCTGCCAGATGACACACAGAGGAGCCATTCTAGTTAGGCCCGACGAGCACATTGCTTGGCATGTGAAGTCAGTAGTGGTTGGAGATCCTACTTTGGAGATGAAAAGGGTTTTCTCTTCCGTTTTAGGAGTCCAATCCACCGGCCTACAGTAAATGAATATGCTTGGCAAATAATTCAATACTTGCATGAAGGATCAGGAGCTGTCTTCCCCTTCAAGCACTGGCCATACTGAACAGCACAAGCATGGTGCGAACTTTGCTTCTCTATGTTGATGGGAACTACAGTAGGAAAATAACACTGAATATGGTCAATGACATTTAATTAACTGAATTTTTTTTGAGGCTTCTTAAACATTTTACAAGACAAGAATCCTAGGTTAGAAGCACTCCTGAATCACCTTCTTTTAGATTGGAATATTGGATAGGTGTTACTTGAGGTTTGCAGAGATTTGTTGTGTCCATACTTGCGCTTTACCTGGTTGATTTTCATGTAGATGCTTATATTTTCAGTGTCTCTTTATCTGTCAGCTACACGCCATATGATTTAGCATTTGTTTCTCTGTAAATCTTTCACTAATCCATGCCAGAGCTAGTGCCCTACATTCCCAGTCCCCGCCCCCAAATCCCTGACTAGGGACATTGTGGGAGACAGGTGATACCACTGAACTACAATGGTGGCTCATTGTTGCGGAGATTTACAATAATCCTCCGTTTGGTACGATAGAAAATTTGAAGGATGAAAAGTTAGAGGGATAAATAAAACATCATGTTTGGTAAGGAAGGAAAATAGGAAGGATGAAAAAGTGGATGAATTAATTTTTCTTTTAACTCACCAAAATTAATCCTTCCAAAATTGAAAGGAAAATGTATGAAAAGTTAATTATTTATGGTGACATATATTTTATTTGTCTATATATCTTTTAATAAATATATATATAATTTTAAAAATAAAAATAAAAAAATATTTTTTTCATCTTAACTAGGTGTGAAAATTTTCAACTCAATACGATGACACGACTCAAACTCAGTATGAATTTTGACACTAATTTGATTATAATTTAACACGAACTTAAAAATGACTCGACACGTTAATAAGAAATATAAAAGACTCATTATTTTATGATTCAACATGAATTTGACATGACACGATTCGATTGTCATTCTTAATTTTAGCCAGTACAAAAAAAAATAAAAAAAATTAGTCATTTTTATTTTTCATCTATCCAACCAAATACAAAGAAAAGAAGGTGTATCATTTCTACTTTTTATCATTGAAAGATAAAAATTGTATTTCTCCTACTTTTCATTATTTCTACCTTCCATATTTCCTACCAAATGGCGCATAAAAGTCAATCCACACTATTAGTGAAAAATTTGACAAAACAATTTACTATGAATACAAAGAATACTCGGTTAGAGCAACTCCAAAAGGCTAGTTAAAACCTTTTTTTTAGTTGTTTTAGATAGTTTCTCTTTAAAATGTGGCTCCAACAGACTAACTATTACCCTATCTATTTTCTATATCCCCATTTTCACTAGCTACATCTAGCTAACCACTTATCCTTAGTTACTTCAGAAGTTGTTGGTCTAGTGTTTGGATGAGAAGATCGATGGAGAGATGATGACATCTAGTTTGATCAAACTCGAAAGTTTTGAAGTGATTTTGTATTGAATTTTGTGATTTAATTTGAGAGAATTTGGTTTAAGAGTAGTAATTTTTAGGAGATGAGTTCTCTGTTGTAGCCTATAATTGATTAAATTTGTACAATGTATAGTTAAATTGTTATTTTTTGAATTTTATTATTGAAAGTTAGGTAAAGTTAGTTGAAGTGGTTAGATAAAATAGAAAACGTTATTAGAGTGAATTTAAAAAAGTGATTAGTTAAATGAGATAATATAATATTTAAATATATTTTGAGTAATTATTTTAGATAGTATTGTTTGCGATATTCTTACTATCCACAAGGTAATATGCCAGTTCTAGGTAACAAAGTCATGCTAGAAATGTTTTGCCCCTTACATGTCTAGATGTATCATTTCTTTGCTTCAAGCGCTAATATCAATAAATGCACCTTCAATGTAATAGTTCAAATGAAAAGATGGTAACCTAATACAGGCATCCACTAATTGCGTTACAGACAACAATATTGTATTCAATGTTAAAAGACAGGTCTGCCAGTTGCATTCCTCAACCACAGAGGGATCCTATCAATGATCACAGATGCTGTGAAATGTAATCTGCCGGAGGATCAAGCTTTAATACGAAAGCCCGCGACTAAATGTACAATTATTGCCGTGGTAATTCCGAGCAACCCACCTGCAACAACCTGCAAAATACATTTGAAAATTCAGAAGGGTTTTCGCTAACAAAAACTAAAATTTTCATCAGCTTTATATATAGTTGCACCGAAGGAATCTCCAACCTACAGGCTGTTATAAAATTTATCATTAAAGACGGGATTGATCTTACAGGGAAGTCAGAGGACGAGGAGAAACAAATTATAAATGTTTATGCAAAGATAACAACAAAGTTCTCAGAAGAGAGAAGTGTAGTACGTTAGGCAAAGCAGATAAAAAGAAATATTAGTTCTATAAATAAATATGGGCAATCCGCCATGATAGGTGTACTAAAAGTCCAAATTTAATAGACCTTAATCTTTCACAGCATGAAGTCCCTATACGGGTAGGAAAGATGAACGTCTGAGTTTTGCAGAAAATCAACTTCAACTTTTAAAAGGTGCAAGTTTCATCTTACAAAAAGCCTGTGAGAAAGAACATAATTTGCCAATAATGTACTCAAGGCTCAAGCGATAGCTCAACAGGGATAAGCAAATAGAATTGGCCTTTTTTTAATAAAAGGTTCAATGAATAACCAAGTTTCCATTTGCCTTGTCTCTTCCTCTACAAAGCATAACCATAAGAAAAGATACTGTAAAGTCCTTTTTCTTAATACTCGGTCTTCTCGCCGCGTTTTGTGTATTTTCAAGCAATTGGAACATGCTTTTGGCAACACATGCACCTTTATATTACTGTGGTAACCCGTAAGGCATTGATAGATCTGTAGCAATATAATAAAAGCTATCAAAGAGAAACAAATGCACCCAATAAAAGGTGCAGGTGGCACCAATTACAATAGTGGAAGGCAAGTCATCCAAGACAGTAAAGACCCAAAATGCAGCTGTAATCAACTTTTTGACTTGCACAAAAGCAAGCATGCCAACAGGAAGGGGTGGAGACTGGTGAGAAAGAGAGTTGCAGTTAAGGCAGGGAAACTACACAATGACCAATGGCCTGTGAGCAACGTGGCATAAATAAACTTAAATAATCAGAAAGGACTCAAGTTCATCTCAAGGTTATATGTTTTATTGTGTAGAGTATAAGTTTTTTGGTTCATATTTGTGTTTGCTCATGGAATGTAACCTACATTTCTCTACAGTTTACACTATTGATTGCAAACCACGGTGAACAGTAGCATAAGTATAATATGCATGGTGGCATTTTCCAAAATTCCTTATTACAAAGGAGAAACGGGCAAATATCCAGAAAAGCAAAAAACAAAAATAAAAATTAATATACAAAGATTATCATCAGTACATAACAAATGGATGGGTTTTCATCTTAATTTGCTCTGAGTAATCAAAGTAGTATGATGAGGATCTATTTAAAAACAAAGCCATCCATAACAAAGATTAATGATGAGGAATACAATTACCACTTAAGACATCAAAACAAACCTGAGGAGGGGTGTGGCCAAGAAGTTCACGTAGTGGTCTGATCTCAGCCAGAGGATGTTCAGCGGGAAGTTCGTATACAATTTGATTCAAAACCTGAAAAATCCCGATTCAAACATATGAATAAGTAAAATGCCTAGAAGGCAGTTCCAGCAGCTATGTTGTATATCTATTCAAATATAAATGAATAAATCAACTAAATACAAATCCCAATTCAAACATGTGAATAAGTAAAATGCCTAGAAGGCAGTTCCAGCAGCTATGTTGTATATCTATTCAAAAATAAATGAATAAATCAACTAAATCCAAACCTCTGCCTGGCGTCCAGCGTGTAACCTCACACCAGTTGCATCATACATCACCTGCCACAAAATTCTGCTCATAAGAGACATAAAGCATCTATAATACAATACCAGAAGTGAACATTTTCCTCATACAGTGACCTCTTAGTCTTTCTTTTACTTTTCTTTTTTTTCCCTATTGTGGTATGTTCACTAAAAAATTGATCAGCTAAGTCATAACAAACAACATAGCATCACTGGACAAATGAGAAAAAATAATTGTAGTTATAAATAAGTGCATTGGACATTTGCATCGTGTTCTTTTTTAAGTATTTGTGCTACTGGCACAAGAATCAACAATCAAAATTATGAAAAACCCAAAAAATTAAACGCAAATACATTAAACAAAAATACTTGGAAGACAGGAGGTGTTTAATCACGCACAGCTAATTTTGCTTGGCTATTTCTCACAAAAAAGTGAAATTGTGAGTTTGAACTTATAGCAGCCACTCAATTAACAAGAACCAAACCAGGCAATGACCCCATTTCTTCTAAAATTAGAAATAGGGGCACATGACTTCTTGTAGTTATATATCGGAAATGACACAAAGTTACATTTTTCTACAACTGATATAGACAAAACACAGGTCACATGAAAGTGGAATCAAGGCAGTGATATAGATAATAACATTTTCAAATAGATGCATCCACAACTAATATATTCTAGCTTTCTTGAGATGGATTATGACCAGATGAAGAGAGGGATCATACAACACATGCTAAGATAAGTGCAGCTGCAAACAGTGATCCTCCAAAGCCCTCTTGCAAACCAATGGCCAATGCAAGAGCAGTGACAGTTGCAGAATGGGATGATGGCATCCCACCAGATCCAACAAGTCGCTTCAGATCCCATCGTTTCTCCTTGTACCTGCAAATCTATGACATATTAAGACTCTTAGGATAAACAGTTACAATTCTTAGCTACACCAAGAATTGGATCCAAACCAAGTAAGAGAATGTACCAAACAAGATATTTATTAAAATGTAACCAAAGAATTCAGTTGACTGCATAATTTCACATATTGGTTTCTTTTCCATTGGCACTTAGACCTATGTTTTTCATTAGGAGCAAGCAGCCCACCGGGTTATCATACAATAAGCTAATCTCAAGAGTCTAATCAGAGTGCCATGCACTGCTTGTCACTTTTAAGACGAAAACACGGTCAATACAAACCTCAGAAAACCTACTTTTAGTAAACAAATGCACACTTGAATATAAGAACTTGACTAGGTCTAGGTGACAAATGTCTGTTTTTTTTTTGTTCTTTCTCCACCAAAGGATCAGAAATTTACGAAAAATTATAGCTAACCCATAGCAAGAAAGTTCAAAGACCAGATATGCAAGAATTGAACTGGAATTGAATGATAGCATCCAACCAGAACCCAGAAGAAATAATACATGACAGAGTCACCTAACAGAATCAAGATCCAGTTTTCAATGGTTTATTGCATTTAACGAATTTCATAGATATGCATTTGTGTGTTGATAAACAGGGGAATTACCAGGTGGTGAAGACCTTGATGCATTGGGCGATAGCGAAAGCTAAGAAAGCAGAAATGAGAGGATAATTCGCTAATATTGATAACGAAGATGAAGACACAGTCGACCCTGTTACAGCCGGCAATTCCTCCATCGCCTCTTTCTTTCTCCCTCAAGAATCCACCAAATCTTTTCTCTTTCTCCCTCTAATTAAATGATCCCTTCAAAATTTCAGGTGATCTCAATTCAAGATTCCTGAGGAAGAAGAGAAAAAGGCCAGAAGTAGTTTGCAGAAGTTGAATAGGGTGGAGAGAGAATCGAAGAGATGGTTCGTTATTCTCCTCTATCTCTCTCTCTCTCTCTCTGGCGTGTTCTTTTCACCAACGGTCTGTCTCTTTCTCTCTTTCTTTCTTTCTCCAGGAGGGAGGCGCTTCAACTGAATATGCCACCAACTTGTTCAAATCATGTCTAGAATATACCCTCCAAATTTGGCTAACTCTTCTCTCAAAAAAAAGGAAAGGAAAATAAATTTCTTCACTTGGCTGCCCTGCCCACAGCCATCAAACTTTACTTATTATTTTTTTTTTTTTAAGGGCAAGGGTGAGCTTGAAATGTAAGTTTGTATTTTTCTTTGGCTTAAACAAAAAAAATAACACAAATTGAAAGGAGCCATCAAACTTTATGTATTTTTTTTTTTTTTTGACTATCAAAAAGTTTCTCTGGATGCATAGCATTTGTTGTGATATTTAAAATCATATACAGTTATCCATCCTCCCCCATTCTCAATGCAAAAAATCTTAGCCCAAATGCTTGATTTCCTAATCTTAGTTCCTGGGTACTAGTAGCAATAGGCATTTTATTAGCTATAAATGGCCTCAATAAAAGTAGGATTGGGCCAATGGTGATTGTACCTGAGACAATTAAAAGCTTGGAATTGCTTAGCTTAGGTGGTACCTAGGGGTGTCAAACGTGTCGGGTTAAACAGGTGAAAAATATATAAATCCGTACACGACAGGTTTAATAAACGCGTAAAAATCTCAACACGAACGACCCGGGTAACACAACACGACTCGTTTAACCCGTTTAATTTTAAAAAAATTATATTAACAAATTTTAATACTCTATTTTTTTTATTGCCAATTGCACTAACCTCAAAAAAAAGATTGTTTAGTTTTTATAGGCAACTCAACCCTCCCTATCTCCCCTCCCCTCATTTTTCAACGTGAGACAAATAAGACTTTGAAGACTTAAAAAAAAAAGTAAGAAGTCATTGTTTTTTATAGGCAACTCAACTCTCACCATCTCCCCTCATTTTTCAACGTGGGACAAATAAGACTTGAAGGCTTAAAAAATAAAAGTAAGAGACCATTACTTTTTATAGACAACTCAACCCTCCCCATCTCCTCTTATTTTTCAATATGGGACAAATAAGATTTGCGTTTGTCTTTGAAGTGTTCCTCGTCTCCTCTCTTTTGCTTTTGAACTACTACTTTATTTGTTTTTTTATTGATTTGTTTACTTTTTTTTTCTTGTTAATTTTTCTAAATAATTATTAATTTATTATTATATTAATTGTATTTAAACGGATAAACGTGTGATAAACGGTTTAACAGGTCTCACACGAACACGACCCGTTTATTAAACGTATTTGGCGTGTTAACCTGTTTATTACCTAAACCCGTTAAGATCTCACTCAAACCCGCTTAATTCGTGTCGATTCGTGTAGTATCAAATTTTGATAGCCCTAGTGGTACCCTTCACTTCAATTTTGTAGTTTACTTTTCTTCTTATATAATTTAACTTGGAATAATTCCAAATGGCTCTTGGCAAGTTCATTTTCCTTTTGCCTGCACAATAGATTGGTAACTAGGTTTCGTGGTCTGGCAGAAACTACTACAAAAAGTAATAAAAATAATTATTACAAAAGTTATAAATTTTTTTATTGCAAAATGACCCACAAATTATAAAAATATCCATTAATATACTAAATTTTAGAAGTACACTATAATTTTTTTCCTGGACACCGTCAAGGTTAGACGGACTAGTAGATATATTCCTTAATTTTAATTGTTAAATTTTAAATTTTTTTGAAACATATCTCTAAAAATAGAGAGTATTTGTTATGGATTTTATTTTTTTTTTACATTTTAGGCTTTTATTGCATTAGAATTCCTATATATATAAGAAAATTTATTTACAGTAAAACAGTAGTAAAATTTTTCGGTCTTACATCAATTTTTTATAAAATATTTTTTTTAGGAAACATTTCAGTCACGCTTCTCCTAGCTTACTATATCTTTAAATACACCTCCTTTATTATCAAAAATATTACTAACACCCCTTCTAATTTATATTTAAATATCACTGACACCTCATACCACTAAACTATTATTTCTAACAAAAAAATCTCATATAAATACCAAAAATGCCCCTATATAAACATCAGGTAATTTTTCTACATAAAATTTTATTAAAATTTCAAGCTGATTAAAATTTAATTTTCTACATATTAAAATTTGAAAAAATTAAAATTCGATTGAAGCTGATGAAATTTTATTTTTTTAACGTATTAAAATTCGAGCTTATTAATTTTTTTTTTCGTATTAAAATTTGAACTGGTTTGAATTCTACCCGAGTTATTAGCGTCGATTAAAATTCGTTTTCGAGTCGATTAAAATTTATATTTTTTTATTTATTATAATTTGTGTCAATTAAAATTTGGGTAAATTAAAATTTATATTTTTTTATGTATTAAAATTTGGGCTAATTAAAATTCTATTTGAGCCAATTAAAAATTTAATTGGTTCAAATAGAATTTTAATTATCTCAAATTTTAATACATAAAAAAATATAAATTTTAATTTACTCAAATTTTAATATATAAAAAAATAAATTTTAATTAGATTGAATTGAATTTTAATTAACCTGAATTTTAATACGTAAAAAGAATTATAAAACATAGGGGGTATCATTGAAGATATTCTTATCTAGATAGGGTGTGGATGAAGTTTGTCCTCAAATATGTCATGAAAAATTTAATAAAATTTCATTATAGTTAATATTTTTAATTTGATAGGGTTGTTAGTGAAGATGCAGAAAATAAAGGGGTATCCTTGAAGATGTGGTAAACTAGAGGGGTGTGATTGAAAATTTTCCAATATATTATGAACGAACCCAGACCCAGCCAGAAACCACCTCACAGCAATCCCTGGACTGGTAGAGTGTTGGTGCGAGCTCATGTGGGCAGCTCTGAGATCTCGTTCTCTTCCTCTTTCACCATCATGTTCCTCGTTTATTCAACAATGGAGGTTAGGGTTGTCGAATCTCAATCGCACGCTATGTTCGGTGTTGACTGAGACAACTGATATCGGTGACAACAAAGGCTTACTGGACCTGCAAGAGGTCGAGAAAGTTCTCAGCGATGTTAAAGCAGACAACATCACAGTCATTCCCGTTAAAAAGCACTGCGATTTCGCCGACTTCATGATCGTCGCCACCGGTCGATCCCCTTGGCACGTCCGCAATATAGCTCAAGCCCTAATTTACAAGGCAGGTTCGTCTCTCCCCTGTTTCATGTGGAGCACCAACACACACACACACACACTCACACATCAAAGGAGTGTATATTTGGAGGACTGCAATGAATGTTTGGTTAGCGGTTTAATTTTGTGATGTTTTCAAACTTTTTGGATTTTTGATTTGGGACTCTTTAGAAGTGAAGAATCCTAGAAATGGTGATATTCGGCTACTTAGGTGATTTTAAATGCGTTTATTGCGGATATCGAAAGAAAATATTGTTGATTTGCCTTGTGGTTTTTTGGTTCAAACGGATAGGTTAAGCAGAAGCAAAAAGGAGCCAAGAGGATGTTGTTGCCCAGTGTGGAAGGGCAAGAGGGAGGCAAGTGGATTGTCATCGACTCTGGTATGTATTTGGGTCAGTCTTTCAGAAGCCTTTCACTGTGTTTCGAAATTATTTACTCTAGGGCAATTATCCTCTGTTTGTTTTACCAGTTTCTTTTTTTTGTTCCCGAACTGAAGATGCGTTAGTGCTTAGCATACCTTATATCTATTTAACTTTGAGGATTTTTTTTTCAAGCCAACCGAACATCTGCATGAACCACATTAGAGTAGAAGACTTGGTGTTGGTTGGATACAGGCTGTTAGCTTAATTTGATGTCTATTGTGCATGGGAGTTCGAGCTGATATAGTTTGCCTAAGGGTAAATGAGTGTTCCCTTGTATGGCCTCGAGAGGAGTTCTACTTGATGCGGTGTTTGCCAGAATTGAGTCCTTCGTAGTTTTCAAACCAACATTTCCAAATATAGGCATCTCACTGAAAGCTTTTTATTTATTTAGAGGAAAAAAAGGTTCAAATTGACATCTGGCTATTGAAAAAAGGAAATCTTGTTTGAGGCCTGTTTCTTCTAAGTGCTGTTGGTTTCTTAAGGTTATTGTGTTGGCTTGAATGGCACATTAGAGGAGCAGACTGGCTAACAACTTTTCTTATTTCTTGACATTGGCCTTTCTGTCTTTCTTCCATTTGGTGGGGTATCAGCATTATGTCTGACTTAGCTGCACACATGCACCCTTCACCTGCTTTTGGTAAGTTGGTACGCCTTTTCTTTTTGAGTCCACTTGATTAATGCGTTTTACACAGGAGTGGGTTGATTTGATTATTGTTGGATATTTTTAATTGGGGTAAGTTTGTGTGTGAAGGTCTGGAAAGACTTAAATTAAGACATTGGCCAGCTCAGCCTATCATGTAAAAGAAGATTGGTCTCACACTTATGAGTGGGATAGTGAAATATGTATACGGTATACCCCATGTACCAGTGGCATGTAGACAGAACCTTGGAGCACAGTATTATATGCTAATAAAATTCAGTTTTGGTGGCCAATGACTTTTGACTTATTACATGGATATGATTCCAATGCCATGTACAATGTGAGATAAATGGTAGCATTATTTGACGATCACAATCAAAGTACTATATTAAATTTACTCTTTTTTTTTTTCCTTTTTTCCTGTTTGGCTGAATTATGGATTGTATCGTGTGTAATAACACATAATGTCTCTAATGATACGGAATCCATCTTTTTGACTTGCTTGCAGCTAACATGTCATAAACATGAGTAGTAAAGGCTATGAGAATTTTACTTTAGATATTCGAATTGATGAAATTTCGTTCTGTGAGCAGAAGTAAATGTGGGAAATTAATATAATAGAGTCTTTTTAAATATCTGTGCTAGGCGAACATCTCTAGCAAATTTGTGGCTGTTAAATGCTTCTTGAATCTTTATTTTTTCTTGATTTTGGGTGGATATATTTTGACTAGGCACATTGATAGTTCATGCTCTTGATGAGAAAGTGAGAGCTTATTACAATTTGGAGAGGCTTTGGACCGCAGAGACATCAAACAAAGAACAAACTCAGGTGACATGTGAAGGCTACTTTTTAAGTGGTTTTTTAGCTGAGTATTTTTCAAGCTGTTCCACTGGATCAGATAACTTGTGGTGAAAGATCTCAACATGCATATTTTCATGTATAAGTAGTTAAGGTTCCTGGTTCCCTATAGCAAATAAAAACCATGTTATGATAGTTAGATTTTTCAGTTCTAGTACATGATCACAGAGGCTAAAAAAAACACATGCCAATGGGCATGCGGAATCCCTATACCAGATATTTGCAGATATTTAAGAATTTAGTGATGGGAAAGTCATATTTAGACCTCTCCATTGGAGATCCAAATCCTTACCCAAATTTGAGTAAAAAAGAGTAAAAAATTTGATTTAGTATAGATTTCTCCAATGGAGAAACTTAAATTTAAAGGAAGAGAAATTCAAATTTAAAAGAAGAGAAACCTTTTTTTAAATGAGGACAAATTCAAATTTAAAAGTGGGTAAATATGACAATTGGATCTTTAAAGGAGGGTGTAATATCACAATTGGTGAAAAGGGTGAGGATTTGAGTCTTTCGTTTAAAAAAGGATTTATGAGTATGAATCTAGCATTAGAGAAGGTTTTTAAAAGTATTTTTATCCCTTTTTTAAAAAAAAAGTATAAAAAAGGGTAAAGGCTGGAGATGTTCTAATGTTGCATCACCCGTCAAACTTGCACAAAGACTTAAAAGTAGCAGTAGTTTTACTGTTTGGTTTCTCCAAACCTTAAAATCTTCATTTCACCTATTTTGTTGTTTATTCAGGAATTGGAGAAGGCTTTCGTGAAGGTGCGCCGCAAGAATAACTCTAAAAAACCTGTGCAGTCAAATGGTTAGGATAGTCATCCTCGAGTAATATCCTGGAAACTGTGCTCGACCTCCTGATGGTAATTTCTGCATGAAAGGGAATTCTTGTTTTCAACGTATTCTAAAGCTTCTTATCTCGACTTAAAACTGTCAAGAGTTCTGTTTTGCACTGCTCATTCGTGTGTGACTTCTCATACCAACGCAACTACTGATCCACACTGATTGGCTAGCTCGGAAGTATATTTTGCCTTAAGTTTGCATTTTGGACTATGATTTTGTAGGGGGGGAATATCCCTAACTGCCATATTTCTTCTTTGTTGGCTTTGTATTTTGGAAGCCCTTCATATTCTGGAGAAAGAGTTGCATATTGTAGGCAAAATGGCCAGACAACCATAACTCTGAAAAGATAACATTGTCGACTGTAATCACTTTTTTTCTCCTCAAAGCTCCCTTGAAACCCCTGGTGAAATCATTAGATTCGGGTTTTTATGGATGGCTAGAATTTTGGTCTATGTTGGTTTCCACTTTGTGCAGTCTAATGTTGTAGAGGATGTATGGACCTACATTCAAAACAACTTCTCGAAGTGCAATATGCTGATAAAAAAAACTGCAACATAAGCATTTTATTCATAAAGTGCTCGTATTTTTTTGGGTAAGTGAACTAGAATTTTAATTTTGCCAAAAAAACCGCCAAGTATTTATTTTTTGGCAACGGAGGAGATTATTGGTTTGTCCTCGGTGAGTAGAGATGCATTTATCTTGCTCAGGTTCGTGAGTCCAAGTAGATCTTTGATGCTAATATTGGGGTTTCTAGCTAATCTTTCATCGCTAATTTCGCTTGAAGACACTTGCCGTAGGAATGGTGAATGTGGAGTTCACGGAAGTCCACTATTTAGAGAAGTATTAATCTGACCTTGCTTGTTGTAAGAGAAGAACCTTTCGAACCATTTTTTTCTTGTTGGCTAGGGAGCCATCCCTTAACCATCGTATTAAGACAACAACAGTTGTGTGGGCTGTGGGGTTAGTATGGAGCAAACTGTAAATTTAAGACATTTTAGATTCGACCTTTATAGGTAACTTACAAATTTATTCAATATTTATTGTTAGCAGTAATTACAGGTGATGTTTACTATATTAGAAGGTTTCTAATCATTTAAAAAAAAGAAAGAGATGACAGTGCCACAATCTGAATCCTTCAATTATGAGTTAATCTCATCAGAATCACTATTAATAATATGAGTAATTTTATTTTGGACCTAAAAATTTGACCTAATTTGCTGACATAATGATATCACTTAATAAGAATCATTGGATCAACACCATATTTCAATGTTTGATAGACTCTGCAGTCAATCTAAAAGTCATAGTGAATTAGGTCAGATTTTTAGATCCGAATAGCATTACTCTAATAATATTTGCATGATAATGGAATAAAAAAGGCTTTGTTTATCGCGTTGGGCCTGTAATTAAGAATATTATAATTAAAAAAGCAAAAAAGTAGAACAGTATAATTCTCAGGCCTATACTCTTCTAAGTTTCCTTAAAAATAGTACGGGATATTAATTAGAAACTAAGGAGTTCAAGTGTGTTGACATTGTTTCAAATTCTGTATCAAATTTGACCTCAATTTGGAATTCTCGTTTCTCTTTCCTTTTCCTGTTGCCATTAGGATTTGTAAAAAATATTGGAAGCTGTTTTAATTACCAAAAAGTCTGATACATACAATAATATATAACCCATATACCTTTCGTTTTCTCTAAGAATTGGAGTTTTCTACCCCCTACTCTTCTTGTAATGTTTAACTTCTCCCTCTCGAGAAGCTATGGGTCTTCAAAGACAGGGAGGAGAACAAGAACTGGAAGATCCAAAACCATAAAAACAAAAAAAACCACGAGAAAGCTCAATGATCTGGCCATTAAATCTCTTCCACAAGAGTTGTTGGTCGATGTTCTTGCTCGGGTTGCCTCCTCTTCCTTTACAGATCTCTTCAACGCCAAGTTATGGTAATATACCTTAACCTCATCCTGTTTCTTCGTCCTCCTTTTTTGTAATGTTTTGTACTTCTGTAGTAACAAAACATGAAAAATATTATACACATGCAGGCATAATATTACATATAGCTACATATAATTCGAAAAATAGCCCCAGTGTAGGTAGGTTTAAGAAAAAATTATATATACGCAATGTTATTCTAAAGAGATTGTTCTTGTGATTTTAACCATTGTGTCAACACCAGCTCTCATATAGTTACCTATGCAAACGTACAAAAAGTCTATTGCTATGCTGATTGCTCTCTCTCTCTCTCTCACCAGCGGGCTTCGTGTAAAAGATTTATTTGTCTAATACTCGATTAAATAATGTTGTTATTTTTTGTTCCACACAGCTGCAGAGATTTTCTTGGAGCAGCAGATGAAGATTATATCCTTGAACACGTATCGATCAACAGATTCCCAGTGATTCCGTGGTTCACAAGGGATGAAGTCGTCGCCTTCTTAAATCGCTGCAAGGATAATGGAAACCCTGAGGCACTCTACAGACAAGGCCTGGTAAGCTCTTACGTTACGTACTTTCTTTCTTCCCTAACTCACGTTTCCTCTTTGTTATCCCACTTTCGTAGGGCATCCAGTCTTTTTATTTCATGCTTGTAAAGATGGTAATAGGTAAATATAAACCCCACATTATTTCTATTGTTTTTCTGAGCCCCACTTATATGTTTGCCAGTAGTATTTTAGCAAGCTACCATCTCTCTCTAGCTCTTTATGATATGTAAAAATCAAAATTTTGTTTTAATGTATAATTTTAGTGAGCTTGAAAATGAAAATATTTCGATAATGTTTTAAAAATATTTCAAAAATAAGATGAAAACAAAGAAAATTAAAAAATTTATTAGTCAAAACATACCGAAACATGCCCAAACACTTCGAAACCTATCGAAATACCTCGAAACATAAGAATTTTAATATTTAATTAATGATTCGTTTCGATTTCCGTAAAAACGAAAATATTTTAGATGTTTCAGATCGAAATTTCGTTCCTTGGACATACGTTGATGATAGTTTAACAGAATAAATAAAGACTTCAAAGAAGTACAATATTTTTATAGACATGTATATGCCTATATATTTGTATATGTAAATGTAGATATATAATATATCGATGTAAGAGGAGTGTTTGACCTAAAACTAAGGTGCTGATAACAATTTTATGCTTAGTTCAGGTTGAATATTTTAGTTACAGGAGAATGGAATCAGGACTAGAGTATCTCAAGAGAGCAGCAGATAAGGGACACATAGAAGCATCATATGTGTATGGTATTATCCTACTGTGCACTGGTGGTGAATCAACTCAACAGGGCCTAAAGCTTCTAAATGCAGTGAATTCAAAATCAAAAAGTTTGAGGATACAAGAGTGTCGGGTAAGAACGAAAGCGATTATTCGAACAATGTGGATCAACAATTATCTTGTTAGACAAACAAACACTTGTTGCCATGAACAACCTTGCATTAGAATGGAACGAACATGGGATTGTAATGAAGACAACGATGTTTTGCTCTGTGATGCATGTAGGTGGGATCAAGAAGTGATTGCATTTTGTAAAATGTTGCGTGGTATTGCTGCATAGATACAAACAAACTTTGTCATCATTTACAGTGGTGTACTATAGACAGCATGATAAATAATGTGTTAGCATCCATAAACTTATTTTTTACCTTTTTTTTGTCTAGTTTTCTTTTTTGTAAGGTAGAGTTGAGATTTCTTATTCTAGCTTTACTTATTGCATCCACTCTTTAATGAAGGCGTAGTTTACAATAAGAATACTACCACTTAAACAAACAAGGATTGATACACAATGAACTCAATTTTTACTATTTTTTTTTTGATTCAATGGTTAAGAATGACAGAGCTAATTTATAATTTTTATTATTGTTGTATGTTATCTGAGATGAAACAATCCTCACGTAATCTTGTTCCAAATAGTAGATTTTGCATCTTAAGATTAACAAGTCAAAGGTGCAAGTATGCATTTACTTAAAAAGGGTTCAACATTTTTGCATAGAGAATAAATTTTGTCTGGCTTACTCGTAAACCACGGGTAGCCACCTCGACAAAGAGGACTGCTCTCATCGTTCTTTCTTCTCTTTTCTCCCTCGCACCCACAAAAATTGAAACATACGTATGAACTCTCTCTTTTTTCTCACACTCTCGTACACACACACACACACAGAGTCACCCATCACCTGCAGCCTGTAACTAAAAAGAAATATAAATGAATCAATTTTTTGATTTTAGATTAGATCAATCATATTTCATACAGTAATGCTAGATTGACCAAATTTTTGGACCAAATGACATGACAGTTGACTTGAGTTTCTTTGATTAGTGTTATGTCATTAGAGTCCCAATAAAAACTTCAAATAATTAACTGTCATGTCATTTGGACTCCAAATTTAGTCAGTGTAGCATTACTTTTCTTCATATCCAGTACTATTTAAAGTTAGAACCGAATGCTACTCCTCCCTCCACCAAGGAGGACAGAGAAGCTTTTTGTTGGTAACATCAAATTGCCATTTAATTTGTTTGTTTATCTCTTCCAATAACTCGTAGATCTATGTTTAGCTTCTACTCAAGGATTGATATTAGTCCGCGGTAAGGGAGGAGAGTGTTTGGGTATGTGAGAGAAGATGATGAAGAAGAAGTGAAGGTTCAAAAGTGGGCGGGTTGTGTAAGATAGTGCGATTGTGATACTAAAGTTGAAACAGACTTTATGTTAACCCACTTAATTTGTTGAGGTGACTTTTCATGAGTGGTTGCCTGTACTCTTATAAGGAGGGTTTAACTTCATTATTTTCATCCAACATTTGAGTCGAAATGATAAATCTTATTATCACCTTTTCACTCACACTAAGGAGAAGAAAAATTCATGGAGACCAAGTAATATCAATTACGTCGGTTCTCATAGCTTGGACTGGAACTTAGATATCATCGATACCAACAAGGATTGATAATACATTATCATTTACACTAATGACATTAGAAAGCATGCAATTCTTACAAACAAAGTCATGCATATTTGTAGGTGCCATGGGACACAATCACACATAACAAAATTAAGGTTGCTTATTTCAATTTTTCTACACCTTTTTTGGTCCTAAATTAATATTTAGTAATATTATTGATAAGGGTAAAATTCTGGGTGTGGCCCACCAACAAGCCAGAAACCCAAAAAGCCATGGGAGAACTGGAGGAAAGTCCATTGGCCCAACGTAGAGCGTCTCCTATTAACCCAAGACAAAGAGCAGAAACGACATGCCCCGACGAGCACCCGAGGGACAGTGGTCCAAACCCGACTCAATCAGGTACTTGCTAAAGGACAATTTGAAGAGAAGGAATCAAATCTTTGCCTCAAAGCCACCCCGCCATGCCACGCGCATAGAGGACAAGGGAACCATCTCTGAAACCAACGATACCTACATCCTCCAGCACGCAGAAGATGGTGGAGCATAACGCCCCAGAGATCGTGAGCGCAGTGGCGCCGACTGAAAAAGGCTTTTGCAGAACAAGGACAAGAGGTCCTCATAAGATTGGTAAAAGATAGAAGGAACCGCCAGGAATCACAAAGAGAAGCGACCTATATATATATAGAACAATATCCTACAGAAGAGGGCGATCCCAGAGAACTAAAAAACAACCCTGAACACAACCCAATAAGCTTAGGGCCATCTTTAAGGCCCAATGCTTGAATCCCTGCTGCATTCATCGACGTTTCAATATATAAAGTCAAGTAACAAGAAATTCTATTACAGTGGATGTAACCTTGGTCTACCGACCAAGACGAATCATTTATCTTTCTTGTTTTCTTTTGTTAAGAGAACTCAATCTACCAAACCTACTCTAATATTGGACCTAATAACCTTTCATGCGTTGGGTTTGGGCTGTGATTTTCGAGACTCCATCAATTATTATGACCTCATTAATTAACTTAATATTGCTGACAGTAATTATAATTTTTTAACTTTTTTATTGGGTTTTCATTAAATCAATTAATTTTCTAGATCCCTCCCGCGTTACTCTGGGAGTAATTCTACTTTTCAGTATTCTTTGCAATTGACACCCCAACGTCGACTTGTTGAGAAAGTGGGTCGGGTTTAGGTGAAGTCGTTGGGCCAACCTACATTCATCACAGTCTTTGCACTAAATACCAGCAAAGTACCAGTCATACCACTCAATTTACCATTTGGCAACACTGTGATTTCCCCAATGGCTGCCTGGTAAATAAAATGAAAACTAGCTCCTTTTTATACTCCCGCGGCGATACAAATTGTACAAAGCCTAAAGTACCATTAAAAAAAAAAGGAGAATATTATATTTTGCACTCTTAAAAATTTTATAAATTTTATTTTATACTTATAAAAAATAAATTTGTCATATTATATTTTTAATATATTAAAAGTATTGAAATGTGATCATCTCTCGTTAGATTCTGCTGCTTATTCCAAAAAAAATTACCTCATTGATGTTGATGGATAAAATAAGGAAAGCTAACAAAAGAACGATATTGAAATATTTTTAATAAATTGAAGGTATAATGTGAAAATAAAAATTTTAAAGGTATAAATTGAAAACTCTTCAAAATTTCAGGGTACAAATATAATTTTCCCTAACAATAGACTTCGAACGCATCGCTTCTCCCACTGTGTTCGGAGCTTCCAAAGGAGAAATCAGCAACACTTGTCCGATTGTTGTTGCTTTATAAAAAGCATTGTCTTCGTGGCGAATTTCATTGCTTCTCGTTCCTCTCACTCTTCAATTTTCGCTCTTCGAAGACTCATGGCTGCCTCTATTGCCGGATCGGCCATCGTCGCTCTTAAATCCGCCGGAATTTCCTCACCTTCCGCCGACCACAAATTCTCTCATTTCCGGCAATTTTCTCCGATTTCCCAATCGATTCATCTCCAACACAAGCTCAACTTGCAATGCCGATCGAGGAGCTCCTTCGCTTCCGGTGGTAACACTTTTGATCCGCTTCTGTGACGTATACGTATGCACTTGTATTGTATATTTGTATAGTTATTGCCACTGTTCGTTTAGTATATATTATCTACACATGTATTGGAATATGCACTTGTATGTGTATCTTCTTTCATTGTTGCAGTTTATGTTCTGGTTTGTTGATGTTACCTAGTTATACGATGCTTCGTTGTGTTGCTTCGAAATTTTAGATCAGTTGGTTGTTTTGGCATTGAAAGTTTGAAATTTTGAAGCAATACAAGGAAGAATTTGGGAATGGTGGGATTGTGGATGATTTGAGATTTGAGTTGGTTAAGAAAGTGCCAGTGATTTTTCGGGGTTGATTTGAATGAGGAATTTTGAGTTGTATGACAGTCAGGGAAACGAGAATTTGGAATAATTAGGTAACTTTAACATCACTCAATAATTATTTGCAATATGTGGGAACGGCAAGATTATTTGATTATTAACGTGAAACTAAAAAAAGAAAAAAAGCGTTTATGTATAATTCTGTAATTAACAGTTTCGTTAGTTAAGAGAAGTAAGTCTTCCTTTAGAGCTTCTTTATACTAACACAAGTGTGGGTCCTTGTTGCTCATTTCCCTACGTTGCTATCTGGCACCATGGAATGCAGATCTCATTGTTTATAGTGGCAGATGCAGGTGTAAAAGCTCAGGTTGCCACTATTGAACATGCAAGTGTTGAAGCTGCTCAAAATGTGGAAGCCCCTGTTGTTGTTGTGACTGGAGCCTCTCGAGGGATAGGCAGAGCAATTGCACTGGCTTTGGGGAAAGCTGGATGTAAGGTCAGGAATTTCCCTTACTGCAAGTTGACAACTCCATTTATATGTCACTTGCTAACATATACCTGTATATTTCTTATTGTTGGTGGTTCTGTGGCTGGTTTGTGATTAGTACTCACGAGTTAGATGGATAGTTTCTGTCTGCAGTTGTTGATGTTTGCCTTGATGATAACTTGTGTGATTTTAGGCATAACTAACAAAACCAAGCATTTTGAGAAGTTAGGGTGGCCAAAGAAAGCCTTCATCTCAGAACCACTCCTTGATATCATCTGTGAGGTGTCTATATTGTGAATTGGACTACCTCTTCCTTCTCTCCACCCAGCACACATACACAGCTAGAAAGTTGTAACGAAAATGTCAACTTCACTTCATCAATTCAATACTTGTGACAACGGCTTGGGTATCAACAGTGATGGCCTATTCCGATAAGGAAGACAGTTTTGCTTAAATTGTCAAAGTTCTTCTGGGTTCATGGCAATAGCATGATAAATAGGTCCAAGGCAACAACACTTGTGCTTATTTAATTAGTTTAATTCATAGTCAGTGCTCAGTATGCCTTTATGCTGCAATTGCTTTCTGTTCATCAGTATTCATTACTATCCCAGTCCTGTTATCATTTTCCATTTATTTCCTTCTGTCAATGTTGATTTCACACTGTCCGTTGCAGGTTCTAGTCAACTATGCTAGGTCATCAAAGGAGGCAGTAGAAGTTTGTAAAGAGGTGAAGAACGCCAACTATATGCATATTTATGAAAATTGTGCTTATATATATAGTGGTGATATGCAGCTATTTTTTATGTTTCCTTTTTTCTTTACATCTTAATATGCTTCCCTGTTTCCATTCCCTTTTGGCCTGGAAGAATGCTAGAAACTATATTCAAATATGATGCAATGATGCATGTGCTACTGGGTGAACAGCTAGCTATATGTCTTTTATAGGTTAAGAACAGGTTCAGGATTTGCTGGCGAGTTAATGTGCTTACTTTAGTGTGTAAACTGCAAAGGTTTCAAGGAAGAACAAGAGTCTTTCTTGCCCCCTGCCACCAAAAAACCAGCCAGCCATCCACTTGTCTCATCAACCAACTAGCTTGGAAAAGTTGGATCTCCTTTCTATGAGACTTGTCTGGGATAACCCTACTTATTAGAAGCGAATAACATAATTGAAGACTCATGGAACAATTTGATTAGCTTTGACGATAATGTGATTGCACATACTAGTGACTTCTGCTGGTAGAGCATATATAATAATTATGGTGTTGTGTCATATTGTTGAAATTGAAAATGATAGGTGATAACCTATTATATGTGCTTGCAGATTGAGGCATGCGGTGGTCAAGCTCTGACTTTTGGAGGAGATGTCTCCAAAGAAGCAGATGTGGAAGCGATGATTAAAACCGTGAGCCAGTCTTCATGTGCTGATTATTTAGTTAACATAGTATGCTGCTAATTTTAGTATTCTTCATGATTGTCGCATCTACAGGCAGTCGATGCATGGGGAACTGTTGACATCCTAATAAACAATGCAGGTTATTGAAAAATCCACCCCTGTTTCGTTATGTATGCATTTGGAAAATATAACCTACTATCAAATATGGAATGGTTTCAGGTATTACTAGGGATGGGTTGTTGATGCGAATGAAGACACCTCAATGGCAGGAGGTTATTGATCTGAATCTCACGGGTGTATACCTGTGTATACAGGTATTGTCTTCACAACTCTAACTGTCCACAGATATGGTTTCTTGTCTTCTTTTATTTGGATCTAAGATCTTGTACTCTTTGCAGGCAGCAGCAAAAATAATGATGAAGAAGAGAAAGGTATTCTAATGTCACAATTTTTGGCTGTATTGGTTTTCTGTACTTGCTCTGCCAGTCATAGGCTAAGGTGCTGCCCAAGAATATGGTCTGGAATTTAATGATGAATTTGATGTGTTTCAACTTGCTTCAATACTCTGGTTATTCGGTTCAGGAATTAATATCAAAGTTATAGATAAAATGTGTTTGAATTGCCATCAATTTTATGGCAATGGATTGGCATGATATCTATAAGTAAGAATACCTTATTTGGGGAACCTTGGCATGTTTTCAATGTTATCTAGATCTTGGGTCAATTTAGTATATGGTGCGGGTATGTGGTACGATACTTTCTTACATATGTGGTGCGATGAGAGTAGTTTAACTGATACAAAATTATTCATTTTATAATCCTTATCTAGATTGCTTTCACTACTATATGAAATTATATATAATAATACATCCATAATCGCATAGTCAATTACTATTTATTTTACATTTGTGCTCAATTTCCTATTATATATGCACATAGTTAATTAATATTTATTTTACTTTTGTGATACATGTTCCAAACGAATTGATTTGGAGTTAGTATAACAATTTTGGGTCGGACATTTAGACGATCTGGATCACGAACCAACCTCATTTAGGATCGTTGTACCCAGATCGTGGGTCGTCAAGGATTTAGCAATTTGTGGTAACTATGTGTTGTCCATCCCTCATAAAATTGCACACGGTGAAAAAATATAAAATGAATGTATGTAATCAGCTTTGAGAAAGTATATTTTGAATTTTTGATATAACTGGGCACCGTTATTTTACTTTATTTTTTTGTTGTTTTGGTCTAAAGTCTCTGACATCAGTTAATTTCTGCTTTTACAGGGAAGGATAATCAATATAGCATCAGTTGTTGGCCTTGTTGGCAATGTTGGGCAAGCCAATTACAGTGCTGCAAAAGCAGGTGTAATTGGCCTGACAAAAACTGTGGCCAAGGAATATTCAAGCAGGAATATTAATGTGAGTTTCCCAGAGTTATATACATGAGTTTTAGTGCTCAGACACATGCCATGATGCAGTTCAAACTCATACATGGAAATAAAGTTTAATGAAGACTTTACATCCTCAGGTCAATGCTGTAGCCCCAGGGTTCATTGCATCTGATATGACTGCTAAGCTTGGAGAAGACATTGAGAAAAAGATTTTGGAGACCATCCCCTTGGGTGAGATATTTATCCATAGGAAAACTATTCTCTCTCTCTCTCTCTCTCACACACACACAAACTCTTTGTCCCCTTTTATGCAATTTCATATTTTTTTTTTGCATTCAGCTCTATATATGTTCTGTTAAATCTCAGGGCGTATGTATTTATCTTGCTAGCACAAACCACATCTTATGGCATGTTGCAAGGCAACCATTATAGATGACTTCCCCTTTTGTTTCCCTCATTGGTTTTATGAACTTTTTTCACTGTGACTGATTTCCTTTTCTCTAGTTATCAAGTCTCTCTCTCTCTCACATGCAAGAGTCGCTGGTTAATCTTGCTGCATTTCTTGTCTTGATGTCCATGACATTGCACCTCATTCAAGCCATTGCATTTCTGCTGATATCTCAAATGTTTGTATCAATCATAGTTTGGAATCCATATTTTTACTGGTCAACCAATGTTCATATTATGCAGTGATCAGATAACTCTAATTGATGAGCAGAAATTTCAGTGACTAAATGGTTTGCATAACATTGAAGAAGATATTTGCGCCTTTTTTTGTGATCTATATGATTGAAATTCTAAAAATCCAATTTTGAAAAAAATCTAAAAGTATATCAGGCAATGACAATGATTGGAAAATTGTTGCTGGTTAATACAGGAAGGTATGGTCAACCAGAAGAAGTTGCTGGACTCGTCAAATTTTTGGCCCTTAACCCTGCAGCCAGTTACATCACTGGACAGGTTTGTAAATACTAGAAATTCATATTGAATTTATTTTGTCACAATCTGCAATTTATATTTTAGTAGGCGTGGCAACCAACAAACTCAATATGTTTGTGCTTACAGCTCTGTTTGACAATGCAAAGCTTCTGTTGATGCCCCGTTTCCTTCTTTTTTGTTATCGATAGCTATTTTATGTTGCTATGATATTTGCAGGTTTTGACCATTGATGGAGGAATGGTGATGTAAGAAGCCCTGCAATCTATCCAAACTAGTACTTCAGACGAGTGTTGGGCGGATTAATTCCAACTGACTTTTTGTGTAAGCTTTCTTATGCAATTGTTGCCAATGACAGCTATGAAATAAGCTAATATTGAGCCAAGTTTTGATGTAACTTTTAGTGAACGTGTGTTTTTTTGGATAAGTAAACTTTTACTCTAGAAGTTGATGGAACCAAACAAGAGGTGTACAACAATTCCATTTGAAGCTTCTGTTGACATTTCCAAGAAATACTTTTGGAAGTAAAAAAGACTCATCCTATTTTTTAGCATGATACGGTATTTGGACCTTTTTTTCACTGTGGATCTCATTCAATATTGTGACCCACTCCTAATCCAATAGCATCGGTTGGATTAGGTCCACAAATTGTATCATTAAATTGAGTTAAAATAGCATCCCTCCCATGAATCTGCTGCATAAGATGATATTCTTTCCATTGCTTCTCTTTGAAGCTATTCCGTCGAACTTCATTAATTAAATCTGGGTCAAGGATCTTCCAGACACAATTTATGGTTTGGTTTGGAAAGGAATCGAACATTAGGTTCATTGGTCCAATATGCAGTTGTGATTGGGGGTAAAGGGTAAACTCATTCAATTTTCATTGATCCAGTTTATTCTTTTTTTTGTGCAAAAGCTTTTGGTTCTCTTGCTATGAAGTGCATGTGCTCAATTTATGGTGAATTATATAGAAAATATTGTCTGGCAGTAACAACACCCTTGTCGGTAATGTGTTTTTTGGCCCACCAGTGTGAAGTTATGATTTCTACTAAATAATGGGAACTCCTCCATCAATGGGTCCTTCATCAATGAGAGAGAGACTGTCATGGTATTTTGGCCATAGGAAGTAGATTGGAAAAAAGAGTGTTCTTTTTATCCCCCAAACTTAGGAGGTCCAAGCTAAAATATTAGGTCACTTGGATTCTGCAATAAACCTCACATGTTCTTTCAACTTGTGGTTTCTCTTCAAATTAAAGGGAACTAAAGGAATACACCATGTTATTGAAACACCATACTAGTGGTTTATTTGAGGAATAGCATCCTATCATAATTAGTACAAATCTCTTTAATAATATGAATGCAATCACCTAGGAGGAATGGAAAATAAAGATTATTTTGGTCTGGATGGTAGATCATCATCAAACACACAAAACTAAATGATTAAATGGTAATATTTTATTTGCATAATAAAGGAAAATACTACCACATTACTCATCCTTCTTCTCTCAAGAAAGACAGGACTGATGACTACAATCACCAGGACAAAATCTGCAACAACTAGTAAGACAGAGGTAAGTTTCCTTTTTTGTCTTTGCAAGGAAGAAGCAACTCCAACATGACTAGAAAACCAAAACAAAATCCAACCAGATTCATCAGGCTCGACAAAACTCTAGCATAAACGCACTCTTGTTTATTCCCAACTACAAGTTCGAAGGCCAAAAAAACAAAACTCTAGGCCCCAATCAAAAAAAAATAAAATAAAACAGAGCTTTGAAATCATCATTGGAAGCCTCAAGCAACAGAAGCCATGTGGACAATCAAGTCGATCACACGGGAGCTGCAACAGCAAAAAATAGCGTGTAAGGAAACAATTGAGCAGTGAAGATATAGGATGCTACTATCAAATAAATGATTAACCAGAACCAAGCAAATCAAAAGTGACAATAATACACAAAAAGAGGACATATTACCTGTAGCCCCATTCATTGTCATACCACGAGACCAGTTTCACAAAGTTTCCACTCAGAGCAATCCCGGCCTTGGCATCAAAGATGCTTGACCTGCATTAAGTGAACCACGCACACACATTAAAACCATTGATTTTGTTTCCCCGCATGGGATTGTTAGGTGATCAATCAGAAAAAACAGGGTCCCATATAGCAATCTTCACCTGTTATCACCCACAAAGTCTGTGGAGACCACATCATCCTCGGTGTAACCTAAGATACCCTTGAGTTTGCCCTCTGATTCCTCCCTGTGAACAACCAAGTCAGCGAATAAAAATCAGAAGATAAACAAGGGAAAAACTACACAACTCATTAAAGTGGGGAACTCAAAGAAACACCGTTGTATAGTATGTCAATTGTCTTCATACCAAAGACTTTAAAAAACCATTAACCATCTGATTTAGTTATAAGACTTTAATAGCACATTGTGACACAATTATCCCTTAGAAATCAGAAAATATTCAAGAAACCTACTTGATAGCAGCTTTGATCTGCTCGTACGTAGCTGTTTTCTCAAGCCTTACAGTTAGGTCCACAACTGAAACATCCACAGTAGGAACTCGGAACGCCATACCAGTCAATTTACCATTCAGGGCTGGCAGCACTTTACCAACAGCCTATTTTAAAAAAATAAGTTAATTCAAAATATCAGCTCAAAGATATGGCTCTCTGGTCCCAAAAAATTCATTACTGTAAAATACAGATGAAGGTGGACAAAATCCAGCAAGCGTGTAATACTGATTAAATACACGTTGCAATGCAGCACAGTTCTAACAAAAATATCAAACAATTAATCCAATATGATGAGAATCTCATTCCATAATCGGCTATATACCTTGGCAGCACCAGTGCTGCTGGGAATGATGTTGAATGAAGCAGCTCTTCCACCTCTCCAGTCCTTCATTGATGGACCATCAACAGTCTTCTGAGTGGCTGGACCACGTATTGTTATTTGACAATTAGAACCATCTTCAAATTCATTTGGATAAACCCATAAAACTAACACGGCAAACAATCACTCACCAGTAATGGAATGGACAGTGGTCATGAGACCCTCAACAATGCCGAATTTATCATTAATAACCTGCAAGAGTTCAAAGTGGAAAGCATAAGGATACAGCAAACAGGCAAGTGAACCAAGAGTTGTCAGAAGTATAATGGTTCTCAGAAAACCTTGGCCAGGGGAGCAAGACAGTTGGTAGTGCAGCTAGCATTGGAGACAATGTCAAGCTCAGGCTTGTATTCTTTCTCATTGACTCCCACAACAAACATGGGAGCATCCTTGCTAGGAGCAGAAATGACAACTTTCTTTGCACCACCCTAATCACACCAAACAATCCAAGTCAACAACACATCTACTACAAACAGACACAAAAAACTTCAAAACTCAATAATTCAACAAAATTTTTTAAGCAAAAAGGCAAACAACGCCTCCAATTTATTCATAACTATAATACAACAAATAAGATGATCCAGTGGAAAAGTCAACCATTATCACAAAACAAAAATTTACGGTAGTGAAAAAATGCCACTCAATGTAATTATATCAAAGTATAAGCAAACCAAATCAAATAAGGTCAATCACCACTATATCTAGCAAAGAAAATCAAATCAGGGTACCCCTAAAATTAAAACACATCAAAATCATCTGTGAAATATAAGACAAACTCAAACTTACATAAAACCCAGAAAAGAAAATCAACCAAGACAACACATGTAACTAAATCACATCAAACTCCATCAAGACCCCACTAAAAATAATTTTGAGCAAATACCACCAGATCTGGCTTATATCAGCCCACAGTACACGAACATCACAAACTGGAATAGCAACAAAATCTAAATATAAGAACCGAGATCCAAGCAAACCTTCAAATGGGCAGCAGCCTTGTCCTTGTCTGTAAAGACTCCAGTAGACTCCACAACAAATTCAGCACCGGTTTCACCCCATGGGATCTCCTCTGGGTTCCTACATAATCAAACATTTTAGTTCAAATTCTCCCAATTCATATCGAGTGAAAAACAAGTTGCACCATGAAATTGTACCTGATGCCAAAGACTGTGACCGATTTCTCACCAAAGAGAAGGGTCTTCTCGTCTTTGACCTTAAGCTCATGATGCTTCCACTGGCCATGAACAGTGTCATACTTGAACATATATATCTGCACAAATAGAAATAACAAAACTCACAAGGAATCAATACAACCAATATAAAGCTTAAAAATAAGGGAAAAAATAGTTCTACAGGGAAAATGCAGTACCATGTAGTCAGTGGTGATGAAGGGATCGTTAATAGCAACAAGCTCAACATCGTCTCTCTGCAGAGCAACTCTAGCAACCAAACGACCGATCCTTCCAAACCCTGATAGATTTCAGCACAAAATCAATAACCATAAACCCATTTTCAAGAAAATAAAATCTAAAAAAAAACATAGACAAATCCAAGTACCGTTGATTCCGATCTTGATCTTCTTATCAGAACCCATGTGAGAAAAAAGATGACTGAAGTTTTCTAGAGACAGAAAAGATGACTGAGAGGCAGAGTGTAGTGTTTTAGAGAGAGAAATGAGAGTAGTGCGGAGAAAGGTTATGATTAGGGCTGTATTTAAAGAGGGTTTAGTGGCGGAGTAATCGAAACCGGTGGGTGTGATTGGTCACGTTTATGGTTTTTCTTTTTTCTCTCTGTCTTGCAGAAAAAGAAAGTGGTTTGGAGCCGGCCAACAAAGCGAAAGGTAAATATTATTTTTCTTTGTTTCCTATTCTATTAATTACGCTATCCTACTCTATGATATTTTAAATTCGATTTTGAATTGACATAATCGACAATAAAAGTTTTAATGGATAATCTCAACGGATAACTCTTTGGAATCAAATTATGATAAATACCTTATCTTCGGAGCAGATGGTTTGTCTTTGTTCAAATCAAAAGGAGATTGATCATAATACATATAAGTTAATCTGAATAGATGGTCTGTCTTTGTTCAAATCAAAAGGAGATTGATCATAATACATATAAGTTAATCTGAATATTCCTGACTGTTGAACAAAAAAAAAATATGTAATTGATAGTGAAAAATATCACATGATATTTGACTAAATACATTTCTAGTTATTAAAGTGTTCCGGATGTTATTTTTTTTTTCAATTTTATTATTATATATTCTTAAAGTGCAGACAATATTTTTTGTGAGACTCGGGTCTTATTTTTGTGTGATGAATCTAATATTTTTTATGAATAATTTTAAGAATTATTTAAAATTTGGTTGAAAATTTCAAGAATATTATTGACAAAATTGATAATTAATGGATTAAAAGAATATTTTATAAAATGTGATGTTTTTAGTTATTAGTTTTCACAATAGTTATCAAACCAAATGTTTAATGGCTAAAAATGACATAGTTGAAAGAATAGAGACCAAAATGACATGAAACACATAATCTCAGGGCTATTACTATAATTTATGTCTTTCCAAAATGAAATTATTATTACCCAAAGAGTCAAAAAAGAAAAAGAAAAAAGAAGAAGAGTAATTATGTTTGAGGAAGGAATATGAAGAGCTGCTGTGGAATATTCCAGGTGGATCTCAGTGATTTAATGACTCGACCCGGTGGGCTTCAGGCAGTCTTAACCGAGATCGGGCCAGACCAAGAAATATTTTTTATTTGTTTTTTCACGGACTCCAACTAATTTTTTATTGAAATTATATTATTTAAAGGCAATTCCTAAATGAATATGATATCTCATTACAGGTATCGATTCAATTAGAATTTCAAAAAAAAAAATTTATTTTGAAAAACCCCTTTTTGAAGGTACATGTCATATGAATCATTTATTACACCTTTTTTTCTTTTATTTATTTATTTATAATATAATACTATTTGTATTTAAAAATTTAATTTAATTTATTAATTTAATGATGTGACAGTAAAATTATTGTGACTCCATTTATCAAAATTTTTTATTATGACTATATCATTTAAGGCGATATTATATCACAAATTAAGTTTTATTATTAAATTCAAATAGTATTTCTTTTTTTTCCTTCTAATAAAACCATGCTATTGTCAACTTGACGAGATGTTTGACTTCTCTCCTTGCACGTAGCGTGGCCTACAGTGTCCAATTTTATTATTTATTATTGTTATTAATATCTAATCGCGCGTGCCAATTGGATTCTCCGGCAGCCGTGACACTTGACGTCACTCTGCGATACATTTCACGCTCTGCTCTTCCACCCACGCCACCACGCGTTCATCCAGAAATTGTCATGTCAAAAAATAATGTGTTTAATTGATAGTTATTAATTATAAAAATAATAAATTAAATTAAAAATAATAAAAGAAGATAAGATTACCCGTGTCAAATTTTATTCATTGAAAAAAAATCTATGATTAAAAAGAAAAGTATTTTTTAATTTAAAAAAAAATCATCCATAATTATATAAAAAGACAAAAGTCAAAATGCCTTCTTCCATACCATAATTGGAGACTTTCACACTAGAATTTTGAATTTTCATGAGCCTATGAATTTCATAACAAGGAGAGTTAAAGCCCAATTACAATACATTCATATATGAGAATTGTACTAGAATAAGGGAAGCGAGTAAAATAAGGGTATTTAATGAATGAAAAGGAATAAAGAGATCAAATCGTTGATTTGCACATAAATATTAATTTAGAATTCTATTTTACGTCTGTTGATTCACAAAAGATTTTATTAAGTTTGTTGATTCCTATAAAATATCAGAAGAATTGATAATAAAAGAGACAACTCCCTTAATTGTACTAATCAATCAAAAACTATTTAACTCTACGATTTATAAGAGAATAAATAGTGCTCAAAGCTTAAAACTAATTAGGAAATAAATAAATATGACCTAATTATCATTAATTAGATAATTAGGTCATTAATACATATTTTGCCCAAAAAAAAATTATCAAATTAATTATATTGCTAAAAACTACTAATCACCTAGATTAAGCCAAAATTGATAGCGATCAATTATAACTTTAGACGGTAAAACTATTTAATTACAAAATATTACTAAAAAAGGTGAAAAAACGCCATTTTCAGACCTAAATGAAGGAATTTGTTAAAAATTCACTCTGGGTCATCCAATCCCCTGGTAGGGTCAGGGTGCGATGAGTTTATTTTGTCTTTGTTATTATTGATTGGACATAGGTGTTTGAAAATTCGTGGAAGTGTTTCTAAAAAGGTCAAATATTTGACCGGCCCAAACCACTCCAATATCGATCCCATTAATTTAAGTAATGTATTGCCATGCGATTTGCATCACCGGACATGACATTTGTTCAGTGCTTTTCCATTTAGACATCCAAAGATGCACCATTCTCTTCCCTCCCAACATATTTTTGTTCTAAATGGAGAAATTGCGACACAGTGGAGAAATCTAATCGATATTTAGCGACTGTATTACTTATGAAATTTTTATTATAAAGTGACAATATATGACCATAATCAGATGTCAATAAAACCCGCTAATTCAACTTTATCTGTAAGGCTACATTTTGTCTGTCAGGATTTTACAATTTCCCATCCCCATCATTGCTGCCGAAAAGACTTGAACCAATTGTCTTCTCCACAAGAAAATTCCAATGCAATTGCACACCTTATTGGACTAATCAATCTGGGTACTCCCGTATTCAAGTTGGTGAGTAACGACCCCCAGAAATTTAGGAACATTGGATGGAACTAAGGCTTGAAAATTCCCTTATTTTGAGTCCCACCACAGAACATTCTGGTTGGCCAGAAAATTGTCCTTATTTTGGTACACAAATCTATCCAACATTTTTGGGATTGTAGGAATGTATAAATATATCAGCTAGAGATGGTCAACATGTGGTGCTTCTCCTTGAAAATTCTTTGTGGGAAGCTACCACAGGGTTGTGTTCTTCTTTCTCGTTCCTTGCAGCTCCAAACATGGCTTCTTCCACCCTCGTGAAGAGATGGCTGAGGCCTGAGGTACAACTACAACTACAACTCTTCAAGCACCCACATTCATATTATATACATATTAGTCAGAATTTGAAGTAGTGTTACAATTTCGAGCTAAGGTCTGCCATAGAGTAGAGGTAGGTTGAAACTTGGGACCATAGCCCCCGGTCTAGAAAATCATGAACTTTTATTAATGAAATTTGTGTAATTTTTGTTTGGGCCTTAAATTATGCATATATTCAGCTGCTATATTGCATTTAACTCCTTTGTTGTGTAATCTTCTGATTCCATCAGTGTTCGTAGTCTATTACATGGAATCAATCATGAATGATTATCTACATCCTCATCAACAATAATACTACACAAACATAAACTTGATATCAAAAACCGTTTGTTGGAATTCTTTCATTTCGAAACAATAAAATCATTCACATCATGGTTGTTTGTGAAGAAGCCACTGCCATATTATTTCGTATGAGAATTCTCCTTAAAAATTCTGTTTCCAAAGCACTTTTTTTTTTTTCCAGGGATAGAACTTACCATGGATTGAATTCTCACTAAGCAATATAAACCTTCCCATGCCATGACATGTTCTAGTGTTATCAAATAACCCGCGCTTTTTCCTCCTCCTGTGCTGGACTTCTGTGTTAGGACTTTGAAAATAATTGTTAATTCCCTAACATATGTGCTTAGAGGGGGAAAGTAGGCTTTCTTTTTCACATTTTTTAAACTCCTCTCCCAAAGAAACAGACTAAACAGACCCTTAGTCTCTTTCCCCTTTCTTTTTATGCTATGCAGAATCTTAAATTGCTCGTCATTTTGAAAGTCAATAAGCATGGACACCTAGGACGGATCCTGCAATTGAACTACTGATCGAAAGAAAATAAATTGCAAGATGAACTGAAAAATGCTGAAGAAGTGAATATAACCATGTTTACAACAAAGACAGCTATCAAATATCTGGCCAGTGTTTGTCCTCCTATGAAATTGCGTTCAAGAAAAAACAAGGACATCCTTTGTGAATGACTACAGTATTAGGTCAATTCCATGTTTGGATTTGAATGTGTATTACTTTTGCAAGACATTGCATTGTTTGAGAAACTATTCTGTGATGTTAAGTGCCAGCACATGTATGTTTGGGCTTACAATGTCAACTCACTGCTTTCATTCTCACATTCTACCTGGTAGCTACCCCTTTGATGTGTGCTCATTCTCCAGTTCTATTTATTTTGAAGAGTCTTGTTTCCTCTTATTTTATCCGGGAATACATTACTGAAGGTTTTCGGTTTTCCAACACCATAGGAGCCCTAGAGTACTTGAAAACTGTTTATTAACCATGTTTTTTTTTCTCTTTTTCCTCTTGAAAGGCGTACCCAATCTTTGCAGCAGTTGGCACAGTGGTTGGCATTTGCAGCATGCAACTCATAAGGAATATCACTACCAATCCTGAAGTGAGGTATGCGTTTTTTAAAAAAAAAAGTATCATTTCAGCCATGGAATAGGGGTGTTTTAAAGATCAAACTGGAACCAAACATTCAGTTTCGACGCACAAGGCCATCAGTGGATTTAAACTCAATGACAAGTGATTGCGACACAGAATTTTTATGTTTCTATGCTGTAAATTGTAAAAGAAGAAATAAAAACTGCAGTGTTTAAATCCATATGTGTTTGTGTTATGTCAGGAATTCTGTTGGACTTGAGTAATTTGTTCATTGTATCATTGGGGTAGACAGAAATTACAATTGATCAAAAATGTATTGACAGGCCTACTTTGGAAATTGATTTCAGGGTTAAAAAGGAGAACAGAGCTGCAGGAGTGCTCGACAACTTTGCAGAGGGTGAGCGCTATTCACAACATAGCCTAAGGAAATTCGTTCGTGGCAGGCGCCCTGAGATTATGCCAAACGTCAATGGTTTCTTCTCAAATCCAAAATGAAGCTGATGTTGAGATTGTCTACCTTGCTTGGAGTTTGATCCTCCAAATAGCTTTTGGCCATTGATTCTGTTGGAATTTAGGAAGTAGTGAATCACCCTGTTATGTTTTTCTTGGATTGTTAAGTTGTTGATGCTTGTTTTCATCCCCATTACAGAAATAAGGTTTATATCTGCAAGTTGGTCCTGAGACTTGTGTTTGTTGCTTATAACTGGTGCTTTTGCACTGACATGATCTGGTGATTAATGACGGAACATTCAGATATTTCAATGAATTGCTACTCTTATTGAATCATATAGCACTCTGTATATTAATACTAAAGTGGGGAAACCGATGTATGCATCACTGAAAGTATTTTGTTAATATTAATAGTGACAACAGGATGAGGGAAGGAGAACGTGGAACATCAAATAAAGGTAGGTGGGTTCGCCTTCAACACCTTTGAGCTGTTTGGTCCAGGCCAGAACTTTCAAGAGTTCGGATAAAAAGGGAAAGAGAGAATACAAAGACTGAGGCCACATATAGAAAGCACAAAATCGTCACTAATGGAGCTTCCAGATAAAAGAAAGGCAAGTGTGGACTCAATATGCTTGAAGTTTTTCTGGAATGTAAAGTTTGAAATTGGTCATCTACTAATGCAGCAGATATGACCTTTAATACATTTTATGTCCAGCTTTGAAAGGAGAATTTTTTTTTTTAATTCCAGCTTCAGGTTGAGCCAAATATGTTAATGTCAGCCAATTGATTTTCTCACATTTGGGAGAAAGAAGGTTCTAAAGATCTCCCTGCTGACAAGAATTCTAAATTTTGCTGAAGGCACTCATATAGGGTTGTGAGAATGTGAACTGCTCAACTAACTGAAGCTTATAGCTCAAAGTTGGAACCATTTCTTACATGGAACCTGAGGATCCAAGGATGGATACCCTTTGTTGATGGCTCCAAGGATAGATAGCATTTTTTAGACTGTTTTGTAGAAAGCAGAAGAGGTTATTGAATTACCTTCTTCCTCTCTCTCATCTGAAAATTCACCTTTTCTTTTTATCAAATTACTTGGAGATGTTCATTTTTAGCTAATCCACAATATAACTCACTGTAATTAGTATGCGATTTCAAAATCTTAACTTCGTTTACATTGTATATAGATGTTCATCATACCCAATTACACATGCTGCACATTGAAATCATGCAAACCAGATGAAAGTAAATGTCTTCAGGAAAGTAAATCTTGACTCTTGAGAATGTCCAAGTCATTATAGTCTAAAGTTTTAGCATCATCGAGGAAGCTATTCTTAAATTTAACTGTAAAAACCACTGAAAGCACACTTGGCAATGAAAATCCGTATGCACAATTAATGATATTCGCGACAACGGCAAAATATATTGATGGTTCCTGTCTGAAACTATTGTAGCACGATTGTAGACAACCTAGACTAGTTGGGAAAACTCTTTGCATGTAATTTTCGTAGCAAGACAAGAGTGTTACATATATTCTTTCCGAGGTATATCACTTCAGCATTTTGAGATTCTGAAAGGCGGGATATGTGGTCTTGAAGTAGAACGTTTATATTCTTCTGGTTACTGTTAGGTTTGCTTCATGGGCTCTTGCAGTTTTCATCACTGCTATTGTTGTCATTCGAGTTGTTGCTGCTCAGTGCTTCATTTTTAACAATGAGTCAGAAACTTGTGGATGCTACAATGTCAGATTGAGACACTGAAATATTTTTCGTATATCTTGAATCTTTGCACATGATTGAGCTTCAAGTCAATCTCCACACTGGCTTCAAGTAAGATCCCAATGAAGATTACTATCAGATGATCTTTTCAAGAATTCCCTTACCAACTTCGAAAATTTGGAAGAATTATCCCTCAGCAACCGATCTGGGGAGTCATACTCAACAACGCTGCCTGTATTAATCAAGATGAAACCGGTGAGCGACTTGATCTATCTCACACTAACATCACATCAAATTGTTAGCTTTTGTAGTTCCTATTTAAATTGTATCATCCTCTTCCAAAACAAGTAATGCATAGAGTTATCAATGTAGATCTATGTGGAAAAAATGAGAATGTGCTTTACTGGCAGTTAAATGCTTGTCCTCACTAAGAATCCTAAGATTTTCCTATATGCAAGAGAATTTCTGTTGCTGTTGGGTTTGTCATCCTTACCTTCATCTAGAACTAGAACCAAGTCATTGTCAATAACGGTTGGTATCCGATGGGCCACTGTTATGACTGTGCATCTGCTTGTTTGTTCTCTTATTGTCTTCTGAATCACGTTGTCTGTCGCTGTATCCACCGAGGCTGTAGCCTCATCCAATACTAATATTCTCCTCCTTTGTAGCAGAACCCTGGCCAGGCATACCAGCTGCCTTTGTCCCAAACTCCAGTTTTCTCCATCTTCTGCAACTGCACCAATGTCCAAATATCAGATCAGACAACCTCATCAATTTATAAAACAGATTTTCTATATCTAATTTGGATTTGGGATCCCCACAAGGGAAGGAGGCGGGGGGGTGTAAGGGGGAGGTCCTGCTCCATCATCATCATGTTTGTCATGTTTTTGTACCTGGTGCATCAAGAAGCCTTGAATCCTGCGCTACTATCCCTGCAAGATGACATTTGTTCAAAACCTGGCACATCAATTTAGTGGAGTTAAACTCAAAGTACATAAGGTCATGTAAGAAAAACGATATAACTTTTTTAATCGCTACCTCCAAGATTTCATGATCTGAGCACTGTTGCAGAGGATCAAGATTGGTCCTCATGGTTCCTTGAAATAAAGTTGGGTCTTGGGGTATTATACTCAACCTAGACCTCAAATCCTGCAATCCCATATTTGAAATATCTACTCCATCAATCAGAATCCGCCCTTCTGAGGGCTCCACCACCCTAAAGAGAGCTTGGATCAGAGTGGACTTTCCACTTCCAGTTCTGCCCACAACACCAATTTTCTTTTCCCCCGGGAAGGTGCAAGTGATTCCTTTCAGCACTCTTGGGAGAGCAGGACTATATTGGACATGGAGATCTTCAAGCTCGATTTTTCCATTGGTTGGCCAATCAGGCTCCGGTCTAAAATTTTCAATTACGAGTGGTGCTTCACTTGGTATGTTTGTGAACTGAAGAATTCTTTCTACTGAGATCATTTTGTTCTCTACATTGCAAAGGTTCCATATAACCCAAGCCTGGAGAACATTTAGGTTCAAACCATATGTAGCTGCCAGTCCTGCCAAGCCTGTTATCAGATCAATTAGTTTATTACGTTAGATTCAGTATTCCCAAAACCCAGCAAGCTCAAAATCAAACTCAGAATTGCAATATAATTTACTAATAATTGCAAAGACAGCAGACTGTTTGCAGTCGTTTATCTGAATTATATCGGTTAAAAAAAAAAAAGTGGAGCAGGATGGAGGTGAATGGTATGTCATACGAGTGTGATTCTAAAGTTCCTAAAATTTCCTTAGTGTGCTTTAACTGCTGCTGTCTGCTTCTGTTAGAAATGACTTTTACCTGTAACATGAATGATGAACTTGAATTTAAATGCATAGCTAGGATGCACCTTAAATACAAGTTTAGTTGTAAATACACAATCCTAAAACTTTATGTGAAACTCACTCCAAGGTGACCTCTATTCTTCTTAGCTTATTAGATGGACAAAAACAAAGGGGAGAGAAGGAGCTTACTGGGGTCAATGGCTGATTTTGGAAGGTTCACCAAGATGATAAGAAGAAGGAAGACGACAAGATTGAAGAGAAAGTTGATTCGAAGGCATAGCCATTCCATTGTTGCAGAGTTGTGGAAAGAGACACAAGAATAAGCATCAATGAGGCTTAAAATATTCTTCAAGAAGCGAACTTCCTCATTGAAGCATCGAACTATTGCTGCCCCACTAATGGACTCTGAAAAATGATGAAGGATTGGAGCTTTTCGTATCCCAATCATCCTGGCTAGTTCTCTAGCAGTGGTGATGTAATAATCCTGCAATAAGATTTGATGTTTCAGCATCTAAGGATAAACATACTAACAAAACGAATTGGTGCGCATGCCATGTATAGACACTCAATTGTAAAGCTTCAGATTTGATTTTAAGCGTTATAATATCCATTGATTAGATAGTTCAAAATTGCATACATGATTTTGTTGGAACTGTGTTATGCTGCATAAATTTCTTCAGCGTGTTGAACTCTAAAGCGAAAATCTTTAAGATAGTGAGTATTCTTGCCTGATACAGTATGGAGATGGCCAGAATAACCAGGAAGAGAAAAAAGACCTGCCAGGCAGTTTGCGACATAAGGAGAATGATACTCAATAGCTGAATAAGGGCAAATACTAATCCAGCTAATCTGTAGGGAATATCTGTGTCCACTATGCTTTGATCTGTGGAAGACTGATGAAAAATAAACAAAGTGAGAGTAAATTCAATCTGAAATTAAATTACTAAGAAAACGAAGTAACTGAAATGGATATGAAAAACAAAACTAACGCGGTTGAGAATTCGGCTTGAGGGCGTGGAATCAAAGAACGATAGGGGTGCACGGAAAACTGATGTAATCATGCCAAGGAAGAGGCGCTGAGAAGTCTCTATGGCAATGGTTGAGAGCAAAACTGCTCTGCCCAGAATAAACATGGAGCTTCCACCAGACATCAAAGCAAATATCCCAATTAACTGCTCTCTGCTAACCCTGCCTTCTTCTGCTGCTGCCCAAGAAATCCAATAATTGCTCGCCATTTGCAGTCCCTGGAAGAGAACCTGACACAAAAGGATAACTGGAACAAGAGCTCCTTTATATGCAGAAGTGACAAATATTGAGTAGACATGCCATTTCACGCGGCCAGTTTCTGTTTCTTCTTGTAGAGTTTTCTCCATGAGACTGTCACCATTGCTGATGTGGTGTTCAAAATTATTCTCGGTAACTTCAGTTTTACTCTGCTGTTGGTGTCCGTTTGTTAAGTAGTTGCATTCTGGAGGAGGCTTGACATGATTTAGATATTTTCTGTGGGCAGCCATTTGTCTAACAAGTTCACCATCAGACTCTGCAATCAAATCTTGATACTTTCCAGATTGAACAATCCTCCCATCTTTCATTACCTAAAGAGTATACATCCAAAAGTAAGGAAGTCTTAAAAACAATGCTCTCTTTTAGGGCCATAGCCAAAATTTTCATCAACTTACCAAAACAAGGTCTGAAGCATCGAGAAATTCCAACTGATGAGTGACGTAAACAACAGTTTTCCCATACAAGAGTTGCATCATACATTTCTGCAAAATGATTCATTTTTTAAGAAGATTATGTTAATAATGCAATCAAGAAATGTAAACGGTGCATGATACACAGATTTAAGAAGAATAAAGGATAAGATGTTTCTTGCCTTGAACATATGAGCCCCCGTATGTGCATCAACAGCACTGAAAGGATCATCAAGCAAATAAATATCTGAATCACTATAGATTGCCCTTGCTAGTTGAATCCTCTGTTTTTGTCCTCCACTTAAGTTCATTCCTCTCTCCCCCACAACACTTGAATCTCCCTCAGCCCACATCTCAATATCACGGTTTAGGGCACATCCTTCTACAACTTGATCATAGAAGGCCTTGTTCATTTCCTTGCCAAACAACACATTTTCTCTGATAGTTCCAGTCTGAATCCAAGCACTTTGTGGGACAAATGCTTTTGATCCATAAACTTTAATTCCACCCCCAGAAATCCTTGGAATCTCACCAAGTATACTGCAAAGTAAGCTTGATTTGCCTGATCCAACTGAGCCACATACAGCTACCCTGTCACCTTTCATTATTCTCAGTTTCTCTGTAAACTTGATTGTGGATAGTTTCGATCTTGAGCCACTGGTCTCCCATGTGTATTCTCCAGTTTCAATTTCAATTGCAACGTCAGATGCTTTTACAGACTGACAGTGAATAATTTTTTCTGATCTTTCCCTTTGATGAATTCTTGGATCCGATCAAGTGAAACCTTTGTTTGAGCAATCACGGAGATAAGCTCCGGCAGATTATTGATGGGCTCCTGTAAAATTCGAAAAGTTGCTATAGCTGAGAGAACAGTAGCTGATGTTAATGGTGTGCCTAAAACTATGCAAACACCAAAGGTGACCACTGAGACTAAGGTTGGTGATGCCCAAAACAGAAAAGCCACAGCTGAACATGTATAGAGGTATTTCTTTAGCCAACTTCTTTCAGTTTCTCTAAGTTTGAGGAGTTTCTTCAGAAAGGTGGATTCCCATGAATGCAGTTTCAAAACTCTCATGCTCCTCAAGGTCTCTGAGGTGGCTTTGATTCTGCTGTCCTTAGCTTCCATTATCTTGCTGTGAAGCCTTTCTTGCATATTGGCCAGTGGGGTGTTGCTCACCATCACGAAAATAGTGGCCGAAAGAGCAGCAATAGAGGGAGCAAAGCCAAGATTCCTGTACAAAATGGTCAAGGCCAAAATTACCTGAATTGGCAGCAACCAAACTCCATGAAGGTACCGACAGAAATCTCCAATCCTCTCAACGTCCACGTTGATGTAGTTTATGACTTTGCCATTGCTCATACCACCATATTTGATTGTCAAAGACTTCTTGTATATCAATACTATGAGAGCTGCACGGATTCGAGTACCAATACGCTGAGCACCAAAATACCATTGTCTCTGGCACAGTGACTCCACTGTCTTGGCCAAGAAAAAGATGACTGCAAGAATCACTCCATGGTGCCAGCTTGAATGATCATGCTTTGCCGATAAGAAATTTACAAAGTTTGTGATTAAGAGGGGGCCAATATAGGAAGCAATTGTGTTGAATCCTGTGACATTGAACAAAAACACGTAAATTTCTGCCAAACAGAGACTAAAAACGTTTTGATATGCCCAAAAGAACAAGAATTACCTGCAAAAACTGCATTGATTGCCAGAGGTCTCCAGATAGCTTGTAATATGGCATTGGGCAATGATGAAGTTTCATCTTTCTGTTTGCGAAGTGATTCTTGTAACGACGAAGCTGCTTCATCAGCTGTTTCTGATTTAGGAATGGAAGGTACATCGAGTATTTCGAGTGTTTTAACACGACCCTTCTTGAAGAGAGGATTAAGCCACTTGAACGTAGCCCGGCTCCAAATTCCAGCACTAGAAAAAGCATCGGCATCTTTGCAACCATCGTTTGCCTTTTTTCGAAGTAATGGTTGTTCAAGTTCTTGCTGTTTCTTGTTAGAATTAATGTGCAGAGCATTGAAACATAGGAGAATGGACAAGGGGAAGGAAGCGAAATCAATAATATTAGCTTCTGGCAGAAAATCTGGCACTTGTATGGATTTTAAACGAGTGAGGAGATAAAGAAAGACCAAAAGTGAATAAAAAATACTGGAAAAGACCCACCAGAGAATAAGCACTGGAGGCCACCTTTTGTGTTCTCTAAGAGTTCTGCTGAGTGAATAGAGTGCAATAAAACATGCTAAAGTCCAGTTCATTGCGGGGAAGACAGCTTCGATAATGATGGTTTTCAGCTTCCAGAATTCATAGAAACAAAACCCCAGATGAAACGTGGTTATAATGACATTGGAAATAACAGTTATCTTGGCAAAAACTGTAGATTTTCTGTCACTTGCTCCATGTTTTAACTCCTTATCACCACCCTCCCTCCTCCGCTTCAGAAAATCTACCATAATCCATGTCAGTAACAGCATGAAAAAAGCCACATTGACTAGCTTCAGAGAGAGATCCATTAAACCAGACAGCAACACCTAACATAGAGAGAGAAACATACATCAACGTGGTTGCCGTAAAAACAGTAAACACCCAGTTCATATAACAGAATGAAGATTGAAACCAAGAATTAAATCATAAAAATAAGTAAAAAAGGATGGAGAATTTTATCAGATTGTAGACAGAATTTGTTCAGTTGAAGAATGCAGACCTGTTACAGAATGAAGAAAGCACGTGTCCCTTTAAGGTTGGTGAGGTGATTAAGAGGAATCTGAGCTTTAGGAACAGTATGGTCTGTGACTGGAGGTTTTGGATTCATATACTATAGCAGAAAAACAATCACATCACCAGAATCTTTATCAGTCTTAACTCTATCCCTATGCCTATCCCTTTGAGTGATGCAAAAAATTATTATTGTATACATATAGAAGAATATAAAGGGACCAGAATCCAAACAATATCAAACATTTATGTTTAAAAGTTTATTTCTCCAAGATTTCTCCAGATTTAAGGGCTGTCAATTTTGCAAACTAAAAATGTCTTCATGCATGTCGTCATTTCATCGACAGATAAATGATTTTGTTCCAAATAAGTTTCTTTCTTAGGTAAAAACAAAAGATTATGGTATATATATATATATATGTGTGTGTGTGTGTGTGGAATAAATTCAAAATAGCTTCTCCGAGTTTGGAAGAAAGGATGGACAAATCAAACCTCACCTCACCACAGCTTGTAATGGAAGGAATCGCGTACAATGTATTATCTTTTATCTTTTATATACCTATAAGGAATTCTGAAATTGATGGTTTGAAATTTCAAAACTATGCTGACCCAAATTTCGGGGAAGGTAGTAATTGGGAATTGTCATTTTGGATGGAGAATAATTCCCAAATGGATGGGTAATAAGCTTGACCCATGTATTTCAGGTTTGCTATTCTTTTGGGTATATAAAAAGAATCTAATAACCATTTAAAT
This sequence comes from Ilex paraguariensis, assembly GCA_963454935.2. Lineage (NCBI taxonomy): Eukaryota > Viridiplantae > Streptophyta > Magnoliopsida > Aquifoliales > Aquifoliaceae > Ilex > Ilex paraguariensis. The sequence goes on along the minus strand of CAUOFW020000814.1, from coordinate 1,174,281 downwards.
GTCATTTAAATTTGGTCGGAGGTCTATGGATGAGGACTTCGGTTATTGAATGCATGGATTTCTTTTATGGATAGTTTTTATAATCCATATTTGAGGATTTGGATGGTTGAATCTCCCTCGTTGCACCTCTTTTAATTTGTTTAGACGATAGAGTATCACTTACGAATTCTAATATAATTCTTATAGATAAATGGGTTTTCATCCGTACACAGCCATTGATCTATTATTAAAAAAAATTTAAAAAATAATTAAAGTTTAAATCTACAAATACACTTAAAAACAAAGAATAATACGATACCTTTTCTTCTAATCAACTTAAAAAAAAGATAGAGGACTTAAATCATTTTTGAATATTCTCCAAAAGGACAATAGACTATATGAGTTCGACCCCGAGGAACCATTTAAGTTAATTAGTGCTTATACCTAAGTTCGGGATGTACAAAATTATTCATAAATCTTGTACGTTATAAAATTCAAACGTGAAAATTGTAATATTTTTATATAAACTATTTTATCATTTATGACAACATAATTTTCGGTCCAATTATGGACTTGAAAGGTGGCATCGAAAAGTTATACTTTGGTAATAGTATCCCTTCTTTCGTCAACTAATGAGAATGTTAAAGGTGCAAAATTCTTTCATTTAATTCATTACTAACCTCAAATGGAATAATCAAAGATTTATAATTACAAATTATTTATCTAATATTGTAGCTAGACACTTGAATTCTTGACTTATACAAGTATAATAATGATCAACATTAATCTAATTTTCATATACTTTGATCTAATGGTATAAAATTTATTCTAAAATTTCTTTTTGTGCTCAAAAACATATTCTTTGCACTAGGGCCGCCCCAATCATTAAGCCGATAAAATATGGGGTTTAAGTCCCACTTTAATGAAGATTGATTTCAAATGGAAAAATTATAAATAAAATATAAAAAAATTATTATTTAAAATATAAATATTACATATAAAATTAAATGCCTAATTTTCTGTATTACAAAACCTCTTCAGACACAATCGAATTATTGCTAGTTTTTGGATATGATAGCATAAGATTTTGTTCTTGGACTTTGGTGGGTATGCAGGCATTGGTACAGGTCATCATATGGTTAGGCAGTGTCACTCAAAGGCGTGTGGCTAACGTAGTGGTGTGGAAAATTTTACTTTCCTTGAAGGTACCATGAACGTGCTCTGTGAACGCAGACGTGTGGAGGGTGAAAGCAACGGCACTGTAGAGTTGCGATTTTCGTGTGTTAATTGTAGCATGTGACACCACCAAAATTAAAGCGCTAAAGTCAAGTCTCATAGCACGTTGTGCCAGTGCTCCACTTTGGTTGCAGTCACTGTGGTCCATCGAAGAATATAATAATGCCTTAAAAAGTTTATAATATAATGGATTCCAGACAAGTGAAAATGTTCTTACGAAAAAAGAGAGAGGGTAATGGTCCTGTTTGGAACAGAGGTTTGAAAAGTAAATGAAAATGTCAGAATTAAAAAAATTATTAAAACTGTTTTAAGTGTTTTCGAAAAATTTGATTTTTTCTTAGAAGTCCCCGGATAATCCTCATTTTTTCAGCTTTTACTTGGTGTTGATAAAAGTTATTTTTGTCAAAAAAATTGATAGAAAAGTCACTCAATAAACCCGAATCCAAATTTCTTTTCCTCCAAAACAAACAAAAAAAAACCTTAAATATTTAATCTAGCTTTGAATTGACCTTATGTAAGAAAGGCGGATCATCTATTGTGTATAGGTGACAAACCCACCCATATAATGAATTACACTTGAGTTTATGGTGTTTCATTTATCATTGAATGAAATTAAAAATAAAAAAAAAATCTGATTTTATAAGGGAGAGATTCTCCGTCAAGGGGAAGATGCCACGAAAGAGAATGTACGTTCATGATGTTGGGTGGGGACTCGAGAGTTGGGGGTTCAACTAGGGTTGGGGTGGTGGATTTTGTTGGAGATAGAGGTTGAGGTGGGGTTTTCGGCCGAGTTGGCAATGGTGTGGGGTTTACTTGGAGGATGGGGTGGTTTATGGCGAGAAGGTGGTGGTTGTCCATGAGAGAATATACAAGGTATTAATGTTATTTTATAAATGTTGTGAACAAGATAACACTAAACATTACTAATTTACAATCATATCAATATCACATAATCATCACAACAGTCATTAGAGTGCCGCAAGAACATAATGTCTTACTTTTCAACGCTAACTCTTTATTATTTCGATTTTGATTCTCTTCATTGGCTTCATTCATCAAAATGGTAATATTCTTGCAATCCAAGAAGGTACATGCCTGCCATCATTTCCTTTTTTTACGTCTTTCATCTTTTTTGTCATTCCTTAGCGTTTAGTCTCTTATGGAATTTTGATAATAACAAAGTAGGCCCCCTTGTCTGTTGATTTATTTCAAAGAGTCGTTACTTGTTCTAATTTTGTCATCCTTTGTACAGTGCTTCCGCCCACTCCTACTGACTACATAATATTTGCGCATGTGGTTCCCTGTGCTCCCACTTCTTTCTGCCCTTTTTCCACTTTCTTTTCTGGGTAGGTGAGGTGGTGAGTGGTTTCATCCTGCCTGATTAGTTTTCCCCTTCTTTACTTTCTTATTTTTTGTGTGCGTTTTTTATCCAATATTTATCTACAATTACTCACAAAATATATGCATGCGCACACAATCACTCGCGAACTAAGTGAATGATGTCACTCAAAAAAATCTTGAAATTGGATAAGATAGTAAACCTCAAGACGTTCTCATATGAGTCACCCTGAACATTTAGTGAAAGAGTCTTAAAATTGAGCAAAGAGTTAATAATATTTTTTATCGTTAAAATATGTATTTTTTGTCAGTTTAATCCGTATTGTATCAATTTTGTCTTTAAAGTATTTAATCTGTGTCATTTTGATCCCTAATCAGACAATTCGTCATCTTAAACCAACCTTATAATCACTTAAATTTTGATATAATTTCACTTTCGGACTAATAAATGTAAATGGTGATCAAAATGTTAACACAATGAAGAAATTATGTCGACATTTTAGTGGAAAAGTATGTCAAAATGATTTACATTCATCTTCATTCTTACAAATTGAACGTTCTAAGTGTCGATGGAAGGAAGGAGGACCACAGCGTGTCTGAATCAGTTCTGTAGGTCGTTCATGCCCTCAACATCCTGGAAATTTCTAAGCTCAAATTTTCCTTACTTGGAAAGCTATGGAATTAGGATAAGCTTTAACACTTGTCCTGCTAGAATATGGTTGCCAATGAAGACAGACGCCCCCCCACCACCAAATATTCCAGTTATCGGACAAGAAAAGAATTATGGATTATACATCTTGCTTTGGTTTATTTGTAGTCATTGTTTGTAGAAATAATAAAATTAAGAGAAGGGATTGACCCAAAAAAAAAGAATTACGACGTAAAAATTTATTTTTTGGTACACAATTGGGCCTCTAATGGGGTCAGTGAAAATTAGGTGATTCACCCCTATTTTTAAAGAGGTTGATTTTTGAGTTCGAACCTGCACTATTTCACTTGGATGGACTAGTATTTGCCTAACACTCAAATTCCAGTTGGAATTGTATAGGGGTCACACTCTGTCCCTCTTGGTGTCAACGGCCCCCATATAGACCAGGTCAATATTGTGTCACTTGTTCATGGCATTGGCAGCCTATGTTGAAATCTCTGGTTGTAGATTTGAGGATATCTGTTGTGCGTGCAAGATCCTGCACAATATAAAAAACGAGAACAGATCTCTCCCTTGGTGAACTTCGAGTAAGCCCGTTGAGTGACCAAACACGTTGCTTGGAACAACCTGCAAGGTACGGTGATAGCCTGAAACGGCAATGAGAGATCCTGGGAACGGAAGAACGATCCAGTAAGGCTGAAAGAGGTTCCTGAAACAAAGAAGAACAAATTAGAAGAGCGCCTATTCAAAGAGGTTCACTATTCAAAGACAATTGGTTGGAGAGGAGCATTACTGTAATACCCAAGTTCAAAAATAATAAATAATGATAATTATAATTATTATAATAAAGTGACTACCAAAGCTTTGATAGTATGGGTGGGGGGTTAATTTTTAATTTCATTAAACAAAAGGGAGCTAAGTAATTTATTTTTGAAATAAAAAAAAGGTTGGCGGGGGATCACTGCGCTATATAAACTCTTTTACATTAAAAAAAAAAAAACCCTAGCATACATCCAGGGAAAATAAAAGGAGTTCAACCCATTAAAAGTATGAATTCATTACTAATTTGATGAATTTTATATTTTATTCAATCGTATAGTGCTAGATTTATCATAATGTAGTATATAATGGGTATATATGTATGTTTATAGTCCAGAATAATAATAAATATGTAAATAGATTTTATTGTAAGTTGATAATTCTAGGTGTTATTAGACCTAATTTATATCGGTTGGTTTTGAGACTTTTAAAGAACTTAATCCATGTGTTAAAAAGAAAAAGAAACACAAAGAAGCAGGAGGAAAAAAGTTGCGGAAATCTTTAAAATTACATAAAACTCCCATTTGGTTTTAAGGAACTTTATTTTGACCCTTATACTATTATAAATTTAATTTTAACTATTTTTTTACTTGGTAAGTCAAAATATCTTCAATCCTGAGTTAAATTTATATTCAAATTTAAATTTGAGTTAAAAAATCTAAAAAGCTTACTCTAACTCTTACTCAAACTTTTACCAAATCAAGAGGGACCTTTTTTTTCACTCAAATTAAAGGAGACTCAAATCTTTAATGGTGAGATTTCACCATCTTTTAAAAATCTAATAGTCATATTTACTAAATTACTCTAATTTAATTTTGAATTTTTCCTCACTTAAATTTAAGTTTCTCTTTCTTTAAATTTAAGTTTGTCTATTGTAACCCTTTGTATCAAATCAAAGTTTTTATTCAAATACTAACTTAAATTTGAATAAAAATTTGAGTCACGGTTGAAGATGTTCTAAGAAAAATAGAATTTTGAATAGTTTTATAACAGTCTCTAAAAAAGAAAGTTCGTTTTTTCAAAGAAATTACACTTTGACCTTAAAAGTTTCAAAAATTATAAATTAACCCCATAATTTTAGAATTTTTTTTTTTAAAAAAAAAACTGCCTAGGTTACTTCCATACCCTATTATCTTATATTAAAAAAAAAAGGTTATTTCTATGTAAGTGATATATAAAGTATATGCCAAAAGATAGAAAATACGAAAATTAAATGTAGAATAGAGATTGATCATTACGTATTATTTTGATTAGATGGTGATTACATTGAGATTGTGACAGAGGGTTTGGAATTGGAATTAGGGATCCAAGGTGAGTAGTTTGGGGTTGGAATCAAATACTTTTCAATTGTGAATTGTTATATACGTAAATTTCAAAAATATTTGGAATGATTTTATGTCATTACTTAAATGTGTTTTAGTGATAAAAGAAAAATAGTGTGTGCCTTGTTATATCAATTCCATTCCAAATATCATATCTTATCATATCATATCATACCATACCGTTGTTCTTTTGAAATTATGTGAGTTTTCGTTTGATATTCCAATGAATTCGATATGCTAGAAATATTTTGGTAGGAGTGAATTGCTTGGGTAGTTACTGGTACTCGTGTTAGGTGCACTCAGTGTCATGTTTATAGTTGTGAGATGTGATTGTGGCCTGAGGGACGAGTGAGACAGTGACAATGCACCGAGTGACATCTAGCGTGATGGTGTGATGAACCGGAAATGAAGTCATGGGTTAGTCTAAAGATTGAACAATTGGGTTTCGAATGACTTGTAAAGTTTTATTGTGATAAATGATGCTTTCGCAGTTAATTATTTGATTATCGTTTTTTTAATTCCATATATTGTGTTTTAAATTACTAACTAGACCTCTGAAATTCACCCCGCATTCACCCACTCAATTGCAAATTGAATTAGAAAGTGATGGAAATTGAAGGAATAAAACGATGTACTTGTAGATCAAAGATGTATGGATTGTTAACTAAGGAATTGATTTCCTAAAGTTGTATCATTTTATGCATTGAACCTCGACAAGTTTGTATAAAATGTTTGTTTGGAAGATAAACTTAAGTTATGAAATTTCAGTTTATTTATTTAAGTTATGAAAGAGTTCTACTATGACATGACTCTAAATTTTTAATTTTTTTTTTAAAATCTATTTTTATGAGATTTATATTTCAAATTTTAAATTAGCTAGCTTTCGTATTTGAAAGTGTTCGTCAGTTTCCGAATATTCAATTTGTTAAAATGGGTGTTAAGTTTAGTTTGGATAATTTAATAAAAAGTGTCCTTATAGTCCTAATATATTTTTGAATGGACTTAAAACCAAAAAAAAACTCCACAGTACGACTAAATTCTAAAAATTCTCATTTTTAACGACTCTTAAACAATATTAGGACAATTTTACTGTGTGAATTATTGTGTGTGTTTCTTCTGTACATGTTCTGTCAAAAAAAAAACAACATTAGGGCCATTTAAATCAAGAACACCTTAATCTTAGAGGCATTGACATAAGGCCCTTGTGGACCGTGAGAACCCAAATTGTAAACAGGTCTTGGGCTGGCCTCAAAAACACTCTAACCTTTAGCCTTGACATTATACGACAGCGTTTTGAACACTGTACATAGTAACACCGAGTTATATTCTTTCTGAGTCAAAACTCTATCCGTTGTCTTGTCTTTGTGTCTGTAAACTGTAAAGCCCTAAAACATGACTGCAGATTCTTGGCCGATATAGAAGAAGAAGAACTAGAAGAAGAATTTGAATGTCATACAAAGAGGTACAGAATTTTCTTGTGGAGCTTTTTTTATACACGAATATGACCGAAAAAATGTATATTATTTGGTAAATTTTTTGTTGCCCAAGCAGTCTCAGTGATGTTGTTGTTCCATGTGTAATGATGAAACTCATCCAACGTTTTTGAACCCGGTCACTGGTTTTTGCTTAGTTTTGAGGGCTACTAAACATTTTCTAGGAGAAGTCATTTCACCAGCTCAAGCTCTTTCTTTGATTCATATCTGCAAACACCTTAGCACTCTGTCCGTTTCCGATACTTAAGGGTTATTTTTTTTTTTTTGGAAGATTGGTTTGTTAACTAAGTGTTGCTCATCAAGTTTTCTTATATTATGGTACGAAATTTCCTACTTTATGTTATGGAAGAGCATAGTGCTACCCCGACTGGAATTTCTTATTGAATCTCTCCTCTCCGCATCATTCAAGCTTCCAAAGTGAGTCCCCTCGGATTTTATTGATTCAAATTTCCCAAAACATGTCTTGGTACATCCTATGCCCCATTCTCTTGTTTTTTTTTTTCTTTTCTACCTCTCTGATAGCATTACCTTTATTTTTCTTGAATTGGATATTGAATTACTTGAGTTATATTTTTTGGTCTAAAAGACTAGTTTTGACATGCCCACAATGTGTTTGATGAAATGCTCAAAGGCCTTATAGGCATTGGTGTGTTGTAGTTTGCATTGACGCTCATGGTCAGCTCTGTTATGTGAATTGCATTGACGCTCCTGATCAAATTAAAATCATGTTAACATGGCTTTGCGAACAATATTAAATCATCAGGAATCAAAAGAGAGCTCACAAGCGAACACATGAGAACTGGATTTTGGATAACAAGATTCAACATAGTTCACTAATGACAGTGTAGTGAGAAAAGCAAATCACGTCTTTTAGCTGCATTTATGCTGAACAGCGATGGTATCAAAATATTAAGAGATTCAAGTGGTGAGTGTTAAGCTCTTGTATGTGCTTGGAGTTTGAATTATGCATTATTGGCTACAGTTGTAGTTAATTAGTGATGCATGCAGTAGCTTTCGACAAGAACTTGGGCTTTTAATTATAACTTGGGTGTGTATATTTTGGTGTACTAGTGCGTGTATATGTGTATATTTTTGTATAATAGTGTGTGTCTACTAAGAGTTCTAATTATTTTACAGGTTAATAGATTTAAGCCAATTCGTTAATAACACAACCCATTGTTACCCATTTAATACGTGAGTTAATGGATTGGATTTATTTTGGACCCAATCCAATTTAATTCAACTCATAACCAACCTGACCCACCCATTTATCACCTTTAGTTATATGAATTGTGGGTGGATTGATGTATGCGGAAAGATGAATTGGGTCAAATTTTCATCTTATAGAGACAATTTGAACCCCACTTTATTACCTAAAAGATGGTCATTGATTTCTTAAAAATGCTATTTTAGTTTCATATTGATGTTTACACCAAATTGACAGTAAAATTCTTATGAAGGTGGATTTTAATATTTTATGATGTTAAATTTAGCGGGCTTTCTTCTGTACGGGATTGTATATTATCTCTTACTTTCCAGTTAGACAGAGCTGGTGTAGAGGAAGGGATCACAGACATGGATTATGTTATCTTTTATACAGTAATTTAGCTGTAATTTTTTTCCCTGTTCTTTTCTTTGAATTATATATGTGGTGTTCATTGATTTTCTGTTTGCAACAATTGGGACCAATTTTATGGATTTTGATTTGGATGTCTACTGTTGTTTGGACATTATATTCCTTCTTTCTAGTAGGTGGATTCCAAGTTGGGTGGATGGGTGCATGAAACCATTTGGTACTTGAATGATGGGGAGAAAAAAACTCAATTAGCATAAGAGTTTGAAGAATGTTGCTAATGAGCAAAGGGCTCAACGTGAGCCTTTGTTGATACACATTAAATAGATCTATTTATGGTGTTTACCTTGCCATTTATTAGCCATCTGCTAGAATTGGATAGTCCTTCTGTTAAAAGAAAGAGTATAAGGGAATCTGATTCTTTCCTTTGAGGTAAAGGATTGGCCTTGCATCTTGTTTACCATGTTGGGTTTCAGTCAAGATGAATTGTAAATCTAGAGTAGCAAGAATAGAATCTTGGATGGGCTCTGAAATTCAGATGCCTGATGCATATTTTGAGAAATTGAATCCCAGCAGAAAAAAAAAAAAACTAGATTTTTGAGAAAGAAGAACATCTCCCATGCCTGCTGGTTCCATGTAACATCTGTTTCCAATGCCTTGGTGTAAATTCGACCATGAACAACAAGTGCTTCTCATTTTCTTTTTATCTTTTTTCCTATTAAAAATTCTCTGCAATTTGAATATTTAGCATGTTGTGGTGTTTGTAGGATCCTGCAACCAGCTACATTAGTACTGTATCCGAATAGCTCAGCAATGACCAATACTTGCATATCTAGATTCCGCAGCATTCACCATAAGGCAGCATTGCCACTGTTCCATAGGAAAAAGTTTGGAAGTGAACTGTTCTTAAACTTTTCAACCTGTTCATTGTCGTCAATTTCTCCAAATACATCTCTTATCATCCGACCGCCATCAAAATTAGTATTGGCTGCCTGCATCACTCCATCCAATGCTCCACAACGGTCCGATGAATGGTTTGCACTCCGAAAGGACAAGTTGACCACGAGCACCTTCAGCACTGCTCTGGGCTTCTGGAAAGGCAACCGCCGAAGTGAGCTTTGGCATGAAAAAGTATTTGCATCAGATGCACTTGTCGTGGAAGCTTCTAAAAAGGGTGCCATGGAATGGGGCGTTCTGAATGAAGCAGTAGCTGTAGAGCGGTACAAAAGCATCACCGGCCGTGATGTGAGCTCGCTAGGATTTGCCATCCATTCAGAGGAGCGATTTGATTGGCTTGGTGCATCCCCGGATGGTCTTCTTGGATGCTTTCCAGGAGGAGGGATCCTTGAAGTAAAGTGCCCATATAATAAAGGGAAGCCTGAGATGGGTCTGCCCTGGTCAACTTTGCCATTCTATTACATGCCTCAGGTGCAGGGCCAAATGGAGATAATGGACAGAGATTGGGTTGATTTGTATTGTTGGACACCAAATGGGAGCACAATATTTCGGGTGTGTAGAGAACGTGGTTATTGGGAGTTGATACATAGAATTTTACGAGAGTTTTGGTGGGAAAATGTGGTTCCAGCTAGGGAAGCTCTGCTGCTGGGAAGGGAGGACGAAGCCAAGGCATACAACCCGACATCAACACACAAACAGACAGGACTTGTGATTGTTAAAAGCATGAAGTTGGCTACTGAGTCTAAGTTGTTGTGTAGGGAGGTTGCAGGGCATGTTGAATTTTATCGTTGATGGGTGTCAAATGGGAGGATGAATGAATTCCACCCTTTTTTTGAACTTATGATTTATTGGCTCCATCATGTATTTGCTCATTGGTTAATCCCACCTCATTGTATGATATTCGTATTATTTAATCCTGATTAATTATAATACGTCAATGTTGATTCATGTTTCAGTTTGTTTGATTATTTTTAATGTGAATAATATGAATCTTGATTACTCATGATTAGATGGAACAATTTATTCCACAAACTGAGGTTTGGCATAAATTTAGATCTCAAGGTTGGATTTCTAATTACCTTGGTGTTCATAACAGTCAAACGAACAGACATCACTAGCTTTCCAAAATAACCAAATCAATCCAAGGAAATCTGAGATTTGTATTGTCCTCGGTGAATATGATCATTGATATTAATTATGACCCTTACATATATTGAGGGCCAGCAGCTTTCAGTAAAACAACTCCAGGATGAAATGAATCCACATCCATTTCATCAGTTGTTGCATGAAATAAAAAAATTTATCAAAGAATATTCAACTGATAAGAACTGATTAAGAAATTAATGCTAAGAACTTGACTAATTAAGATCCGATGTTCCAGAAGATGCTCTAAGGCCTAAGCAGTAAGTGGTTGAGTCAGCTTTTATTGATCCACATATTGAGGAACAGGAATAAAAAGAAGTTGAGGATAAATCAAATTGCATGTGAAACCACTTGGAAATGTTTCAGAAGAAATTGAGGCAGAGAGAGAGACATGTCAAACTAGCACAGACATTGAACATACATACTTTTCACGCATACTTGCAACCACTTTGGGTGTACTTGAGTTTATTTAAAAGGGTAATATTCCGATACTTTATCATCTAGAGGTGAGAGAGATAAGAGATGAACTTCAATAAGGATGTATTTAAACCCCATTTAGAGGCTGATACATTGGTTTAGAACAATTGGCAGGCAAGAGAAGAGAACACATACAACAGCAAAAACAAGGGGATCCAATTGAGTGTTCAGGGGTTGATTTTTCAATCCACAAAATGCTGAGGGAACGGAAGTTATGATTTAACTCTCCTTTAATACAAGTTTTCTTAACTTCACTCAATCCTAGATCACCAACTATATATTATAAATAAACCCCCACTCGAAGACGGCGAGTCCACTTTAACTTATGCTAGGTGATCTAGTATTGATAGGAATTGAGAGGTGGTGTATTAGAAGAGATCTAAATCCTAAAAGTTATGCTTGTCAGCGTCTACATGGATGCCCGTAAACCCCCGGGTTTATCGGTAAACCGTGTGGAAGTTGATTTGGGGCAGGTATATGCAAGGAACTCTTTGTCAACTTCAAATTTAGACATGTCTCCCTCGTCCATATTCATCCATGCCTCTATTCCATCCCCTTCCCTGTTGTCCATGAAGACCACAAAATTCTTAGACATAAGGTTCGTCAAACCCACCCTCACAGATCTCCCCCACCCAAAATTTAACTTCATAAGTGAATTCTGCTCAAACTAGAGAAATTAAACACAACCACCTCTCCTTTTGTGATTCTTGGAGCTCCCTATATTAGGAGGTTGAACTGTTCATCGGCTTCTTGAAGTTTTATGACATAATCCCCATCTATGTCCTTCATTGTGGCTTTCATGTGCCTCACAAGGTCACGGCACTCATTTCCATTGTCCATATATGGTGTTGCTATTGCTGTCTTGGGCAGGTATATGCAAGGAACTCTTTGTCAACTTCAAATTTAGCCACGTCTCCCTCGTCCATATTCATCCATGCCTCTATTCCATCCCCTTCTCTGTTGTCCATGAAAATCACAAAATTCTTAGACATTAGGTTCGTCAAACCCACCCTCACAGGTCTCCCTCACCCAAAATCAACTTCACATAGTGGAATTCTGCACAAACTAGAGAAATTAAACACAACCACCTCTCCTTTTGTGATTCTTGGAGCTCTCTCTATGAGGAGGTTGAACTGTTCATCGACTTCTTGGAGTTTTGTGACATAATCCCCATCTCTGTCCTTCATTGTGGCTTTCATGTGCCTGACAAGGCCACGACACTCATTTCCATTGTCCATAAATGGGGTTGCTATGGCAATTCGGTAGATAATATTCCCAAAAGAACACTCTGGCAATGGAGGGTCCTTTTTTGTACATAGGTTCACTGCACGAAACAGTGTAGAGCCTTACCTTAGTTGCAGCTGCAAATCGATTCCATATGAAAGCTAATAATGCCTCAACACGTGTTGGATGTATGAAGAAATATTCATAAGTGCGATAAGTGTATTTATCTCTTAGAGCAGCTACCATAGAATTGCTAAACACAAAGTTCTTCATCACAAACTTGTCTTTCGTTATCTCTGCAACATGATTTGTATCAATGTCAGATTATGATTGAGTCTGACTCTCATGTCCTTGTTCAAATGCTAAAGGGGCAGGCAGAGGTACCTTGGAGATTGCTTGGAGATATGGAGAAGATCTGGGAACTGCTTAGTAAACTGCAGTATTAGTTGAGGCACATATACAGGGAGGCAAATGGGATAGCAGATTTTTTGGCCTCGTTTGCTGTTCAGACTGAGCCATATTCTGAATTTTCAACCCATAGTAGTCTGCCTTTGTCTGGCAGATTGCTATTGCATCAGGATCAGGCTGGATTACCTAAGGCAAGGAAGAGGGTAATCAAAGGCAAGGGGTAGGTTGATGCATCAGATTCTATGAACTGGTGCAGTTATGTATCAGAGCTATGAGCTGAATGTAGTAGCTGGTCTAGAAGGATTTCAATCCTTTTGAAGGATTAATGCCAACTCTTGATGGCAGCCTTCTATTGTCCCAGGGTGCACATTTGATGGTATGTTACTCCAGTTTGAGCTGAATGATGGAGAGCTGATCTGATGCTGGAGACAGCCGAGGGAAGTTGGTTTGATGCTATTGGAGTATTGATTTGGATGATCTGATGAGTGCAGGAGTTGAGAATGTAGGAAGGTGTTGAGCAGGATATGTCTGCAGTGGGTTGTCTTCAGTCTACACTGGACTGATATTCTGTTTTGCATTGGACTGCAAGTCTCTGCACTGGAATGGCAGACTGAGTTTCTGTCTGAGGAGCTGGTTTGCTGTTCTGTACTGGCCTAGAATGTCTGAATCAGGTTCCAGGCAGGAGCTGAGGTGCAGGATCAGAACACAGTTGCTGTACAGGATTTTTGAGGTCAGAATTTTGTAACAGATTTTCTGTTTTTTTGTGTACAGTTTACTGTTTTGTTTGTTAAAACAGTTACTGTTTTGCTTTAACAGTTTCTGTTTTTGCTTCTTGTAATTCTTGGATTTTAATAAATAAAATTCTCTTTTTAAAAATAAAAAATAAAAAAATGGTATGATGTGTTTCTCGGAGGAAAGAGTTTGGCCGATTCAAACAGTGGAAACAATATGCTGCTACTATCGCCACGGGCAATGGCAGCCCAACTGTTGACGAACATAGCAATAGACAAGGAATCAGCAATTATGTGGGTAGTGGAAATCCCAACCGCCATTCCACCACAATTAAAGAAGCTGGCTTGGACAGCCATGAGTGAATTACCAACATCATCAACTTCAAGAGGTAGAAATTTGGTGAAGTCATTAGCGACTTGGTCTTGGACAACTTGGGAGAGTTGGCACTTGGCCCGGGCTTCCGAATACGTAATACCCTCGTCATTACGGTCGACGGAGATGTTGTCTATAAGTCTTCCTGCAAGTGGATAAATATGTGTTAAGGTCTTGGATAAGGATAACTTTGAGAAGATTAGATTTGTCAGTGTTGCTCAACTTGATATCCAAGTTGGGCTAATTGAAAAAGATAAAAGGCATATAGATTGTAGTAGAGATTTGATCAAGAAAAGAGAGTTGGTAATTTTGGAGGTGGGAAGGGATTGGGGATGATGGTTTGATGGTCTCTCTAGAGACAACTTCTAGTTCAACCTGCATCTTCACCTTACACAGGATAAACGAAACTGAGTTTAAATTTTGTCTGATTTTCTTGTTGAAGTAGTGATATTCGGTTAGCCAATTGCCAGTTCAGCAATCAATCCGATGAGAAAGATGAAACGGCACTTAACTTGTGATTGAAAAAAAATTAACCAGCAATATTATTGGGAAATAATATATTGTGACTTGTTTGATATTTTTCACACTTTTTAAGGATCAATCACTCTTATGCTTCGTTTGGTAAGGAGGATGGAAAGTAGGAAGGATAGAAAGTAGGAGGGATACACTTTCTATCTATGAAAAGTAGAAATGATACACTTTCCTTCATTTGTGTTTAGTTGGATGGATAAAAAATAAAAATGATTATTATTATTATTTTTTTGTTCTAGCTAAAATTAGGAGTGACAATAGAGTCGAATTGTATCGTATCAGATTCGCGTTGAATCATTGCGAGTTTGTGTCGAATATTAGTTAAACTTAATTTAACTCATTTAACTAATTGTGTCGTGTCGAGTTGTGAGTTGACCTATTTATTTTTGTATCGAGTTCGAGTCGTGTCATCGTGTTGAGTCGAAAATTTTTACCTTTAGGTAAGATGGAAAAAATATTTTTTTAAAACAATTTTTAATTTTTTAATTTTTAATATTTAATTTTTTTTAAAATATATATATACATATTTTATCATTATATTTTTATATAAAATTAATGTATACATAAGATATATAGACAAATAAGATACATCTTAACATAAATAATTAACTTTCCATTTACTTTTATACCAATTTTGAAGGAATTGATTTTGGTGAGTTGAAAAGAAAGTTAATCCATCTATTTTTTTATCCTTTCTATTTTCCTTCCTTACCAAACATAATGTTTTATTTATCCATCTAACTTTCCATCTTTCCAACCACTCACTTTTTCATCGTACCAAATGGAGCATTACTTTTTAGGGGACATATCTTTAAACTAGTTTGAATTACAATGATCGACTCAAAAACTCGAGAAAATAGTCGGCGTAAGTCTAAAGATCCTATAATAAAAAATAATATCAATTATAGCTAACAAGGTTAGAAATAATTGAACTAGCAGGAGAATTTGGACATGTTTAACTTTTGAAGCATCCTATTGTAATCTGAGTCGGTTAATCATACATGGGCATACTTAGTTTATAAGACTCCTCCCGTTATTGCGACGTGTGAGGAGGATTTATTTTCACGACTCGATTAATCACACATATTTCTTAAAAATAAAACCCTTATGAAATTTAAATAGACAAATAGTTAGAATTACTGTTACATATACTTTATTTCATCTTTTATTGTTTTGGAATTCCCACAGACGTAGCTGTAGGAATCTACACATTTCTTCGGAAGTAAAACGCACACACGCACACATTTTCACCCTTGAAGCCACCTTGGGCATAAAACACAGAGGAGAAGGAGAAGGAGAAGGTTATTCTCATTACTATTTAGGAAACGTGATCATCCAGAGGTTTGAGAAACAAATGCAAGCAAAAGTTTTAATTGGGCCATCTGCGAACTTGGTACACACATACAATTATAGTTTTGTTGAATTTTATTTTCTTATTTCTCAAATAAAATAAAAGTTTTTTTATTAATTTTTTTTCTAATATATATACTTTTTATTAGATAATATAATTAATTCATTCAGCGAAGGATAGATTTCGAGGGTTTTCTAGGAAAAAACCTACGTGACGTGACGAGCATTCACAACAGACTCTAACTAGGGTTCCAATTCCCTAGTGTCTCTCTCTCAGCAGGTACTAGAAAACAACAATGTTCCGAGCTCAGTCCACCTCCGCCTTTGGCACTCCATCCACGCCTTCATTCGCCACTGGCTTCGGTACATCACTGTTCTCAACCCCATTCTCCTAACAATCCCAACCCCAACAGCAACAAACTTCTTTGTTTCAGCCACAACAAAGCCATGGTGGTTTTGGATTTTCGACTCCATTCGGTGCCGAGCAAGCACAATCTACTCCGTTCGGTCAGGCAACGTTGACTCCGGGGGTTGCCGTTCGGAAATGCTCAGTTGACCACTCAGATGGCTCACGTGGCTCCTCTTCCTTTCTCTCTCGCCGATCGGGACATTCAAGGAAGTCATTATATGTCTTTTCGACGTGCCTTCGAATTGTGGAGGTTTTGAATGATTTTTTTGGTGTTCTATCAGGCGATTGTTGATGCTTACAAGGTGGAGCCTGGAAACCCTAATTATGCGTTTAAGGTTCGATTCCTTGCTCTGGAAACCCTAAGTATGCGTTTAAAGTTCGATTCTTTGCTCTGTATTTATTTTTGCTGGAGATTTGACTGTTTGTAGCTAAAAATTAACTTTCTCTTTGGTTGTTAAGAAAATCAAAGAGAAGAAGCAGAGAACAAATTTGAATGTTTTCTTTTGGGTGAAAACAAAAATAGAATGATCGTTTTCTTCCACTACGCTAGTTGTGTCAGGTTCTTTATTTTTTCCTTTTTCTTTTTTGAAAGTTGTTAACGATGATAGCAGGATTCAAAACCTATGCGGCTGTTTGAAAATGTCAAATTGGTATAAAACAGGGCAAGTTAGGAAGCATGAGTTATACAGTAAAATCCAAAAAAAAAAATAAAAAACAAGATACGCCAATAAAAAAATATATTTTATATTTAGAGTAACGATATGTTTTATAAATTTGTATTCCAAATCAAGGAGGACCATTGAATTAGTAAGTTCTATTTAAAAAAGTTGATGAGATCCACTGATCTACCGGTCCTCCTTGATTTGGAATCCAAATTTGGGTTACAAATTTAGGATACATAGCACTACTCTTATATTTATATTATTATGTGATGATTTGATAACAGTATTTTTTAGTGATTCTTTGACAATATTGACATTTTTTATTTTAAAGAATGCACGTATTCGTGTCTTCAAAGTCATATGAATTTTTGTTGATATATTGTATTGTATGTGAAATTGAAAAGAGGGGGTAAAGGTTAAAACTAAAAATTATTCATATTTTTCTACATATAGAAGTATCTGTAAAATATCTACATATTTTATATATTATCAGATACATTTGTTGCATATCTTATATATATTTTTGAATGTTGGATGAGTATCGCTTTTGATACGGTATCCGATATAGATATGTTAACCTTATCGGTGTATCTGTGCTTCATAAATTGCAAATTTTATGCTAAATTCTCAATTACAATTTCACTCTCTACTTCCACTATGCTAACCACAGTTGAAATTCTTTTGGTTTTGCCGGAAGACACCCGATTGGTGCTTTAGAGTTTGAAAGCTTAGACTGTTGTGTTGGTGTTGCAGCATTTGTTGTTCAGTGTGACAGAGCCCGAGAATACAACTAAGCCAGCAGGTGAATCAGACGTGAGTTCATTATTGTTAATTCCTTGCTTTTATGACCTCTGATTTTCTTCTTTTCTTTTCCGCATTCATTTTTTAAATGTGGATTTGCTAAATTTTGGTGAGTACAAATTTCCAAATTATGTGATCAGAGGCAATGGAGAAGCTGAAAGGAATGGAAAGTTCAAACCGGGAACGCCTTTGACCCCAGCTTGTTCAGGGTTTCAAAGATCTTTCCCAACGTCTTAAGGCTCTTAATATTTTTTATGCTGGAGCTTATGATTGTTCTTTGCAGATATTTATGAGATACGTTATCAATGTAAGGTCTCATTTTGGGACTAGCATGCAATTTTTTTGTTACTTCCTAGACTTAATTACTCGTCCTTACTTTTACGAAGAACCTTGAGATTGTCTTAAGAGAGTACGAATGATTGACTGCATGCATAATTTTTATAGCTGAAATTTAAAAAAAACCCCTTTTTCCTTTTGGGGTCTCAGGTAGATGACTACTAGAGATGAGAGTGTATTGGGTAAAAATGAATATTCGTTTAAATTTATCCCGTTTAGACCGGGGATGAACTATAAATATTAGACGGTGGACGTATACAAAAATATCCTTATAAACTCGTGCGGGGATGAAGGTGTGGATGAACTAACACTTAATTCCGTTCACCTCCTTGTCCCGTTTTACCTCCTTGTTCCGTTTTACCTGTTATTATACATACATGTTATTGTGCAGTGTTTTGAAAAGTTTGCTTAGGCGAGCGCCTAGACGAGAAGCGAAAGTTTATTGCCTTTAGCACTCTAGGCAAAGCGAATGTGACTGAAACGAGAAAAAAGCGAGCGCCTTGCACTTGGGCAAAAGGAGAGAAAGAGAGCACCTTAACTATGCGAGGCAAGATTGTCTTGGATTGTTTTATTTTTATTATGGATTGTTGGATTAGGGCAATTGAAAAAAAATTATAAGATGCCCATACACCCAATTATTCTTTTATCCCATAAATAGAACACTCAAACTCTAATTTTGCTCAAAGGGTCAGACGACGAGTGTTGGCTGCTGCTGCTTCTTCATTGCTGGTTAGAGATGGCGACTGCTGCTGCTGTGCCTTGCTTGTTGGTCCATACACAGGTTTGTCTCCTTTTTTCTTCTCTCTTCTGGTTCTCTTCTTCTCGTTTCTGGTTCTGGTTCTCTTCTTCTTGCATACCTTGTGCACATGTTTACGCCACTTTCAAAAACCACACTCAATTTAACTATTCACAAATACACCCAAAAATCATATAATACCTTCAGACACCTGTTCTGATGATTACTCAATGTAATTTACAAAGCAATAAATACAACTATGATACCTTAACCATGCACACAAAATTGGAGCAACACTATTATTCGGATGTAAATGAAACCCATTTGAGCAATTACAATATAAAGAAAATAACAAATGTATACTTTTCAGCTACCAAAGAGAGAGACTAATAAAGCAATGCCTTAAAAGAGACCCATTGCTCCAAATGATGACAATCACAACATACCATTGCTCCATACAATGTGCAGAATTAAAAAAATGAATTACAAGAATCACGATTGTATTATTTTAATTGCTGCAAAACAACAAACTTGTTATTGGGAAAACATAGTCGCAAGGCACCCGTCCGCGAGTAAAATACATACTTCTCCAATAGTTAGGAAGAACATTTGAAATCAGACAAAAAAAAAGAATCAAAATAGCAAGAACATATGAAATTTACCTCAACAAATAAAAAAATAGATAATTGAACAATAGTACTATGGCCAGCAGAAGGCCTTGTGGAAGTTGTTAGAGCAAATGTAGGCTGAGATAAGGGAGTTCATATGACAATGTCTTTTGTGGGCATTTGGTCGAACAGTTGGTGAGCATGACCCACTAGTTTAGTGGCTTTGGCGTGTGGGATCAAAGTGTACATGAGCTGGTGGGAAAAAATAGAGAGGGGAGTTAATCAATGCATGTGAGTGTGTGCACAGAGGTGCGGGTGTGGGGATGTGTTGTTCTGAAGGTAGGGGTTTGATGGATTGGGTTGGCTATGGGGTGGCACCGTGGTATAGGGTGTGTGTTGTGAGTTGGGGGAAGGGAGTGAAATTTTGCGAGAGAAAGCAGAGGGTATGTGAGGAAGACAAATAGTATGCAGACAGAGAGGAGGGTAAGTTCGAAGATTACCTGTCGTTGGTGGTTCTCCAGATGCTACATCATGGAGTATCTGATAAGAGAGAGAGACGATCAATGTTTCTCCGCCTATCGATGGGTGCTTCAGGGATGGGAAAGAGAGAGAGACGGGGGTGGGAGAAAGAAGGGAGGTAGGTGGGTGGGAGTGGAGAGAGGTTGCAGAGATAAAGAGAGAGAGGAGGCAAATAAAGAGAGAAAATGTGTGATCGCATGAGAGAGAAGAGTAATTTAAAAATCTCACTTAATCTATTCACGTGATTTCTTAGTTTTATTGAATTAACATTAAATTTTAATATTCGATAAAATTCATAATCAATCCAAATATGATAATGAATTAAGTAAATAAATTAAATCACTAAATTAGGTCCCGATATCATTGCTCGAGAGGGAAACCACGTTGAATTAGATATATTTTTTCGAATCTGTATTTTTTGTCAGTCATGGTTTTGATGTATCCGAAGTATTGCAATTGAATTAATTAACTAGGAAATCAATGCCCATGCCGTGGCCAAATGCCATACAGAAACTCTGGCCATTGATTTAAATTTCTGACCGGCCTGGACCTATTTGGGCCTGATTGAGGCCCATCCATAATTTTACCAACGGACCACAATCAAGTAACAAGCCGATAATTGCGGCATAGTGGCCAGGTCCAACATTTTTAATCTGATTATAGCCCGTATATATAACCACATTGGTCCTGATGGGCCTACAAATTTAAATTAGATCAGTAGGCTAGTTTGGCTTAATGTTGGGCCTAATTAGCCCACAAATTTGCACATTTGTGTTGAGGCCATGGATTCAACAAGAACATTGTGTTAGTTGGGTTTGGTGGGCCTGATGAGCCCATGGATTTAACAAGTTCAGTGGATTGGCTGGGCCTGGGGGACCTCATAACTTCATAAGCGCACTATTTAGAAGTCGAAACAATAAAGAAAACACAATTTGAAACACAGAGATGCTCATAACAATAAAAAAAGTTGTATCGTTTTCAAAAAATTCATAGTCGTTTGACATAATATCTGTAAGGGGTTCTATACCCCTTCACAGAAGCATTCTGCGTGACCACTCAGTAGCCTTTATTTTTCGTCCCACATCGGGAGAGAACCGTTTCCCCCTTTGTCATATAAGTGAACACTTACTATAAAGAAAGTATCCACTAAACACCTGATCAGGTTGCTAGTTATAAAATGAGCGATGAGATATATAGCTCAATTCCAAGAATATATCAAAAAATCCTTAGACAGTTATTTGCGCTTCTAAACGAAACAACTAACGTTTCTTCTTTTTAAAACCAATTTTATGGAATGCCCATTTCGAATTAAAAAGCTAACAATTTGAAACAATAAAAATTGTTTCATAAATGCATAGTTATTATTGTCGTACGATACGTCACGATACACTTGAAAAATAATACGTATCGTGTCTCTATATCGTTTTTGCACCACATCGTACGATATGTGACAATTTTTTTTTTTAAATTTTTTGGGACTGAAATAATTTTGTTTTACCCTAAGAAATAATTTTATTTTACCCTAAGAAATAATTTTATTTTATCATAAGACTTATTTTTAAATCACTAGCCAATGAAACAACATCGTTTCAGTATTTATGGCTCTAAAAAAAAAAAAAAATCTGTCGTTAATGTTGTTCAATTGAGTTCAAAATTCCTAATTAATATTAAAGTTGTTCAAATAATTAATGTTAAAAGTTTGAATTGTAGGTCTTTACATTTTAATATTACTAAATTATGTTAAGAACTTGAATAGTTGGTAAAACATTAATGAAATACTATATTATTATGAATTTATGACTTTTTTTATAAATATATATATATATTATTTAAAAATTAAAATTACGTGTATCTTACGATATACTATTTTTAAAAAATGATACGCCTTCCGATACGTGGTTCGACAACTATGCATAAATGGCTACCATAAACATTGAGCCCAGCAGATGGGGGGAAATTAGCTCTCAGATATTCAATTTATTTAAATTAGATCACCTAATCTGAATTAAAAAACTAATCAAAATATTGGTCCAAATTCTTGCCTACTAGGTTTCTTTAACAAATTATACGAACTCTCTAAGCAGAAAAGCACATTCCAAACTCGTAAGAGATCAAGCATCGACAAGGAAACACAAATAACTTCCAGGAAATTGAATTTATATTACTTCTGGTCTGCTCAAGAATACAACTTGATAAACAGAAAGACAAAAATCACAAGGTTGTGTATGATTTATACAACACATACACGACAGTTCTTATCAACAAAATTGCAGATCCAAACTCCAACAACGATACAATTTACAGACTAGACAGTTGAAGTTTAGGATTAACAAAAATTACTCGATATAGTGAGAGGAAACATGAAATAAATAAGTCGGTAAAATCGTTCCAAAACGCTAGAAATTCGAGGTTGGATATGACAACTATTTTTTTGAAAGTTAGATCTGAGAATTGTTGACTAAACTTAGCAAAGTACCTGAAATAGGTCAGATTTGAGTTATTATAGGCTGGTCCTACTCGCCTATACCAACCATTGCTTCCTATAGAGATGAAGGAGAGGCAGAAACTGGTTGGGAGGCGAAGAGAGAAGGGCTGGAACGCTATGGGCGTTGATGATAGAAGATGAGAATAGAACGAGGGGGGGAGGGAGAGAGAGATGAAGCGGCAAGAGGAAATGGGAAGAGAAAAAGCGATCGGGTCTTCTTGCCCGATCGAAGTGGTCCTACACCCACAAACCTCTCTATACTCACTGACAACTAAATTCATCCATCTTATTTTTTTCCAACCTTTTTAATCGTTAAACTTGTCTATCACTTGATACTAAATAATCAAGTTAATTAATTTTTTTTTATAAACGGTGGGAAATAGAGTATAAAAAGAAATTCTAGAAGAAGATCGAAATAAATTTAATAATTAGCGCAGTAGCATGTCTTGCAGATGAGGAGGCTGGGGAAGTTTCCACTAAAGTTTCACTAAAATACCCTCGAGAAAGTGAAATCTGTGACTTATTAAGCCGAAAGAAAGCCCCGTTCAGCGAGACTTAGAGAAAGGAGGCCATCTTCTCTATGCCAGGAGATAAAGCTCCAGGCCCTGACCTGATGGCCTGCCGACTTTATTTTACAAGCTTTTCTGGGAAGTGATCACAGGGAAGTGGAGTGGGTATAAAAAAGGTAAATTTAATAGTTTTACGATTTAGAGTTCATTGAGACGGGAACAGAGATTTGTGGGGTAGGAATAACCTCACCCAACCCTTTTTTGTACCCTATAAAAAAGGAAAAAAAAAATCTTAAAAACCTTTTTAAACTAAAAAAAAAAAAATCTCTATTTTAAGCCCAAATTAAGAGAGAATCAAATCCTTACTCTTTTTACCAATGGTGAGATTACTCTCTTTTTTAAAGATCCAATGATCATATTTATCCTCCTTTAAATTTAAGTTTGGTCTTATCTTCCTTTAAATTTGGGTTTCATCATGGAAAAGGTCTATATCAAATCAAGTTTTTTATTTTTTATTTTTTAACTCAAATTTAGATTAGAGTTTGAGTCTCCATTAAAAATGGTCTTAAGAATAAAAAATGAAAAATACAATAGTTGATTTGGTAATGTTTAAGCTCATGATTTGTAGGATTAGTTATTTCTTAGGAAAAGAAATGAATTTAAATTCCCACCAACCAATTATAAGAATGGACATTATTAAGAAATTTATATTCCATTCTCAATATTCAATACCATGGATCAAATGCAGTGTTAGAGTTTTAATTGAGTCTTTATATCAAAATTCAACAACATAATTGTCTTATGTGACTAGCATATAACTTGGATATTTGTCTCGTGAAAAATTTGTTACAAATAGGTTAAAATAATTTACTTTATTTTCTCTGATTTTGAGAAGAAAAAAAATGATAACAAACCCCCCCCCCCCCAAAAAAAAAAAAAAAAGAGTGAAAATTTGAGAAATATTGGGAGAGAAAAAAAATATCGATGTATTTGAGAGAAATAAATTTTACTTCACAAATATACCCTTATGAACAAATCATATGACTTTTTTTGTTAGAACAAATTGATAGATTTAGATGGAAGAACTAGATTGAAAATCGGTTAAAACTTTAAATTGTACCAATTGAAATTTTAAGAACTAAATAAAAATTATGTGTGCTACTTTTAAGAGAGTAAATTAGAAATTACCCTAAAAATTACAAAAGATTAGCAATGAGATTTTATTTTTGAATCCTGGAGCCTAAAGGGGTCATGGTCTCCCATGTCATAACCTAGTTCCTTCTATACTGAGAGGCAACTTGTAATTCATGATCAATCATTTTCGTTGATTTAACATTTTATAAAAAAAAAAGAATGAAATATCATAAACAAATTCAAAATCTTAAGAGAGGTTTGAAGGCCCAAAAAAGGAAGAATTTTGTTCATTCATCTTAAAAACTTAAAAAAAGAATCAAATAATGCATCCAGAGGATGACATCCGAGAGAGGCGAAAGAGAGATTTTCGAGACTGCAAGCAACAAGCAACAACAGCTCACAAAAGGAGGTGAAAATAGATTTTTTATTTATTTTCTAGCTTGGAATTACATTGAGTGACAAACTTAAGTTCATTACCAAACGCAAAAAAAAAATTGTATACTAAAACATAAACGAGAACAAAAGGAGAAGAAAAAAAGACAAATTAAACCTTTTAATTACAAGGCACTGGGAAAGAGTCCCAGAACCGTTACTTATAATCAATGAAGTCTAACAGACATAAGCTTCACTGTTCAACTCCATGGCTTGGGGACACAAATGCCAGCAACTCCCTATCATCTTCAAATTTCACCATGTCTTCCTCGTCCAAGCTCACCCATGCCTCTATTCCATCCCTCGATGGTGTGTCCAAGAAAGAAACTAAATTCTTGAATGTAAGGCTAGCAGAACCCACCCATATAGGCATTCCCCACCCAAAATCAGCTTCATGGAGAGGGAATCTGCACAAACTAGTGAAGTTAAAGCAGACTAGGTCTCCTTTAGTGTAACTTTCACCTAGCTCCTTGAGTAAGTTCAAGTGTTTGTCACCCTCCCTGAGGTTTGTCACGTTATTGAAATCGACACCGCGTATTGCATCTCTCATCTTCTTCACGATGCCATAACATGGTTCCTCACTGTCCATGGATGGAACTGCTATCGAGATTTGAGTAATATTCCCGAAAGAATAATCAGGTAGTGGTGGATCAAACCTCGGTCGTAGGTTTACTGCATGAAGCACATGGTAGACCTTATTGGGGTCTGCTTTTGTTCCTGTGGCAGCTATAAAACGACTCCATATGAAGGCTGAAAGTGCTTCAATTTGTGTTGGCCTTATTGGACCATTATTGATTGTATTCTCAGTATATTTGTCTCTAAGAGCAGCTATCTTAGAAGCAATGAAAACAAACCTCTTTGTTACAATATTTTCCTTGGTCATGCCAATACCTGGTTTGAAGCAAGTTATATCAATTGGTGGGAAGAGCGTTGCGGATTCAAATCGTGGACAGTGTAAATCGCTATCTCCACGGGCGGTGGCGGCCCAACTATTGACAAACATGATAAAGGAGAAAGCATCAGCAATCTTGTGAGATATGAGTACACCAACGGCCATGCCACCACAGTCGAAGAAGTTCACTTGAATGGCCATGCAAAGATCATTAGTATCATCCAATTCATATGGGAGGAACTTGTTGAGTTCACCAGGGATTGGATTTCTAATGACCTCGGAGAGTTGGCAGTTGACACGAGCTTCTACGTAGGGGATACCCTCATCGTTGCAATCGACATAAGTGTTGTCGATAACTCGTCCTGCTAAAGGGTAGAATCGAGTTAATGCCTCAGAAAGAGACTTCTTTAGGTTGTTTGATCTGAATACACTGCTGTGTTTGTTATCCACGTCCACGGGATAGAAGAGAACTAGAGGCATAAAAATTGGAGGGGATATTTGATCGAGAAATGAAAGTTGGTAGTTGCGAAGGTGATCAGGGGTTGAAGAAGATGGAGTTATTGTCTCCTTGGAGATAACTTCAATGTCAACCTTCATCCTCTGATCAAAAACAATAACAAGCTACTAAAAAAATTATTATATTTTTTGCTCTCTATTGGTTTAGAGATTCTATGAAAGTATTGTAATGAGCAAGTGTTGCAATGAGGCTTAAATAGAGCTCCAACGTACAAAAAGGCAAAGAATCCATCTAATACATGACAATATTTACGTGTACACATAAAAATCTAGGATCTCATCAATTTTAAAATGTTGTCGGTCGGATAAAATTCAATCATCCACTTAGTTTATTGGTGGATGATTGAATTTGATTAAAAATGACAAAATTTGCAAATCTATCTCATATGGCATTTACATCAATAAATTTGTGGTGCATGTGCATTGACTTAGCATCTCATGATTTTAAAACACATCTTGATGGTTAAGGTAAGACTACTTACACACGAATAAGCCAACAAAGTTTTCTCTATTTAACTATGTGGGAATAAGTACAGTGACTCAGTACCAAGGGCAGAGCTACATGTATTGGTGTGAGCCCCGTTGACTTTTGAGGGGTTAATTATATTTTTATAATATAATAACTTATAATTTAAATTTTAAAAGATAAACAAAGTGATTTTTATTATTCACGGTTGAAATTACTTTAAAATTAATCTAAGAGCTAATATTAATATCCTAAATTTAATAGAAAAAAATAGGTCACTAAGGGTGTGTTTGAAGTGACTTTTTAAAAGTACTTTTAAAAATTATTTCTCATAAATATTTAAAAAAAAATAGTGTTTGAAACCGCCCCACTACTACCGCTACCACCACCACCCCTACCACCGCCACCACTACTACCACCACCACCACCTTGCCACTGTCGTTGCCGCCACCATCACCACCGCTGCCCCCACCGCCACCGCCTTCGCCGCCACCACCACCGTCATCGCCGTCACTACCATCATTGTCGTCGCTGCCGTCACCACCAGCGCCACCACCCCCGTTGCCGCTGTCACCACCACCACCACCACCACCCCTCCCCCCCCACAATCACCCTCATCGTTGTAGCCACCGCCACCACTGCCACCATCACCGCCCCCGCCACTGCCACCACCACCATCGTCATCGCCGCCACCACCACCATAATTGTCATCGCCCTCACCACCATCACGGTTATTGTCACCCACTACAACCATCACCGTCTTCTACCACCACCACCGCCGCCCACCACCTTTCACCCCTATTACAAACCAATGTTTAAATTATTTTATCTTTTCTCTATGTTTGTGATTTAATTTTAGATATGAATACAAATATATTTATTGTTTACCATTTTTTATTACTTTGTGCCTTTAGGTACAGACAATAACTAGTCTATCTAATAAAGTATATTATAATTCAAATTTCAAAACATAAACAAAATGACTTTTTTTTTTCGCAATTAAGATCTCTTTAAATTTTATTTTAAAGTTAATCCGACGATAAATATTAACACCCCAAATTTAATAGAGAAAATGAGTCTCTAAAGGTGTGTTTGAGACAACTTTTTAAAAATGCTTATAGAACTTATAATTTCTCATAAGTTAAAAAAAAAAAAATTAGTATTTGGAACTACCCTACCACCACCACTACCCTCACTACCCCACCACCACCACCACACCCATCAGTCCCATGCTCCACCATCACCACCTATTCCACAACAACCACCACCATCCCTACTACCCCCACCCCCTCACTACTACCACCGTTGTCATCGCCCCCATTACCAGTATCACCATTGCCACCCACAGTTGTCACCATTACAATCGGGCGTCGTCACCTATCACAACCATCACCATCTCCTACCACCATCACTGTTGTCAACCACCGCTTGTGCTCCACTACAAGTGGTACTTAAATTTCTCTCTCTTCTCTATTTTTATAATTTAATTTTGGACGTGAATACAAATATGTTTATTGTGAACAATTTTTTTTTAATTATTTTATGCCTTCAGATACGAGAAATAACTAGTATCTTTATTTTTGACATGACTATAGAGCGACATTTCTACCATACTATGACAATACTATTCTACATTTTTGCGCTAATGGTATATAGAAAATAAAGTTGAGTGACTAGTATATCACATATTGAACATAAGTCTATGCTTTACTTCGTATGTGTATCAACTATAACAAGGAAGGTTACTACAATCCCTTATTGTTTAAATTCAAAATTCAAGCCCTTAATACTTTTTACACCCCGTTATTCTTATTTTTCCAAACCCAAATAAAGAAACCGTTCTGTTTTACGCAATCATTTGGGGAAAATGATGATTGATACTACTAGATAAGGTTATGATCATGCACTAAATGATTCGTGAATGAACATAAACCTAGATCTAGTTGGAAAAAAGTGCAAATAAATGAATACAACCCAACCATGTGATTAGCGATGGGCTGCCTAATTCTGTGTCTCCCACCGGACATGCTTATTAATTTGTTGGTTAGGCTTGCCATTCTTTTTGTTTTTTTTATGTGGCCCCCGTTCCATTCATTCATTTTGGTTTTTGGATAATACATCATGGACAGGGACCTTTGAATCAATGAATCTCGTTAGAAAAAAGTGAATAGAACCTATTAATCTAATAAGTCTCGAGTTAATTTATGCATATTTTAATTAATTTTTTATTTAATCCAGTTAAAGATATATCAC
Source organism: Ilex paraguariensis (assembly GCA_963454935.2). Lineage (NCBI taxonomy): Eukaryota > Viridiplantae > Streptophyta > Magnoliopsida > Aquifoliales > Aquifoliaceae > Ilex > Ilex paraguariensis. Next base: position 1,145,920 of record CAUOFW020000814.1, on the reverse strand, counting down.
CTACGTTGGAATTAGGATATTCATGATAGATAAATCTCTCGTACCCTGACTCCAATAATTACTAAGATTCAAATTCAGAACATTTAAATTTACAACTCATAAATTGATATGACAACAAAATTATGTTCAATTTATCTCATTGTCCCCCCTAAAATTTTTGTAAATTTAAATAGTGGCCCTAGTCTTTTTAGTCTTCAATAAGTTAGTGGTTCACTTTTTCTCCTAATCTACTAAAACAAGTGTTTTTATTATTAAAATAAGTAGTACAAAGGATCGATGTGTGATTCTTTACTTCATTATATATATTAGTCAAATACAATATCTCTCTTATTTAATACAATTTCTACTATGTTTTTAATATTATTGTATAATAACATACGAATAGATGCAAATGATAAGTTATGCATATTTATACCCTTCCAAAAATATCAATTTCTCAATAAGATTTAAAAATGACTTACAAATTTATCATAAAATTGATTAATTATATACATTATTGAGATTTAAAACAACATAACCATTTTAAAAATATTAATTTTTGAACAAGGTTAAAAGAAAATTGCTTAAAAATTTATCGTAGAATTGATTAGTTATAGACGATTTTTGAGATTTTGAACAATATCGTTGTGTTTTTGTTTAATATATGATTGAGTTGAAATTTGTCACTAAAAAAATTATTGTTCATGTTTGTTCAAATTTTATTAAATGCTGAATTGATTTATTTTTATATAAATTATATTAATATGTTACACATAGTTGAACTTTTAACAAAAAAATTTTGAAAATTTATTAATACTTATTATTGGACGTGGGGGAGAATTTTTTTATACCAATTGATTAATCTTTTTCGTTTATATTTTTGCCCCTACTAGAACATAATCCTGGCTCCGCCCCTCTAAGTACCTTAATATTCCCTTAGCTCATCCATAGCCTTTGGAGATAGGAGTCTTGGCATATTGGTGATCTTGATTATCACAACTGTAACTACACTAACCCACCCATTTTGGGGCAACAATCCTTATACAAGTCATGTCCTAAAGCCAGATCTGATACCACCTTGTAACGCCCCTGGTTAACTTGCACTGGCATTGTGAACTTATGATTGTTTTGAGGGGAAATAATCATGCCATGATACAGGGAAGAAAAAAAGATAAGTGTTCAATCATGCAATAATATTCGGATTAATCTAGACATGGTATAGCCATGGGAAATCTACAAGGTGCATGCACTGGTGTAAAACTTCAAGAACGAAAGCATAATTTATTACTAGCTAACCCAATCAAATTGAACAATTGACTGTATATTGTCTTGTTTGTCAAGAAAATAACTCATGAACGTGTGATCTTTTACTAGCCTGCTCCTTTGAGGGGTCCAGTTTTTCCCATTTCAATCATGCCTTTAGTGACACATCCAAGCCGGACCCCTCATTAGTTAGCTCACTATGAAGAATGTGACTCATATCTGTCCTAGCCAGCTTCATGAGCCTTCTTTATGTTAGAGAATAAGGTCCAGTTTATCCCATTTCAATCGTGCCTTTAGTGCCTGGGACACATCCAAGCCGTACCCCTCATTAGTTAGCTCACTATGAAGAATGTGACTCATATCTGTCCTAGCCAGCTTCATGAGCCTTCTTTATGTTAGAGAATAAGATCTAGTTTATCCCATTTCAAACATGCCTTTATTGCTTGGGACACATCCTAGCCCGACCCCGCATTAGTTAGCTTACTATGAAGATTGTGACTCATATCTGTCCTAGCCAGCTTCATAAGCCTTCTTTATGTTAGAGAATAAATTTTGCTAATTCTAGGCCATTACAAAGCCAAAAAAATAAAAAGGCAAACTTGTACGTGATTCTTTTATTATTAGAGGTATGCAGAAAGTTAGATGTACATAGACTAAAATTCAAAGGGAATATATAGTATTTTTTTTGGTAACTTATAGTTGTCCTATATCTGTTTGAATTAGTGTTTTTGGACATTAATCTCATTCAATTCAATTTCTCTTACGTTTGGCCAACAAATCATAAGTTTATCTAAAGAAATATAAATCTGAAATGTGCTAGGAATTGAGGTACAATCGAGATAACCTAAAAACTACCTCTTCACACACAAAATTAAGATTATACACATTCCATATTAATTGAACAAAAAAATAGCAGATAGTGTTTACAATTGGATACACGAATAACTTAATTGAACAAAAAAATTTACCAAAAAATTCGAATACATTAATTTTAATTTAACTTCGCACTCTATGGTAGACAATTTGAGTTATTTTCACTGAAACAATGTAATAAACACCTTGTGCACATGTTTACGCCACTTTCAAAAACCACACTCAATTTAACTATCCACAAATACACCCAAAAATTATATAATACCTTCACACACCTATTCTGATGATTACTCAATGTAATTTGCAAAGCAATAAATACAACTATTATACCTTAACCATGCACACAAAATTGGAGCAACACTATTATTTGTATGTAAACGAAACCTGATGATGCACAAATCGGTATTGCGCAAAATCAACAATCAAGAATGTGAATGGGGGGCAATCAATGAGCAGTAAACAGGTAATTAATAATAAACCAATAAATAATGAGCAAAACACAAAGATATATAGTGGTTCAGTTCGGGTGACCTATTTCACTCTCGTAAACGGTTGCGGTGGCCTGAGTCTTTTATTAATGAGTGAAGTCACCAGAGAGAGTATTCTCCAAAGTATTACAATGCTTAGAGGGAGCGGGAGAGAGAGAAGAAGAATGTGTAGAGATCTTGCAGAGGACTCAAGGTCATAAGGAGACGATGCCCTCTTTATGGAGAGAGCTTACATTATATAGGTTTTGTAAGGCGGTGATGTGAGGAATGGAGTTTCTATCATTTTGGTCAGTATAATTTTAATAGAATTAGATATTCGTATCCCAATATTCTTTTCTCGTTCTCCTATTTCGTCGGAGAAGGATCCTGAGACGGACTGGACTTGGTCTTAACCTTGGACTTGACTTGGCTTGGACTTGCTTTGGAGTTAGGAGGACAAAGGAGGACGAACCAGGAGGGCTTGGCCATGGGCGGTGCCCCCTTGGGTGTTGGCCTTTGGTGTCTTGACTCCTTGTTGATTTACGGCCTCATGACTCCATGTTGATTTATGGCCTCATGACTCCGTGTTGATTTACGGTCTTATGACTTTTTGTTGATTTACGGCATCATGACTCCAGCTTCAGTTGGACTTTTCTTCAGCCTTTCTCAGTATATTTGGATTGGGCCCACTCAAATTTGGCTCATCATTTGCCCCCCATGCCCCGAGCCTCTACTTTTTTTAAGAAGAAGGGGTCGAGGGCATGTGCTTTGTTCCATTTAGGTGAGTTAGAATTTTTCTTGCTCTCACGGTATCTTTTCATCCTCGGGGACTTGCTAAACTTTTCGATATCGAAATTTTTTTTTTTTTCTTTTGACGACAGTGGAGGCTGCTATGGGTGCCAGGTAGGCGGGCGCTAGGCAGATGGGCGCCAGGCAGACGGGCGCCAGGTAGGTGGGTAAGCGTATTGGGAGATGCTAAGATGTTGACAGGGTGCCTTGGGCGACACTGGGAGGCTGGTCAGGAGGTCTTGGGCACTGCTGTGCTTGGGAGACGCCTTGAGTCTTGCTATGGGCGGCACCTCTCTGGTGTTTGGTCACTAATTGACCTTGTCTATATTTATAGGTGCCCTGTTGATAGAGCAGTGATGGAGACTCTCTTGTGTTTTTAGGGTGGTGTCTTCTCCTCCTCCCAAGAGGGCGAGGTTTGATGCCCCCAGTGCTTCTCGGTTAGGTCCGATGTCTAGGTTACTTTCCAGGAGCGGGATCCAGTAGTACTCCCACTCCTTCCGAGACTGAGACTTTTGTGTACCAGAGCTAATCCCAATTTCGCTGTAGGAGTTGAGATTCCTGTGCAATCTTCTATGAGGACTGTAGTTCCACATAGTTGTTCTGCTTTGACTTGCCTTTGGTCAATAAGAGGCTTTGGAGGTCTGACCTTTGGGATATCAGAGAGGCAGGCACGGGGGCTGCTAAAGAGCAAGTAGGGCTCGGGCAGTAGGCAGGAGAGGATGCCGCGGAACAAGTAGGGCTCGGGTGATAGGCACGAGAGGATGCCACGGAGCAGTATGGTCGGGCAACAGGTATGAGAGGATGTCGTGGAGCAAGTAGGACTCGGGTGGCAAGCACGAGAGGATGCCACAAAGCAGTAGGGCTCCGGCGACAGGTACAAAAGGATGCCGCGAAGCAAGTAGGGCTCGGGTGGCAGACACGAGAGGTTGCCACAGAGTAGTTGGGTTTGGGCGGCAGACACGAGAGGATACCATGGAGCAAGTAGAGCTCGCGCAGTAGGCACAAGTGGATGCCGCTGAGTAGTTGAGGCTAGCGCACGAGAAGGCTGACCATCTAGAGGTTGACCTTCGAGTAGCACTTGAGATAGCTACTAAGGCAGAGGCTTATTCTGTGGAGATGAGGAGGGCGTTGAGGAGCTGGGCACCTGAGGTGTTGGACACCTGGTGAGAGGGGGTGAGACCCATCGTCTAGGCATCATGGGAGGCTCCCAAGGTGGAGAGCTTTTCTAACGGCATCATAGGGGTGCCGAAGGTGGAGAGGGCAAGACCCCCTATCTAGGTGACATCATGGGGGTGCCCAAGATAGAGAGGGCGAGATCCCTCATTTGGGCGCCTGGTGATGGGCGTCTGGTGCTAGGCTCCTAGTGTTGGGAGCCTGAGACTGGGCGCTTTTATGTCTTTTTGCCTGTTTTTTTGTTAGGTCATAAGTTGTTTGAAATAAAAATAAAACAGTTATAAACATAATAATCTTCGTAAAATTTTATTTCATAAAATAATGAATAACAAAATAAATCAACTAAAATGACAAAAGATAGATGAAATCTTTAGGCGTTCGATGTCCCACAAGTGGGCCAATGTTTCCCTAGTGGAGTTGGAGTCGTATCCTTTTCCTAGCCTTCAGGAGATCGTCTAGATTTCTCCAAAGGGTTGTTGGTGTTCTCTGTCATCCTGGTCTCGGCCAGGTGGCGGGGCTTGTCTTCTGCCTGCAACGTACTGTCTCAACTAGCCACGTTGTATAAGCTCCTCGATCTGCCTCTTGAGCTCATAGCAGTCATCAGTGTCGTGGCCATGGGCGTGGTGGAAGCGACAGTACCTGGTGTGATTTCTGCGATTTGGGGCGGACTTCATTTTTTCAGGCCAACGGAGCGTGGGGTCATCCTGTATCTGGAATAAGATGTACTCCACCAAGGCATTGAGTGGCATGAAAGACTGTCGTTCTCTCGGGGGGTACAGACCAAGATGGTCCTTGACAGAGACTTTTTCGGTTCTTTTTCTCTTGTTCTTCGCCTCCTACATGTCTTCGCAGACGTTTTTCCTTTTCTCGCCCCCATAGGAGGACTCACCTCGTCTAGCCTCGGTGACATCCTCGGTGTTCATGTATTTCTGTGTCATAGACAGCAACTCCGACTTGCTGGAGGGCGGCTTCTTAAGTACGAAAAATATGAAACTAGAGGTGCGAAGACCAGCGATAAAGGTAGCCAATGCTACCTTATCATCCGACTCCTCGATCTGGAGCACTTCCTCATTGAAACGGGCAAGATAGTCTTTGAGGCTTTCATCCTTGTCTTGTTTGATTGTGAGCAGGTGGGGTCACTGGTTTTTGATGTCGGCGTCCACCAATGAAGTGAGAGACAAAAGACCTACTGAATTCTACAAAAGAACGGATGGAGGAGGGTCTGATCTTGGAGAACCACTGGCGGGCAGACCCTTTTAAGGTGGTAGGGAAGGCTCTACACATAATCTCCTCAGGCACATTGTGGAGTTACATAAGGGCCTTATATGTGTCAAGATGGTCGAGGGAATCTTTGGTGCCATCGAAGATTTCGATGGTGGGCATCTTGAATTTCGAAGGCAGAGGGTAATTGGTAATATCAGCAATAAAAGGCGTATCAGTGCGTCTTACTAAGTAGTCTACGGTTTCGGGCGCTTGTGCCTTAATGGCATTGAGAGCATCACCAAGTTGATTTTTCACCTCTCTAATCTTCTCGTCTTAGTGATTGGGGACATCCTCAGTCGGGTGATGGTACTGGTTTTCATGGTTTCCATATTGGCTTCTTCCGTTTTCATTCTCCTGTACTGGTTCATGAGGAGGGGGAACTCGTGAACTCCCTACGTGCTGAGAAGGGACTGTTGGGAGAGGGGTGCCCTGACGCTACCTTGGAGTGTTTAGGCGAAGGGCTCCATGGTGGGGGGCTACCTGGTGCTCAGAAAGGACAGGTCGTTGCTCCTCTCCTGTTAGAGGGAGTGGAGCTCCTCCCATAAGGCGAGGGGTGACGCCCTCTTGGGCGAGTATGAGTTGAATGATCTACTGATTTTGGTTCACCAGTAGCTGCATGGTTTGGAGGAACTGTTGTTGTTGCCCGGCGGGAGTCGCCATAGTAGATTGTTTAGACGGTGCGAGAGGAGGCAGAGCGTCCTCCCGGTGAGTCGGTTATTGTCTCCCGGCTGTTGGCTCATTGATCGGGTAGTGATTGTCATGGATTGAAAGAGAGAATAGGAAAACTAATCGTTCCCACAAACGGCGCCAAACTGATGATGCACAAATTGATATTGTGCAAAATCAACAGTCAAGAATGTAAAAGGGGGGGCAATCAATGAGCAGTAAACAGACAATTAATGATAAACTAATAAATAATGAGCAAAACACAAAGATATATAGTGGTTTAGTCCGGATGACCTACTCCAGTCTCGTAAACGACTGCGGTGGCTTGAGTCTTTTATTAATGGGTGAAGTCACCGAAAAGAGTATTCTCCAAAGTATTACAGTGCTTAGAGGGAGCGAGAGAGAAAGAAAAGAAGAAGTATGTGTAGAGATCTTGTAGAGGACTCAAGGTCATAAGTAGACGATACCCTCTTTATGGAGAGGGCTTACATTATATAGGTTTTGTAAGGCGGTGAGGCGATGATGTGAGGAATGAGGTTTCTACCATTTTGGTAAGTATAATCTTAATAGGATTGGATCTCCGTATCCCAATATTCTTTCCTCGTTATCCTATTTCGTTGGAGGAGGATCCTGAGACGGACTGGGCTTGGTCTTAACCTTGGACTTGACTTGGCTTGGACTTGTTTTGGAGTTAGGAGGACAAAGGAGGAAGAACCAAGGGGGCCTGGTCATGGGTGGCACCCCCTTGGGCGTTGGCCTTTGGTGTCTTGGTTCCACTTGACTCCTTATTGATTTACGGCCTCATGACTCCTTGTTGATTTACGGCCTCAAGACTCCTTGTTACTTTGCAGCCTCGTGACTCCGTGTTGATTTACGGCCTCATGATTCCAGCTTCAGTTGGACTTTTCTACGAGCTTTCTCGGTTTATTTGGATTGAGCCTAGTCAAATTTGGGCTCATCAAAACCCATTAAAGCAATTACAATATAAAGAAAATAACAAATGTATACTTTTCAACTACCAAAGAGAGAGACTAATCAAGCAATCCCTTAAAAGAGACCCATTGCTCCAAATGATGACAATTACAAGGCGTTGTGGAAGTTGTTAGAGCAAGTGTAGGTTGAGATAAGGGGGTCCATATGATAATGTCTTTTTGTGGGCATTTGGTAGAACAATTAGTGAGCGTGACCCACTGGTTTAGTGGCTTTGGCGTATGGGATCAAAGCGTATCTAAGCAGGTGGGAAAAAATAGAGAGGGGAGTTAATGAATGCATGTGAGTGTGTGCATAGAGGTGTGGGTGTGGGGATGTGTTGTGTTGAAGGTGGGGGGTTTGATGGATTGGGTTGGGTATGGGGTGGCACCGTGGTATAGGGTGTGTGTTGGGAGTCGGGGGAAGGAAGTGAAATCTACGAGTGAAAGCAGAGAATGTGTGAGGAAGACAAATAGTATGCAGATAGAGGGGAGGGTAAGTTCGAAGATTACTTGTCGTTGGTGGTTCGCCAGATGCGACAGCATGGAGTATCTGATAAGAGAGAGAGATTTGTATTTTTCCAATATGTATTTTTTTTCAGTCATGGATTTGCCGTATCAGAAGTATTGCAATTGAATTAATTAACTAGCAAATCAGTGCCCTTACCGTGGCCAAATGCCATGCAGAAACTCTGGCCATTGATTTACAGTCTCGGACCAGCCCGGAACCATTTGACCCTGATTGAGGCTCATGCATAATTTTATCAACGGAGCACAATCAAGTAACAAGCCGATAATTGCGGCACAGTGGCCAGGTCCAACATTTTTAGTCTGATTATAGCCCGCATATATAAACATATTGGACCTGATGGGCCTATAAATTTAAATTAGATCAGTAGGCTAGTTTGGCTTAATGTTGGGCCTAAACTAGCCCATAAATTTGCCGCATTTGTGATGAGCACATGGATTCAACAAGAACATTGTGTTAGTTCGGTTTGGTGGGCCTGATGAGCCCATGGATTTAACAAGTTCAGTGGATTAGGTGGGCCTGGTGGACCTCATAACTTCATAAGCGCGCAATTTAGAAGTCAAAACAATAAAGAAAACACAATTTGATACGCAGAGATGCTCATAACAATAAAAGAAGTTGTATCATTTTCAAAAATTTCATAGCCGTTTGACATAACATCAAACAAAGTTATAAAATATGCGGTCAGAAATATAGCTCAACTCCAAGAATATATCATCCTCTCGGACAATCTTTCGACTGTTATTTGCGCTTTTAAACGAAACAACTAACATTTCCTCTTTTCAAAACTAATTTTATGGAATGTCCATTTCAAATTAAAAATCTAACAATTTGAAACAATAAAAATTTGTTTCATAAATATATAGTTATTAGTACCGCGTGATACGTCACGATACTAAATAATCAAGTTAATTAGTTTTTTTTCTGTAAACTGTGTGAGATAAAGTATAAAAAAAAATCCTAAAAAAGATTGAAATGAATTTAATAATTAGTGCCGTAACATGTCTTGCAGATGAGGAGGCTGGGGAAGTTTCCACTAAAGTTTCACTACTACACCCTCGAGAAAGTGAAATCTCTGACTTATTAAGCCGAAAGAAAGCCCTGTTCAGCGAGGCTGATACTCCGATTGGTAGGGAGGGTGAAAAATTGGAAGGATGAAAAGTAGGAGGAAAAATAGGAAGGATACACTTTCCTTCTTTTGTGCTTGGTTGGATGGATGGAAAATAAAAATAATTTTTTTTTTGTTGGTTAAGATTAGGGGTGACAATCGAGTCGAGTCGTGTCGTGTCAGATTCGTGTTAAGTCATTACAAGTTTGTGTCGAATATTAGTTAAACCTAACTTAACTCATTTAACTAATTGTGTCGTGTCGAGTTACGAGTTAACCTGTTTATTTTCGTATCGAGTTCGATTCGTGTCATCGTGTTGAGTTGAAAATTTTCACCCTTAGTTAAGATAAAAAATATATATTTTTTTTATTTAAAATTTTTATTTTTTTTTTTTTTTTTATATATATATATATTTTACCATTGTATTTTTTTATATAAAATTAATGTATACATAAGACATAAACAAATAAGATATATCTCAACACAAATAATTAATTTTTCATCTATTTTCTTTCTGATTTTATAGGGATTGATTTTGATGAGTTGGAGAGAAATTTAATCCATCAATTTTTCCATCCTTCCTACTTTCTTTTCTTATTAAATATGATGTTTTATTTACCCCTTTAATTTTCTATCTTTTCAACTTTTCATCGTACCAAACAGAGCACGAGAGAAAGGAGGTCATCTTCTCTATGCCAGGAGATAAAGCTCCAGGCCCGACTTGATGTGCAGCCAACTTTACTTTAAAAGGTTTTCTGGGAAGTGATCACAGGGGAGTGGAGCGGGTATAAAAAAGGTAAATTTAATAGTTCTACGACTTAGAGTTTAATAAGACGCGAACGTAGATTTGTAAGGGAGGAATAACCTCACCCTACCCTTTTTTGTATCGTATAAAAAAAAAAAAAATCTTAAAAACCTTTTTAAAAAAAAAAAAAAACTTCTATTTTAAACCCAAATTAATAGAGATTCAAATCCTTACTTTTTTTATCAATAGTGAGATTACACTCTTCTTTAAAGATCCAATGATCATATTTACCCTCCTTTAAATTTGAGTTTGGTCTTATCTTCATTTAAATTTGGGTTTCATCATGGGAAAGATCTATATCAAATCAAGTTTTTTATCTTTTTTTTTTTACTCAAATTTAGGTAAGAGTTTGAGTCTCCATTAAATATGGTCTTAAGAATCAAAAATGAAAAATACAATAGTTGATTTGGTAATTTTTAAGCTCATGATTTGTAGGATTAGTTATTTCTTAGGAAAAGAAATGAATTTAAATTCCCACCAACCAATTATAAGAATATTATTAAGAAATGTATATTCCATTCTCAATATTCAATACCATGTATCAAATGCAGTGTTAGAGTTTTAATTGAGTTTTTATATCAAAATTCAACAACATAATTGTCTTATGTGACTAGCATATAACTTGGATAAAATGGTATATTTGTCTCGTGAAAAATTTGATACATATAGGTTAAAAAATTTACTTTATTTTCTTTGATTTTGAGAAGAAAAAAAATGATAACAACCCCCCCCCCCCCCCCCCCAAAAAAAAAAGGAGTGAAAATTTGAGAAATATTGTGAGACAAAAAAAATATCGATGTATTTGAGAGAAATAAATTTTACTTCACAAATATAACCTTACGAACAAATCATATGACTTTTTTGTCAAAACAAATTGATAGATTTAGACGGAAGAATTAGATTGAAAATCGGTTAAAACTTTAAATTGTACCAATTGAAATTTTAAGGACTAAATTAAAATTATGTGTGCTACTTTTAAGAGAGTAAATTGGAAATTACCCTAAAAATTATAAAAGATTAGCAACGAGATTTTTTTTTTGAACCCTGAAGCCTAAAAGGGTCATGGTCTCCCAGGTCATAACCTAGTTCCTTCTATACTAGGAGGCAACTTGTAACTCATGATCAATCACTTTCGTTGATTTAACATTTTTACAAAAAGAAAGAATGAAATAGCATAAACAAATTTAAAATCTTATGAGAGGTTTGACGGCCCAAAAAAAAAAAATTTTGTTCATTCATCTTAAAAATTAAAAAAGAGTATCAAATTAATGCGTTCAGAAATTGACATCCGAGAGAGTCGAAAGAGAGATTTTCGAATAGCAAGCAACTACGGCTCACAAAAAGAGGTGAAAATAGATTTTTTATTTATTTTCTAGCTTGGAGTTACATTGAGTGACAAACTTAAGTTCATTAACAAACGCAAAAAATAATTGTAAACTAAAACAAAAACAAGAACAAAAGGGGAAGAAAAAAGACAAAATAAACCTTTTCATTACAAGGCACTGGGAAAGAGTCCCAGAACCATTACTTATAATCAATGAAGTCAAACAGACATAAGCTTCACTGTTCAACTCCATGGCTTGGGGACACAAATGCCCGCAACTCTCTGTCATCTTCAAATTTCACCATGTCTTCCTCGTCCAAGTTCACCCATGCCTCTATTCCATCCCTCGATGGTGTGTCCAAGAAAGAAACTAAATTCTTAAATGTAAGGCTAGCAGAACCCACCCATATAGGCATTCCCCACCCAAAATCAGCTTCATGTAGAGGGAATCTGCACAAACTAGTGAAGCTAAAGGAGACCAGGTCTCCTTTAGTGTAATTTTCACCTAGCTCCTTGATAAAGTTCAAGTGTTGGTCACCCTCCCTGAGGTTTGTCACGTAATTAGAATCGACACCGCGTATTGCATCTCTCATCTTCTTCACGATGCCATAACATGGTTCCTCACTGTCCATGGATGGAACTGCTATCGAGATTCGACTAATATTCCCGAAAGAATAATCAGGCAGTGGTGGATCAAACCTCGGTCGTAGGTTTACTGCATGAAGCACAAGGTAGAGCTTATTGGGGTCTGCTTTTATTCCTGTGGCAGCTATAAAACGACTCCATATGAAGGCTGAAAGTGCTTCAATTCGTGTTGGCCTTTTTGGACCATTATTGATTGTATTCTCAGTATATTTGTCTCTAAGAGCAGCTATCTTAGAAGCAATGAAAACAAACCTTTTTGTTACAATATTTTCTTTAGTCATGCCAATACTTGGTTTGAAGCTAGTTATATCAATTGGTGGGAAGAGCGTTGCTGATTCAAATCTTGGACAATGTAAATCGCTATCCCCACGGGCGGTGGCTGCCCAATTATTGACAAACATGATAAAGGAGAAAGCATCAGCAATCTTGTGAGATATGAGTACACCAACCGCCAGGCCACCACAGTCGAAGAAGTTCACTTGAATGGCCATACCAAGATCATTAGTATCATCCAATTCATATGGGAGGAACTTGTTGAGTTCACCAGGGATTGGATTTCTAATGACCTCGGAGAGTTGGCAGTTGACACGAGCTTCTACGTAGGGGACACCCTCATCATTGCAATCGACATAAATGTTGTCGATAACTCGTCCTGCTAAGGGATAGAATCGAGTTAAGGTCTCAGAAAGAGACTTCTTTAAATAATTTGATCTGACTGCACTGTTGTATTTGTTATCCACGTCCACGGGATAGAAGAGAACTAGAGGCATAAAAATTGGAGGGGATATTTGATCGAGAAATGAAAGTTGATAGTTGCGCAGGTGGTCAGGGGTTGAAGAAGATGGAGTGATTGTCTCTCTCGAGATAACTTCAACGTCAACCTTCATCCTCTAATCAAATACAATAACAAGCTACTAAAAAATTATTATATTTTTTGCTCTCTATTGGTTTATAGATGCTATGCAAGTATTGCAACGAGCATGTGTTGCAATAAGGCTTAAATAGAGCTCCAATGTACAAAAAGTCAAAGAATCCCTCCAATACATGGCAATATTTACATTTACGTGTACACATACAAATCTAGAATTTCATCAATTTTAATTTTAAAATGTTGACGGTCGAATCAAATTCAATCATCCACTTAGTTTATTTTATTGGTGGCTGATTGAATTTGATCACAACTAACAAAATTTGCAAATCTCACTGATCTGGCATTTCACATCAATAAACTTGCTGTGCAAGTGCTTTGACTTAGCGCTCATGATTTTATAACACGTCTGATAGCTAAGGTAAGACTACTTATACACGAATAAGCCAACAAAGTTTTCTCTCTTAACGATGTGGGAATTAGTACAGTGACTCAGTACCAGGGGTGTATTGATGCGGGGGGCAACTACCCACTGACTTTTGAGGGGCTAACTATATAAATTGATATGACAACAAAGTTATGTTCAATTTTTCTCATTGTCCCCCTAAAATTTTTAAAAATTTAAATACTGGCCCTAGTCTTTTTTGTCTTCAATAAGTTAGTGGTTCACTTGTTCTCCTAATCTACTTTTTTTTTATTTTTTTTTTTAAGAAAAGAGAATTTTATTGAATGAAATTCAAGAATTACAAGAAGCAAGAAACAGGAACTGTTTAGAAGTAAAAACAGTAACTGTTTTATCAAAACTTAAAACTGTTACAAAAACAGTTAAAATTTCCTGTACATTATCTGCACACTGTCCTCCTAGCTCTGCTTCTGTCCCTTTGCTCACAGCTTAGCTCCCCAGATGCAATACAATAGCTACTGTGAAAGTAGCACAGCAGTATAGTACAGCATCCAGCACCCAAACTGCACTATGGACAGCACCTGAGTCAGATTCAGACTGCTAGGAATGGCAGGTCACCAGATTCAGCTCATAACCACAGCAAAGTTCCAGTGCTTACAGAAAACAACTCCTAAACAGTGTCATCCACCCAATCATATCAACAACCAACCAGCTGTGTCATCTTTCCTCCACATACTGCACCAAGTAGCAGTATGAATATCAGACAGAGTAACATCAGTTTCTCCATCCAACCCCAGTCACTTCCTCAAACTGCTGACCACCCATCAAAACTCTTTTCCTCCTAAAAGTAGGCAATCCTGACTGATCCTGCTGTAATAACATCCTTCCTTCTATTGGTAATCTTCCACTTACTGAAAAATCAGAAAAACACTCAGTTTTAACAGCAAAATATGCCAAATAATCTGCAATTGTGTTGGCCTCCCTGTACACATGTTTGATTTGATATTGCAGCTGCTTAAGCAATTCCCAGACCTGCTCCAATACTCCTTTCAATATCCAAGGAATTGTTCTCCTAATCTACTAAAACAAGTGTTTTATTATTAAAATAAGTAATAAAAAGGATGTGTATATATTAGCCAAATACAATATCTCTCTTATTTAATACAATATCTCCAATTTTTTAATATTATTGTATAATAACATACGAATAGATGCAAATGACAAGTTATGAACATTCATGCCCTTCCAAAAATATAAATTTATCAACAAGATTTAAAAATTACTTATAAATTTACCATAAAATTGATTAATTATAGACATTCTTGAGATTTAAAACAACATAACCATTTTAACAATATTAATTTGTGAACAAGGTTAAAAGAAAATTGCTTAGAAATTTATCGTATAATTGATTAGTTATAGACAATTTTTTGAGATTTTAAACAATATAGCTGTGTTTCTCTTTAATATATGATTGAGTTGACATTTGTCACTAAAAAAAAAATATTGTTCTTGTTTGTTCGTATTTTGTTAAATGCTGAATTGATTTATTTTTATATAAATTATGTTAATATGTTACTCATAGTTGAACTTTTAAAAAAAAAAAATCTGCAAAATTTATTAATCCTTATTATTGGATGTGGGGGACAATTTTTTTATACCAATTGATTAATCTTTTTCGTTTATATTTTTGCCCCTACTAGAATATAATCCTGGCTCCGCGCCAATCAGTACCTTAATATCCCTTAGCTCATCCACAGCCTTTGGAGATAGGAGTCTTGGCATATGGGTGATCTTGATCATCACAACTGTAAGTACACTAACCCACCCATTTTGGGGCAACAAACCTTATACAAGTCATGTCCTAAAGCCGGATCTGATGCCCCCTCGTAACGCCCCTGGTTAACTTGCACTGGCACTGACACTATGAACTTATGATTATATTGAGGGGAAATAATCTTGCCACGATACAAGGAAGAAAAAAAGATCAAGTGTTCAATCACGCAATAATATTCGGATATGGTATAGTGATGGGAAATCTACAAGGTGCATGCACTGGTGTAACACTTCAAGAACGAAAGCATAACTTATTAGTAGCTAACCCAGTCAAATTGAACAATTGACTGTATATTGTCTTGTTTGTCAAGAAAATAACTAATCAACGTGTGATCAATTCCTAGCCTGCTCCTTTGAGGGGGTCCAGTTTTTCCCATTTCAAACATGCCTTTATTGCTTGGGACACATCCAAACCGGCCTTCCTGCATTAGTTAGCTTACTATGAAGATTGTGACTCATATCTGTTTTAGCCAGCTTCATGAGCCTTCTTTATGTAAGAGAATAAATTTTGCTCATTCTAGGCCATTACAAACCCAAAAAAATAAAAAAAATAGAAAGGCAAATTCATACATGTTTCTTTTATTACTAGTAAGTGCATACGTGCGTTGCACGTGAACTATTTTGATTAACAAATAAAATATAATATTATCTAAAGAATACAAATGTGATCTAATCAATAAAAAGTTAGCTAAAAAGTTGCAATGATTTGTAGAAAAAAAATAAAAATTAAAAGTTTTCATATTAAGAAAGTTTTATTAGTAGTACCGATATATATTAATTCATTTTTTCTTTTTTGCTTTGTCACCATCATAGTTCTTTTAAATCTTATCTTCAATATGTACTTAATTGGTGATCAAGTAAAGCTAAAACATAATTTTTTACCACTTTACCGAACATCATAATGCGGTCTCAAGAATCCAAGAAGGCCAAAAAGCTCAAATCCAAGTATCACCTCCATTGTTGAGTGATGAGTCTGTAATTCGAGTATTGACAATACCTTCTTTATGATATGTACAATGATTTGTGTATATTACTCTTACAAGAGAAAAGAATAGATGTTAATTGATCTATGAGGATCGAACCTAGGAAGGAAAACTTGTTTTTACTATAAAAGTTTTCTTTAAAAAAAAAAAAAAAACTTGAACTCCTAACCACGGTGCATGTAGACCATTGTTAATAAAACAAATAGTCTCTTAGCATTTGTAAATTTGTGTTCCAGAGAACTTTTGTAGATAAGTTTCTTGCATGGGGCATGGTAGTTGAATTTCACTTGGAGATCTTGTAGCACCTATTACTATATCTTATTTCGTTTTCTTTTTGACGTTTGTTCAACATAAACAAAACTATTTATATGTTAGATTCTTTCTTAGACATTTCATTTTATTCAAATTTCACTAATATTGTTGAATTCAACATCTAAGCCAAAACAACATGATTAGACTTTTATGTCATTCACTTGGTTCTTAATATGTATATATCAATCTTTCAGGCAAAAAAAATTTAATCCTATTTAAGTTGTCAATATTCAACATNCCTGGTTCGTAATATGTATATATCAATCTTTCATGCAAAAAAATTTAATGTAATTTGAGTTGTGAATATTCAGCACTACTTGAATATTACCTTGGCGAAAATTAAGAGCACAAGTCTATCGAGAAGATTTTCAAAACATCATATATAAAGTCTGAAAAATAATGTCTTCCCCTTTTTTGCGATATAGGATCCATGAGTTGAAATGAGGCTCAACAAACATATTATATGAATTTTTTGTAAATTTATTTNTCCCCTTTTTTGCGATATAGGATCCATGAGTTGAAATGAGGCTCAACAAACATATTATATGAATTTTTTGTAAATTTATTTTCTAGCAACAATAAAATCTTATTAAAAATAAAAATTTATAACTCACTACCAAAAGAACAAAAATCATTCAAAAGTACTTTTTAAACGCAATGACCACAAGTGAATAAATAATTTGAAAAGATCACACCTTATCAAATTAAGCTAAGTTCTTATTTAAGTGCCAACAATTATTTTTTTGCCTCTAAATTGACAATGATCACAACTTATGAAAATACTTGAAAAGTTCACAATATTAAATAACTCTATTTCATGGGTCACACTTAAGCCAATTTAAAAACAAGGACCATCAAATAAAAACGCTAAGACACCTGTTCTATTAGAAAGATTATATGGTTTACTAAAAACCCACAGTAATAAAAATAAAAATTAAATGCTTCCAAGAACAAAGACTTTGAGAATCTATGACCAATCATGAAGATATTTTTGAATTTTAGGTTTGACATATATAAGTTTATCGAGAAGAATCTTATCTATAATTGCCCTGTTTTCTCTCAACACAAATAATACACATCACTCAAAATCCAAATTTTAAGTTTTATCAATTTTGAAGCACACTCATATCCACGAAAACAATGAAGTTCAAACATCAAGCAAACTCACTCATATCAACAGTTTCCACCACAAAGAACAAGAAAAATTAAGAAATAACATGTTTGTCTGAGTGAAGACCCATAAAATGATGTTTTTTTCACTCAAATAACCCTCTAAAATGAACCCAAGAACTATAGTTAGACTATGGGGCAAGAACAAATTGTTTCTTATACCCTGCAACAACAACATACTGCCAATTTACATTATGAAACACAAATGTTAAGGACAAACAAATAAAGAATATCTACAAACTGCAATGAAGCAAAAAATTGAGTGATAAGCAACTTTTATGAAACAATCAAATTCCAGCATAAAAACTAACCCATGAGTTGTGCCTACTATAAAATATAAACTATCACACCATGCCTTAAAATTAAGTCAAACTAGGAGTCATATATGAATCATATAAGAATAAATTTGCCATAAGTTATCCCAAGATTTTCAAACTACATAGTTTTTTACTCCTGCATTATGGGGTACTAACTCTTGAAAAGCTTAGTATTTTATCTTTGGATTTTGAAGTGTTTATGTTGCTTGCTCTTATCATATGCATTATACATATATAACTTTGATGCATATAAATGAGATCCTTTAATTGAAGTAATAAGGGGAGAAGTTGAAAGGTGGTCGTGAGGAGTAATCACGAAACTCTAAAAGGCCTATAACGGTTAAGAGTAAATATGAGAATCTTATCTTTGGGGTATGTCAATTTATGACCCTTGCATTTAAGCAAGTAATTCAAGTAGCTTGATGAGTTGTAAATCATCTATAAACTAAAGAAAAATTATTAAAAAGAATATTGTAGTCTTTTCATACTTTGTTAAAGCCAATATAATCATTCAATAGTTATATATATATAATATATTGATNAGAGCAATATTTTTAAACCTTAAATATCTTCCTTCTTGAGCATGTCATTATGGTTAATATAGATCCAAAGTTGCCATTTGCTTTTTTGTTTTCGAAGTGTTGTTCTTACAAGACAGTCAAATAGTTCACTTATGAAGCATTCGGACATCGTACCGAAAGCATTGATCTTTTTAATTTTAAATTCTCGCTTTCATTAATATCGTGAAAACAATCATATTTCTAATTGTATATAAACTCATAGTGTGAAAGTATATTTTCTATGTTTTCTCATGTTAAATGCTTCAAAATGGTGGATGCTTAACACCAACAAATTTTGCCACATGAGAAAACAATTGACAGCTCCATCCTGTCAACCATATAATAGTGCATTAGATTAGTTCTTTATTTTTATGTGAAAAGTCTATCACTTGATCAAATTTATTGTACTTCTAAGAAAATGTCATCCATATCATATGTCCACAACACTGCATCATTTCCTTTTGATCACCACAACTTCGTAAGTGTTGGTTTTGATATTGATTGAGNAATGTCATCCATATCATATGTCCACAACACTGCATCATTTCCTTTTGATCACCACAACTTCGTAAGTGTTGGTTTTGATATTGATTGAGTGCTTTAATTGTTTTTGCGGAGTTTAACAAATTTGTATCTACTTACATGTTGGAAATTGTGCAGTCNAGTGCTTTAATTGTTTTTGCGGAGTTTAACAAATTTGTATCTACTTACATGTTGGAATTTGTGCAGTCCTTANCAACTTCGTAAGTGTTGGTTTTGATATTGATTGAGTGCTTTAATTGTTTTTGCGGAGTTTAACAAATTTGTATCTACTTACATGTTGGAAATTGTGCAGTCCTGGATTAATGTCGGATTTTGTGCGAAAGAATTCAAAGTAAGTAGTTGTTCTATTTTCCTTTGTTTAATTTACAAACATATATGCCAGGTATATATACACGAGTATCGTGAGAAGTATCATACATGCTACTCATTGAATAACAGGTACATATAACTATACTTCCTCATTTTCAAGGTTTGAAATTGATTCCTATGTTTTGGTAATTGTGTTTGTCATAAAATTGAATAATCTTGTTTGGCTCAATTTTAGGCTCTAATAAAATCCCGTAGCTATATGTGAGAATGAGTTCAATAAACTTGGACGAAAATATATTTTACCAGATTAAAACTCAAATTTATTGTGTTATAACTTATAACTTTATAAGAGCTACATAATTTGGAAAACTTAATTGTTTTGAACTATAAATATTGACCTTGTAAGTGTACTTTGGCCATGTTAAATCTTAGGCCTGAAAAATAGTTTCCAACAGAGTAGTTGCCCTTTTAGGATTCTTCTGGTTCCTAACCATAATATAAGACTATAGTCATCAACGATTTTTTCAATTGACAATCTTTGCTATAGATTTCTCAAAAACATTCTTCTTCATCTTGATGTTTGTTTTGTTTAATTCTCATGGGTGAAGCAGAATTTTGTGTCTTGATCACAACATCTCTACCATTTGTCTTAGCAGATGCTTCATACTGCTCCATTTTTATGGTTGGACTTCAAAATAGATTCTAGGCGGCTCATAAGATTGGTACATTGGGGGTACTAGATTTTCTAAATTCATTGTAGTCTCTTGTAAATCCACTCAATTGTCTTGTTAGGAGGTTCTGATGCTCAAATAGACTGTTTGTTGGTTATTATTTATACAAAAAGGATGTATCATATTTTTCGTTCATGTCCAGGGAAAGATAGAATGTTGCTAGACATGTTTGGAAGTGTCACGGCCAAGGTTGCTGCGCAAGGAGAGTATATTTTTGTTCATGGGGTGGCCAAGAGCGCTCACAAACATCTCTTACAATTGCAATGAAAGCTTCTATTCGGTAATGGGAACAAATATAAAGGATGACTTGCATTTTCTTGGGTCAACTTTCATTAGCTTTTTGATGCTTTTTTTGGGGCACATACTTGGCCCATTGAGTTTGGTTCTAATGTTTTACTTTGACTTTTGTTCCCTTGGGTTAATCTCTTCCTCCAATTTCCCAAGAATTGGAGGATTTTCCTACTCACTTTGAANCCATTGAGTTTGGTTCTAATGTTTTACTTTGACTTTTGTTCCCTTGGGTTAATCTCTCCTCCAATTTCCCAAGAATTGGAGGATTTTCCTACTCACTTTGACTGGTCAACAAATATACACATAAGCAGATTCAATTCGCCAGTGTGTACAAATTATAACCATTCAAAACAAAAATAGAAGATCCTTCAATTCTTATAGGATTGGAAAAGAGTCTCTTACTTTCACTCTATCTCACTTTTTTGTGCCAAGATATTTTCTCTTCCATTCTTTCTATTTTAGCACCAGAATATTTCTTTTTCCACTATTATTCAAAATGACTCACGTGCAACGCATGTGTGCATCAACTAGTAAGGTGTAAATGTTGAATCGGTTATATTTCTTGTGGAAAAGAAAGTATATGAAGGGTTTTTTTTAGATATTTTATTAATATTGGATATTGGATAATCAATTATATAAGTTTCTTTAATTTTTTTAATAGGGACATAAAGGTCAATTAAAATTTTTTCTCTTTTGTTGACAATTTATAATATTATATAAAAGGGAGAAAATTGTAATCGNTTGTGGAAAAGAAAGTATATGAAGGGTTTTTTTTAGATATTTTATTAATATTGGATATTGGATAATCAATTATATAAGTTTCTTTAATTTTTTTAATAGGGACATAAAGGTCAATTAAAAATTTTTCTCTTTTGTTGACAATTTATAATATTATATAAAAGGGAGAAAATTGTAATCACNTCGTGGGAAGTTAGGGGTAAGATTGGTGAGTATCTAAGCATAAACCGTGACTAGGCGTACGAAATATCAAAGACTCACCAAGTTATCCACCCTCAACCCAGTAAAAGAAAACAGNAAATGAAATTTGTAGACTTCAAAGAGAGGAAGATAATAGAAAGAAAAAAAAAAGAAATATTAGAGAAAAAAACATAGAAGTTAGAAGGGGAAGATATAAACTTTTATGAAACGATTATACAAAAAATAATTCAAAATNTCAACAACTTAAATGAAATTTGTAGACTTCAAAGAGAGGAAGATAATAGAAAGAAAAAAAAAAGAAAGATTAGAGAAAAAAACATAGAAGTTAGAAGGGGAAGATATAAACTTTTATGAAACGATTATACAAAAAATAATTCAAAATTTTTTCAAGATCTTGATTGACATTTAAAAATAATATTGATATAGAAAAAAATATAGAATAGTAGCTCAAGAGTCACAATCACAAATAATACACCGTTAATGTTTTATTCTAACTCTAAAAGGGTAGTATGGGTATTAACTATATTATTATGGTTAATATCGTCAAATAAAAGTTTTTTACTTTTGTTAATATTTTAAAATAATATAAATATAGATTAGAGATACGTAGAAAGTTAGACGTACGTACACTAAAATTCAAAGATAAGAAACTCCTATTAACTAAATCGAAGCTGACTATAAAGTTATTTACATTTGAGCCTCTAAAAATCATTAAATGTTAGTGCATATCTTGACAAGTCCATGAATATTCCGCTCAAAATAAAACAAAAAATTGAATAAAAACAAGTGTATAAATGGTAGTTCTATAATTGCAAGATGATAGATTTCTCGGAAAGACAAATAATTGAACAATTGATGATGTTGAGTTTTTGGGTGGCGAATGAACGGTAAAATATGAATAAAAATATTATATTAATCAAGATTTTTTATCAAAATATTCATCTTATGTGATGTGACATAATTTTTATCATCAAATAAGTGAATCCAATAATATTCAAAGAAAGAGATTGTGTCATATCACTTATGATAGAAAATTTTGATAAAAACTTGGTAAATATAACATTACTGAAAGGAAAATATTATATAATTCAAATGAAACTCAAAAGTTAAAATTTAAATGTATATCTTCTCTTAGATGAGCTTGGGTTGAGTGAGTCTCACTAAAAAAATTAATAGAACCTATTCATTTAAGAGATAATATGCATTTAAATTGTAATTTTTTGTATTTCATTTGAATTTTGTAGCATTATTCTTCTTGAAGTAGGAATCATGCATCAAAGCAATGGATCGCAATATTAGCAAGAGGGTCTATCCGCTACAATAGCTTTGCATTGAGTCTGATAAGTTTTGTTCAAGATGTGTCATTGAAGATATACTTTGAAGAATTTTACAGAAACATGTATCGACTAAAATGATATGAATATTCTAATACACTGCTTGCTATCATTAACAAACTTATTTTCGCACCCAAACCAACTTTAAAGAGGTTTCGTACAACTGAACAAAAGAAACTTCTAAATTATAAGACACTTCAACTCAAACTCTAGATTGCCATCCATGAAGTTTAAAACTTGCAAGTTTTATCATCAGGACTTGTGGAAACAAATGATAGCAACTCCTTGTCAACTTCAAATTTTGCCATGTCTTCTCCCTTCAAGTTAACCCATGCCTCTATTCCATCACCAGATCTTGTGTCCAAGAAAACAACTAGGTTTTTGAAATTAAGGCTAGCCGAACCGACCCACATAGGCTTTCCCCATCCAAAATCAGCTTCATATAAAGGGAACCTACACAAACTAGTAAAGCTAAAGGAAACCACCTCTCCCTTGGTGGTTCTCTCTGCACGGTCCTTGATAAAGTTCAAGTGCTTGTCACCCTCCCCAAGTTTTTTCACGTAATCTCCATTGACACTACGTATTGCTTCTCTCATCTTGTTAAAGATGCCATAACACTCTTCTTTGCTATCTAACGACGGCACTGCTATGGCGAGCCTGCTGATATTCCCAAAGTAATATTCAGGGAGTGGTGGATCAATCCTTGTACGCAGGTTCACTGCGTGAAGAACAGTATAGATCTTATTGGGATCAGCTTTCACTTCAGTGGCTGCCATAAAACGGCTCCAAATGAAAGCAGATAAGGATTCAATCCGTGTTGGGCGTCTTGGATATTCTGAGGTTGTATTGTCAGCATACTTGTCTCTAAGAGCTGATATTTTCGAGGCAGAAAACACAAATCGCTTTGTTACAATATTTTCTTTTACGATACCAGTGCTCGGTTTGAAGCCAGCTACATCTCTAGGTGGGAAGAGCGTAGCTGACTCAAACCGTGGACAAGGTAAGTCAGCATCCCCACGAGCAATGGCGGCCCAACTGTTGAGGAACATGAAAAATGACAAGGCATCAGCAACCTTGTGAGATATGCCTAAAGCAACCGCCATGCCACCACAGTCAAAGAAGCTAACTTGGATGACAAGGCCAAGATCTCTAACATCATCCAATTCATATGGAAGAAACTTGTTGAGTTCACTAGGAATCGGATCACAAATAACATCCGAAAGTTGGCAATTGACCCGAGCTTCCACATAGTGAACACCCTCCTCGGTGCAGTCAATATAGAGGTTGTCTACAACTCGTCCCGCTAGCGGATAGAATCGGGTTATGGCCTCCGAAAGAGACTTCTTTAACTGGTTTGATCTGTATACATTGCTGAATTTGTCATCAGCGTCTGCGGGGTAAAAGAGAACCATAGGCATGAAAACTGGAGGAGACACTTGATCAAGGAATGAGAGTTGGTACTTTCGAAGGTGGTCAGGGGTTGGCGACGATGGCTTGATGATCTCTGATGAGATGACTTCAACTTGGACCTTCATTCTGTGTAATATGGTATTTCAAAACACTCAAAAACAAAGCTTTTGTAATACTAAAGTTCTCTAGGTGACAAGTGATTAAGCTTGTAATGCCATGAGGATTAAATAGAGCTCTTTACAACCAAAAGTAAGAAAATCTTTTCCTTTTACGTGTGAATATAAGGAAGTGACAATGCTGCAAGGAATTTAATGCCGGAGTAGGTATAATCCGTGTTGAATCTCTTTGATGTTTGGTTCACACGAAAACAAAAAAGAAAGTTGATCAAAATGTCAAAGTAAATAGGCCAAAATTAGTTGCTCATGGTCAATCATATACTTGTCACTAAGGTTTTCTGGGTTGTTTGTGTTTACATATTTTTTGTAATAATCAATAGGGGATAAGGTTGATTTTGAATACAATAATGGGTTTGGCTGTTATCCACCAACCCTGATCATAGAGGAAAACAGGGTGCGTTTACATTACTTTCTGTAATATCATGGAGGGAGGAGCAGTCTGTATGTCATATCCCCTAACAATTCTCAGTTGGATACGAAATTGATATTAAGTTGGCGGCCACAATTTTTGGCTTATACAAAAACTCTATTAAACCTGACTTATACATGATACATAATTAATACAATATAAATTCAACTACACAAGATCTAACAACATGACAGAGACGCATTGGTTAACAGCCGTACATATTGTGTGATACGAGACCCAGATGAAGGTTTGACCCGGTGGAGTAAACGGGGAGGGGGGTTGGCGCTCTTCAACGTGTTGGTGGCAAGTTCAGCGCATGCCATGGAATACTAAAAGTCAGTCAATGATACTCAATCCGTACTCATCTAGGCTATAACTCAATTTCTCCGAATCTCATAAAGGACTACTAAGGAGACGATATTCACTGCCAAAATCAGAAATAAATGTTGGAGCAATGTTATATGAATTTAAAAAATAGGCTTATAAATTAAATTTGATAATTTTAATCAATGATTTTTATGTGAGTCCCAGCATTTATTGGGACCTGTGCGTGCTGGATCTTGCACAATATAAACACGAGAACAGATCTCTCTCTTGGTGAACTCGAGTGACTCAATCGAGTGGTCAACCTCGCTGCTTGGAACAGCCTGTGAGTTTCGGTGGTAACCTGGAACGGTAATGGGAGACCCTCGTGGATCAATGGAACGATCCAGTAAGGCTGAAAAAGGTTCCTGGAACAAAGAAGAACAAGTTAGAAGGGCGCTGGAGTGTTTTTCGGCGTATCCCCTCCGACGATCAAGTCAGTCTTTGAGAGAGAGGAAGAAGAAAACACTGAGTATGTATTGTAGCAAAGGTTTTTCGTTGCCTACCTTCTTTCTTTTTGCGAGGAGTATTTATACCTCAAAAACTCATGATTGCTGTCAGTGTAGTCAGTAGGTGATCATTAGGTACAGGCAATGTGCGCACTGATTTCGATGAGGAATGTCTTCTCTTTTAACTACTCGGGATCCCGAGCAACCAATGTTGTGTCATCGGGCTGCCGACTGTCCAATGAGCTCCTCTCGGGGAGGATGCAATAAATGTCCAACCTTAGAGACATTTATTGCCTTTTACTTTCGAGCCTTATCGCATTAAATGCAGTTTCATCAAGGGAATGGTGTAATTAAATGCTCGTTTTCCCAAGTCGTGTGTCAGCAAAGGCATGCGGTCTTTCCGTCTCTGATGTGACACAATATGTCACGTGTCCATTTTNATGTTTGTTTTCCCAAGTCGCGTGTCAGCAAGGTCATGCGGTCTTTCTGTCTCTGATGTGACACAATATGTCACGCGTCCATTCCCTATTGGTTGTGGCCCCTGCCTTCCTGTGCCTTCTGACACCAATTGTGTAAGACGAGGTTATGATAGCTAACCTAGCCTAGCCTAGACTAGTGACCTATACATCAATAGCCTCTGTAGGAGTAGAGAACGCCACCCCTGGACGGAGGTACATCGGACCCGAGGGGTAAGTTCATTTCGGAGCCGAGGGGTGTGTATATAGCGACCGATGTACCCATATCAGACCGAGGAATACGTGTCGGTTCGTAAACGTACTGGATGCCACTTGATCCCTATGACAAAGTACCTCGGGGGAGGGGGACTTGTGAACCGATGGGTACGTGATCTCAGTAACAGGATTTAGTGACACCGAGGACACGTGTCTTCATCTTGGAGTATTTCAGAAATGTCCCATCAACTGCCCCCCAGCCTTCGATCTTCTGACGCCGAGGACATGCGTCGTAAGGAGACGAAGGGTTTTACAACAACCCCAACTGCTTCATCATTGCGTTTAGCCGTTTTCCCCTGCTTAGGACGTCGTGCACATTAAATGCGCATTTTCGTGCTTCGCGCCCAATGGTGAGATTGGTACTATATAAATGAGCTTCCTCTCTCATTTTCTCATTTCGTCATTCCGAACTTTCTCCAGAGAGCCCTTGCCCAACCTTTTCCCTGAAGTCTTAAGGCCAGCAGACCCATCGTTGCTTCTGAACGTTCTGGGTGGAGTCGCCTCAAGTTTTCCAGAAAAAACTCCGTTTTACATTCTGGTGAGTCCCAATATCTTTCTTCTCTTCGTCCTTCTGTCCCTTTTGGTTTTTCAATAACTGGAGGTGTCTCTGGTTGCCACTTAGCGACCAATCCTCGGGAAGCTTCCTTGGGGATCTTTGAGGGAAAAACACCCTCTTTCACTTTTTCTCACTTTCTTCGAGATGCCTCGTCGTCGTCCTGCCCCCGAGAATCCTCAAGCCAGTTCTTCGAGGTCAGGGAAGTATAAAGTAAAGGGTGGTGAGCAAATTAATAAGTTTAGGATCAAGTACAGCATCCCCCCGTACTTAGACATAGAGAATTATAACCCGGCTGTGCACTCTCGTACCTTCGGGGCCGAGGATGCAATGCACTTTTATACTAAAGTCATTATAGAGGGCAGAATTAGGTTCTCTTTGCCCCCTCTACTTCTCCAGTTCCTTTCCCATTTCCACTTCTTCCTCGGGCAGTGTTACCTTAATGTCTTCAGGATAATTATGGGGGTCATAGAGCTCAATAGGCGTCTCGGGGTAAATGTTGGGCTGAACGATCTCCTTTTTTGCTATTCCCTCTTGAGAGTCACGCCTTAACAACACTTCTACCTCAAAGCCAGGGACCCATCTATGTACCTCGTAACTCATCTTCCCGACTCGGACAAAGGGTACAAGGACGACCTACTTATCTTTAAGGGATCTTGGCAGAGAGGTGTCAGTCCCGAGTATAACGACTTGTTATGCCATTTGGAATGGAGAACAACAAGTATGTCGATTTCTTTGGGTCTATTATTTTGTTGTTGAGATTTTCTATGTTCATGACTCCCCTCTTTTTTGTTGTGCAGATGTCCCTGCTCGGGAAACAGCTCCTCCCCCTCGGTCGTTGGTGAACTTTGCCGACCTAGCCACAGTTTGGAGATTTACTGGTGACGACAAGTTCGGCCGGGCTACCCACATCCTCCTGAATTACACTCCCAGATATAAAAAGTTTTCACAGCTTCCCCAGCCTTTCGAGCCTTCGCGGTGGTCTGAACTTTTTGATCAGGCGGTGAGGCAAGAGGTCGAGGAGAACTTGGAAGAAGACCCTGACCGGGCTTCGGAGGCAGAAGTAGAGGGTGAAGTTGAAGAGCTCAGGGTCAGAGAGGACTTGGTTCCTTCGCACGCCGAGGTGGGGACTTCGAGGAGAGATTCGTGGCCGAACTTCCAAATCCTACAATCTCTAGACACCGAGGACGCCCTTGAGGTAGCTATATCCAGCACGCCCCGTATTGATTTGGGGTTCCTGAGGCAGAGGCAAACCCTCGCTGCCGGGAGGGGACGAGGATCGGCCGGTGGGGCCCCATCTGCAGGGACCAGCGCCACCCCATCCTCAAGAGTCGTCAGTCGGGGGCAAGTGCATAACCGAGATCCTCAGGTAGAGGAGGAGAGAAGGGTCAAATATAGGCACGATGGCCTTGGCAGGGGATCCAGGGCACTCTTCGCTCAGCAGCAAAGTGGGAGAGGCCGTGGGTTACCTCCTGCTCCTCAGCAACAACAGCAACAGCAGACTCCTCCTCCCCTTCCGCAGACAGTGGAGGCCGCGGAGTGGAATCCTCGAGCCATTGATCACATGAACCGAGTGATCAGGGTCGATGACTCCATTTTGCAGGACCCCCATGTCGCCAATGCAGTGAGTGAGACCTTGCATTTCGAGGCCGACATGGTGGCTTACAGGGGGCGATCAACGAACGTGTTGTTTCGCTCTATCATCCAGAATTTCCTGGTGGTAAGTTCATATTTGCTTTAGTCTTTTTAGCCACTTTTCTTTTTAGTGACATGCCCTTTCCTTTGCAGGCCTCCTAATAGATTTCTATAATAGCGGTACGGTATAATGGGGCTAGGATGGACCTTCAGCGGATTCGAGAGTAGAAGGAAGAAGCGGAGGGAGCCCTCGCTAGTGCTAAGGAGGACGTAGCTACCAGGGATTCCACCCTCGCGGGACAGGCTGCTCAAATCGAGCAACTCCTTAAGGATGCCGAGTTGGCGAAGGTCGGCGCTGAAAAACTAAGTGTTGTCCTTGCCGACGCTGAGAGGAGGATCACAGAGCAGACGCAGCGGCTCTCTACGGCGGAGGAGAGGGCTGTTGGTTCAGAGGAAAACTGTCTGGCTCTGACCCAAGAGCTGGACAGGATCATGGCTGAGGCACAAAATCGAAAGTCCGAGGAGCAACTCCGAGGAGAGTTCGCCGATGACGTGCTCCCCACTCTTGAGGAAAATAGCAAGGAGTTCTTCAAGAAGGGGTGAGACGAGGCGCTCCAGTCTGCTGGGATCCCGTCAGATTCCCCGCTCTTCCAGATGCACAAATACATGCCATCGGCAGAGATGGAACAAGCCGAAGTCGAGATTGCTGCCGAGGGCGTGATTCCAACACCGGTGCAAGTGTTGGTTGATCTGCCCGAGGCGGTAATTGTGGATTTATCTGATGATGCCCTGCCGGACCAGGCCTCTGACCATAATATTCCTCAGGCTCTCTCTGTTGCCGAAGTACCTCCCACTCTGCCTGCTCCCGAAGCTGCTCAACCTTTCTACGCTGATTTGCCCTCGGGCGATGTTTTGGAGATGCCCGGGGCCAGATGAAAGTTTTTTTCTTTTCGATTGTACTTTTTTTTTCTCTTGTAGCTTTTGGGGACGCAAAGCCCCTCTTTTTGAAATAAAAATTTTTTGGAGTACTTATACTTTCTTGCGAACAATTTTTTTTTTTTTTTGCATAGGAGTCCCTGAATTCTGTCCTCAAGGTCTTGCCCTTCCAAGAGGCTTGCCCTTGTGTGTGTTTCGAGGGCAGGAGTCCTTGAACTCTGTCCCCAGGGCCTTGCCCTTCCAGGAGGCTTGCTCCTGTGTTTGTTTCGGGGGCTGGAGTCCTTGAACTCTGTCCCCAGGGCCTTGCCCTTCTAGGAAGCTTGCTCCTGTGTTTGTTTCGGGGGCAGGAGTCCTTGAACTCTGTCCCCAAGGCCTTGCCCTTCTAGGAGGCTTGCTCCTATGTGTGCTTCCGGGGCAAGAGTCCTTAAACTTTGTCCCCAGGGCCTTGCCCTTCCAGGAGGCTTGCTTCTGTGTTTGTTTTGGGGGCTGGAGTCCTTGAACTCTGTTCCCAGGGCCTTGCCCTTTTGTTGGCAAGCACTGAGGGAGATAATACTCAAAAATAGTATTTCTTTAGATTCATCACATTCCATGGTCGCATTACAAGGTTTCCATCCATATCTTCTAATCTATATGATCTGGAGCCTTCGATAGATATCACTTTGTAAGGCCCTTCCCAGTTAGGTCTCATTTTTCCTTCTGTTGGGTCATAGGTATTGGTCGTTATCCTTCTGAGGACCAGATCGCCGATTCGAAACTCTCGCGCCTTGACCCTTTTGTTGTATAGTTGGAAAATCTTTTCCTGATACTTGGTTATTCTCAAGGCAGCTATCTCTCTTCTTTCTTCCATTAGATCCAAATCCAGTCTAAGTTGATGGTCATTTCCCCCTACGTCGAAAGCTTAGGTCCTTATGGTCTGGAGTCCTTCCTCAAGAGGTATGATTACTTTCATTCCGTAAGCCAGGGAGTATGGGGTTTCTCCTGTTGAGGACCGAAGGGTGGTTCTGTACACCCACAAAATGTTTAATAGCTCATCTGTCCATTTTTTCTTGGCTTTCTCCAACCTCTTCTTGATTCCATTGATAATTATTTTATTAGAGGTCTCTGCCTACCCATTGACTTGGGGGTAGACAGGGGTGGAATAGAAATTACGGATTCCGAGTTACTCGTAAAAAGACTTGAAACACCCGCCGGTGAATTGAGTCTCGTTATCTAACACCAGTGCCCGGAAAATCTCGAATCTGATGACTATATTTTTTCAGACGAACTTTTTAGCATCTATGTCTCGGATGTGAGTCAACGGCTCCGCCTCAACCCACTTGGTGAAATAATCTGTGGCCACAATGAGAAACTTCCTGTTTCCAGGAGCTTTAGGCAGGGGCCCAACTAAATCGAGTCCCCACTGGGCGAATGGCCAAGGGCTGGTCAGGGGGTGCAAGTCCCCCGCGGGTTGTCTGATTGCAGGGGAGAACTTCTGACATTGGTCGCATTTTTGGACGTATGCACGCGCATCCCTTTGCATTCGCGACCACCAATATCCTTGAGACATGATACGGTGTGCCATTGATCGCCCTCCAGAGTGCCCCTCGCATTTTCCTTCGTGTACCTCATAGAGAAGGTCTTCCACATAGTCCTCTTGGACGCATAATAAGTAAGGTCCTGAGAAAGACCTCCGATACAGCTTCTGATCCGAAGAGACCCAAAATCTTGGGGCTTTAAGTTTTATCTTCCTTGCTTCCTTTGAACACTCCGGGAGGTTTCCTGTTGTTAGGAACCTAAGAAATGGATCAATCCAACTGGGCGACTTGTATGCGTCCTGGACGGTCATCGCCTCGGGGGCATGGTCTATGCAGGATGTGGGAAGATATTATATGGTGATCCTGCGCGACTGAGAGGACTCCACTGTCGAGGCTAGACAAGCCAGGGCGTCGACATGCGTGTTTTTGTCTCGAGACACTTGTTTGATTTCAATCCTTCCGAATCTTCGGATTACAGTTGTCGCCTGGTGATGATAAGNCTCAGTTTTCTTGCAGTGGTGACCAGGGATAGAGCCAGTTTCTCTAGGGGCAGGTATTTTGTCTCTGCGTCTNGTGCGCCTGAAAATAATGCCTCAGTTTTCTTGCAGTGATGACCAGGGATAGAGCCAGTTTCTCTAGGGGCAGGTATCTTGTCTCTGCGTCTAGGAGCGTCTTGCTTATGTAATAAATCGACTTCTGGCGGTGCTCATGCTCACGAATAAGTACCCCGCTTACCACAAATTCAGATACGGATAAGTATAAGAAGAGCATTTCCCCCTGGATAGGGACGGATAAGGTCGGAGAGAGTCCTGAGGTATTCCTTGATTCCAGTCAGGGCGTCTTCGCACCCCTGGCTCCACATATCCTTCTCAGCACTCTTGATGGCTCCGAAAAAGGGTTTGCATTTGTCTGAGGAGCGTGAGACGAAACGGTTAAGTGCTNAACCGAAGTCCTGAGATGAGGGCCTCGTATTCAGCTTCATTATTGAACTCTTTGAATCCCAACCGAACGGCCTGCTTCGTGACCATCCCATCTGGAGAGACCAGCAAGATACCGATCTCGGACCCCTTACTATTTGACGAACCGTCCACACATAAAATCCATGGTGATCCCTCACAATTCGTTGGAGACGCTATGTCGGTAGGAGGCGGTCTTTCTAGAACGGGATGTTCCCCTGAAAACTCAGCTATGAAGTCCGTCAATACCTGACCCTTTACAGCGGTTCGAGGTTTGAAATGAATGTCGTGTTCCCCCAGCTCCACTGCCCACTTGGAAATCCTTCCGGAGAGTTCCGCTTTCCTCAAAATGGCCTTTAAGGGCTGATCGGTAAGGACGGTAATTGGGTGCGCCTGGAAATAATGCCTCAGTTTTCTTGCAGTGGTGACCAGGGATAGAGCCAGTTTCTCTAGGGGCAGGTATCTTATTTCTGCGTCCAGGAGCGCCTTGCTTATGTAATAAATCGGCTTCTGGCGGTGCTCATGCTCACGAATAAGTACCCCGCTTACCGCAAATTCAGATACGGATAAGTACAAGAAGAGCATTTCCCCCTGGATAGGGACGGATAAGGTCGGGAGAGTCCTGAGGTATTCCTTGATTCCAGCCAGGGCGTCTTCGCACCCCTGGCTCCACATATCCTTCCCAGCACTCTTGATGGCTCCGGAAAAGGGTTTGCATTTGTCTAAGGAGCGTGAGACGAAACGGTTAAGTGCTGCCAGCATCCCCGTGAGCTTTTGGACTTCTCGGACAGTTCGGGGGCTCCGGATGTCCAGGATCGCTTGAATCTGATCCGGGTTAGCTTCGATTCCTCGTTGACTGACCAGATATCCGAGAAATTTACCCGATTCCACTCTGAAAACGCACTCTGTCGCGTTCAGCTTCAGCCCGTACTCCCTGAGGGTGGAAAAGGTATTTGCTAAATTTGCCAGATGATTACAGCTTCGTTTGCTCTTTACCAGCATATCGTCAATGTAGACCTCCATGGTGTTGTTGATCTGTTTTTTGAACATCCAATTCATCAGTCTCTGGTATGTTGCCCCAGCGTTTTTTAGTCCAAACGGCATCACTTTGTAACAGTAAACTCCCTTCGGAGTGATAAACGCCATTTTTTCCTGATCTGGGGGATGGAGAGGGATCTGGTGATATCCAACTCAGGCATCCAGGAAATCCATGCGTTCATATCCGGCAGTGGCATCCACTAGCTGGTCCACCTTTGGTAGGGGGTAGTCGTCCTTGGGACATGCCTTGTTTAGATCTATGAAGTCTACGCAGACACACCATTTTCTCCCCTTCTTCTTCACGCAAACCGTGTTAGACAGCCATTCTGGGAACTGTATCTCCCGAATGGCGTTANTCGTGTTCCCCCAGCTCCACTGCCCACTTGAAAATCCTTCCGGAGAGTTCCGCTTTCTTCAAAATGAAAGGGCTGATCGGTAAGGACGGTAATTGGANTTCTCCCCTTCTTCTTCACGCAAACCGTGTTAGACAGCCATTCTGGGAACTGTATCTCCCGAATGGCGTTAACCTTCAGGAGTTTGTCGATTTCTTCGTTGACCGCGCAGGCGTGATGCGGGGCCATGCGTCGTGGCTTTTGTTTTACTGGCTTGTGCACCGGGTCAACATGAAGCATGTGCGTGATTATTTCGGGGTCTACTCCCGTCATTTTCATTGCGTTCCAAGCGAACACGTCTGCATTTCTCCTCAGGAACTTTATCATCTCCTCCTGTTCGGCTACGGGCATTGCGGTTCCAACTAAAAAGTGTCTTTCTTCTTCTCCCTCCACCAAGGGCACCTTCCGGAGGTCCTCCACCGATCGCTCAGTCGGGTCAATCCGGGGGTCATCCATTCCTGGACGCCCGGACTGTGATTGCTATTTTTCCATGATCTCTTCCGGAGCTCGCCCCTTTTCTTGGGTGAACGCCCCAGCTCTAACAGCTGAATAAAAATAATTTTTTGTAGACGCTTGGTCCCCTCAGATCTCCATGATCCCCTCTGGTGTGGCAAATTTTAGTTTCTGGTGATAAGTGGAGTGTACCGCTCCCAACACATGCAGCCATGTTTGTCCCATGATCACGTTGTAGGGAGAGTCTGTATCAATCACGACAAACTCGGTGTTGATGATGAAGGGACCCGTGACAACTGGCAATGTGATTTTGCCTATGGGCAGGGCGAACGAGCCGTTGAATCCGATGAGGGGTGTCCTGACCTTGGTGAGGTCCTTGAGGCCAAGACCCATCCGTTTTAAAGTCTCAGAGTACATCACTTCCGAGGAACCTCTGGAGTCTATCAACACCCTTTTGACGTCGAATTTACCTATCTTCAGGGTTAAGACAAGGGCGTTGTTATGAGGAGTCACCACGCCTGTCAAGTCTGCGTCAAAGAACGTGATGCTGGGCTCACCAGTCCTGGCCTTTTTGCTGGGTGGCCCCTCATCATCCTCGGCTATCTTCCTGATAAAAGCTACCCTCTTGAGATCAGACTCGAGTTCCTTGGACATGGGGCGATCTAGTGGACAAACATGGATGACATCTATGACGTTGTCCGGCTCCTCGGTCGGGGCAGGGGTGTGTCTCTCTTCCGGCCTGGGCTCTATGTATTCTTTCAAGTATCCATCTCGGACTAATCTTTCCAAGAACGATTTGTATACCCTGCAGCTTTCGATGCGATGTCCGAAATCCCGGTGATAGGAACACCTAACCTTTTGATCACGGGTGGAGGGATCACTCTGCATCCTGGGCGGCCACTTGAAGAACGGCTCATGCTTGATCTTATGGAGCAACTTGAAGATGGGTTCATTGAACATAGTGNACTCTGCATCCTGGGCGGCCACTTGAAGAACGGCTCATGCTTGATCTTATGGAGCAACTTGAAGATGGGTTCATTGAACATAGTGTGAACTCCTTTGGACGACCCCCCCTGGNTCACTTCCGAGGAACCTCTGGAGTCTATCAACACCCTTTTGACGTCGAATTTACCTATCTTCAGGGTTAAGACAAGGGCGTTGTTATGAGGAGTCACCACGCCTGTCAAGTCTGCGTCAAAGAACGTGATGCTGGGCTCACCAGTCCTGGCCTTTTTGCTGGGTGGCCCCTCATCATCCTCGGCTATCTTCCTGATAAAAGCTACCCTCTTGAGATCAGACTCGAGTTCCTTGGACATGGGGCGATCTAGTGGACAANCCGTGTCCCTTGCCAAGCCGAGCCTGAAAGACGTCACTGCCATGACTTCCGAGCAGCTTTCTACCTCATTAACCTCTTTCCAGTACCGGATGGCATACTAGTGAAGGGTCTCGGATTCCCTACGTCTGAGCGTTAGCAATGATCCAACGTCTTTAGGTCGCTTACTCCTCGTAATGAATCGAGCCAGGAACTGCCTCATCAATTCCTTCCACGATCCAATGCTGTTGGGGGGAAGCGCCTCGAACCACTTCATCGCAGAGTCCCCCAAGCTCATAGGAAACACTCGGCAGAGGAACCGTTGGTCTGAATGATAGAGAGACATCATCTGCTTGTATTGCCTGAGATGGGCTTCGGGATTGGATCGCCCGTCATAAGTTTTGAACCTCGGCACGACGACCTTTCTTGGAACCTTCATCTTTCCGATCTCCCTGGTAAAGGGTATTTGTATGACCTCGTCTTCGACCTCATCCTGGACAGCCTTACTCTTTCTCCTGGATTCCAACCGGGCTCTGAGATTAATTTCCTCCCCGACGGGATGTCTTCTGAAGTCCTTGAGTTCATCAATAGGCCCCTCATTTCCTGGGTGTCATGTGGATAGGGTTGAATCCTCCTCGGACTCATCTCCCTTCCTCTGTCTCGATAATCCTGGCCGGAGGTCGTCTAGGGCTAAAGGTCTTACCTTCCTGGAATGGTCATTAAGAGGGTGCTCGTTGTCTCTCGGTCGCTTTGGGGCCCTGGAGCTTTCTGCCTTGTTGTTTAGATGATTCCTTAGATCCTTCATTTCCGCCTCCCGCGCAGGGAGCCTACGAGAAATGAATGAGTCCCTCGATCCTTCGTCGGAGGCGGCGAATTCGTTGAGCCGGCTTAGGACGTTCACATTGTCTTTTTCCAACTGTCGTAATCGATCCCTAAACTTTTCTTCGATCACCTCCGCCAGTTGACGAGCCAAGGGGGCGGATCCGCCTGACCTGATGCCTATACTGGTTTGAGGGGTAACCCCTCTTGACTGAATAGAGGTATTTCTATTTCCATCAATGTGATCCCTCCCTCCATGGTGACATGGAGCTTGTAATTCGAGACTTCTTTGCTGGGGACCTTTCCCTTTTTTATCGAGTATTCATCATGGTCACTGTTCTTTATAGAGAAAAAAACTAAGAAAACTAGTCGTTTCCCACAGACAACGTCAGATTGTGCGTGTTGGATCTTGCACAATATAAACACGAGAACAGATATTTTCCTTGGTGAACTCGAGTGAGTCAGTCGAGAGGTCAACCTCGCTGCTTGGAACAGCTTGTGAGTTTCGGTGGTAACTNGTGGTCAACCTCGCTGCTTGGAACAGCCTGTGAGTTTCGGTGGTAACCTGGAACGGTAATGGGAGACCCTCGTGGATCAATGGAACGATCCAGTAAGGCTGAAGAAGGTTCCTGGAACAAAGAAGAACAAGTTAGAAGGGCGTCAGAGTGTTTTTCGGCGTATCCCCTCCGACGATCAAGTCAGTCTTTGAGAGAGAGGAAGAAGAAAACACTGAGTATGTATTGTAGCAAAGGTTTTTCGTTGCCTACCTTCTTTCTTTTTGCGAGGAGTATTTATACCTCAAAAACTCATGATTGCTGTCAGTGTAGTCAATAGGTGATCATTAGGTACAGGCAATGTGCGCACTGATTCCAATGAGGAATGTCTTCTCTTTTAACTGCTCGGGATCCCAAGCAATCAATGTTGTGTCATTNATGAGAAATGTCTTCTCTTTTAAATGCTCGAGATCCCGAGCAATCAATGCTGTGTCATCGGGCTGCCGACTGTCCAATGAGCTCCTTTCGGGGAGGATGCAATAAATGCCCAGCCTTAGAGACATTTATTGTCTTTCACTTTCGAGCCTTACCGCATTGAATGCAGTCTCATCAAGGGGATAGTGTAATTAAATGCTCGCTTTCCCAAGTCGTGTGTCAGCAAGGGCATGCGGTCTTTTTGTCTCTGATGTGACACAATATGCCACGCGTCCATTCCCTATTGGCTGTGGCCCCTGCCTTCCTGTGCCTTCTGACACCAATTGTGTAAGACGAGGTCATGATAGCTAACCTAGCCTAGCCTTGGCTAGTGACCTGTACATCAATAGCCTCTGTAAGAGTAGAGAACGCCACCCCTGGACGGAGGTACATCTCGGACCCGAGGGGTAAGTTCATCTCGGAGCCGAGGGGTGTGTATATAGCGACCGATGTACTCATATCAGACCGAGGAATACGTGTCGGTTCGTAAATGTACTGGATGTCACTTGATCCCTATGACAAAGTACCTTGGGGGAGAGGGACTTGTGAACCGATAGGTACGTGATCTCAGTAATAGGATTTAGTGACACCGAAGACACGTATCTTCATCTTGAAGTATTTCGAAAATGTCCCATCAAGACCTATAACCTATTCAATAGTTAAGATTATTAAATCTAATTTTTAAGTTCATTTACCATTTNTTTTTAAGTTCATCTACCATTACTCTAAATATTATTGAAACTTCAAAAATTAATATAATTATATGTTAATACTCTGTTTGGTACGATGGATGAAAAATATAAAATATGTAATTTCTATTTTTTTAAGGGGATATCCAACTCTTACTCAAATTTAAATTCAAATTAAGGGAGATTTAAATCTTCAATTGTGAGATTTCACCATCTTTTAAATTTGAATCTCTCCATCTCTAAATTTGAGTTTGTCTATTGGAGTCATTTATATCAAATTAAGCTTGTTACTTAAATGTTGATTTAAATTTGAGTAAAAATTTGAATCATGGTTGGAGATGATCTAAGTAAAGAAAGTGGAATGATACACTTTCCTTCCTTTGTTTTTGGTTGGATGGATAGAAAATAAAAATGATTAATTTTTTTTTTTGGCTTAGCAAGATGAAAAGAATATTTTTATTTTTTATTTTTAAAAAAAAAGTATAAATAATATTTTACCATTATATTTATATATAAAATTAATGTATACATAATATATAATTGATAAATATAATACATGCATATATCAAAAGATATATTGACAAATAAGATACATTTCAATACAAATAATTAACATTTTATCCACTTTCCTTCTAATTTTAGAGAGATTGATTTTAGTGAGTTGAAAAGAAAGTTCATACATCCATTTTTTCATCATTTCTTACCAAACATAATGTTTTATTTATCTCTTAAACTTTTCATCCTTTCATTTTTTCATTTAGTAAGAATGATTGAAAGTATGAGAGATACACTTTCATTTCTTTGTATTTAGTAGGATGAATGAAAAATAAAAACAATTAATTTTTTTTTTTGTGCTCGGTAAGATGGAAAAAAATATTTTTTTTTTGTTTTTTATTATTTATTATTTTTTGTCAATTTTTAAATAAGATACATTTCAAAACAAATAGTTAACTTTCCGTTCACTTTTCATCCAATTTTGGAATGATTGAGTTTGATGAATTATAAGAAAAGTTTATTCATCTATTTTTTCATCATTTCTATTTTCATTCCTTACCAAACATAATGTTTTATTTACCTTTTTAACTTTTTATCTTTTCATCTTTTTATAGTACCAAATGGAACAGAATTGATTACGAATATACGAATATTTTGGGTGAGTGAGAGAGAGAGAGAGAGAGAGAGAGATTTAAGTGAGATAGATGCACGGAATCATCTCTAGTGTATTCATCCACTAAGGAATGACTGATTTAGACATGTGACAAATGTTTTCTTAACGTAATTTTGGGTGTTTAAGTATATGATTGCATTTAAAACATATTGTATCTACATTCCATATGTAATGAGTGTTTGTCTCCTATGCAAACCCGTGGGACTTCCAACATGTCATTCAAATTGCAATCCTCTCATTCGGAAATGCAGTTCCTACAATTATTATTTTTCAAATGTTTTTTATTCTCCCGTTGATGGACATAAAAAGTTTAAAACGTGAGAGATGTCATATATGCACATGTACAATGTTCTTACATTTTATATGTACATTCATGAATTAATAATTATTACGTAAATGCATAGTCATATAGTCATACATTATGTATACATGCATGTATGAGTTGGATACATGAAATTTTTTTTAAGAATGTACATTAGAAATTTTGAACACCATCCAAAATATTGCAAAACTTCACAACATATATACTACACACATTTGAGAGTTGAGACCAAAGAAGAGTATTTTTATTAGTGAAACTTTGTACTATTAACTTGTTGTATAGTATAACAAAACTATCAACTTGTTCTATCCCGGAGGGGATAAGTCAATTGAGTGAGAAGGTATGCTACAATGGTTTTGGGTTTTGTCATCTATACAAGGCTTAAATCTCTTTAAAGAGAGTATGATATTTCGTTTGTCTCTTCACTTCTTTGTAATGATCACCAACAATATGTTTATCCATAGATATATGGGATGGGAGATCTCTCTCTCTCTCTCTCTCTAACACCACCAAACAATTAGAATTTGCATCCTAAAATCAACTTGTAATTTTAAATTTACAAATTAAATTGTAACTTTAGTTTTACAATTTTGAGCAACTTTGACTAATTTTTAAACTTAAATGGCCTATTTTTTTTATTTATTTATTAGTTCCTAAATAATCAGCAGGTAAATTTAAATTTCCCAATTGGATTACCTACTTGCAATCCTGCAAAGTAATAATCATTTTAAAGTTGAATATGATTTGCAATTTGAGACTATTCTCTGTGGTTTATGAGAGTGACACAAATGCTTATCCCTTTACTCGGTAGGGTAAAGAAAACAAGTGGGCGGAAAATGTCAGCTAAACATCAATCCAGAACATGAAAGTTATTAAAAAAAACAAGAGGTTCAAGTTGAAGCATTCAGCCAAAAAATAAAAATAAAAAAAAAAGTTGAAAGCTTTCATTCTTGTCTCGCCAGTAGACTTTTCTCCAAATCCACTATTTTATTTTTCTTTGTCTTTATATTTTTTTGTTTTGAGTTATTTTTCTATCCTATATATTTATAATTTTGTATATTTCCCGTCTTGATTTGTGGTTTTCAAAGATCTTGCTTCTTTCCCAAGATTTCAACTAAAATATATCATCTAAATCCAATGGGTCATTGACTAGACCCGTAGTTTGAAAAAGAATATTTGTGCAATTATTAAATTGGAGATACGTCCCACGTAATTTGTGGGTAATTATATATATTCTAAATTTTTAGTGTAATCGATACAGATCCTTTCTAATATATATTTTTTGTTAATGGTAGATGATATGTCGTATTATTGAAATAATGAGTTTCAGTTGAATCCCGCCAACAACACAAGTTCAAGATTTTTTAGATTGGACGATTTTCTAAATTCAAGAAAATTTTAATCCTTACTGTTTAAGGTCGGCTTCATAAAGATTATACTTCTCATATATTCGAGAAGTTAACTAAAGAGAAAATTGAAAATGATTCCCAAACCTTGTGATCCTTCTAGGTGCATTGAAAATGCCAAATCGACTACTCCCGCAAGTTGCATGGTAGATAGTTCCTGGTTTAGGTAACGGATTTGGAAAAATGTGTGTTTACAGTCTTTAACAATGGATTAGACTGATCTTTGTTATCTTGCATGTGAGAGGACTAAATTTTGGCTCAAATTGGGCTGAAATTGACATCAAATTCATGAATTTTTACTAGGTATATTGTTGCTTGGTGGACTAAGTTAGTCTGTGGAAAACTCAATATAATTTTATAAACTTTAATCATGCAATTTCAATAGGGTGTGTTCTAGAATCCCATATAGTTTTTTAGTCAAACCAAATTAAACTGAGGACTAAAGAGTTGTTGGAGTGTGTTTGTGGGGCAAGTGTGCCTAACCTCCGATGATGCCTAGCAATGTAAATTGTCTGTTCGATCTCCCACTCATCTAGGTGGATGTCGAGGTCATTTTTTAGCGCAGTTGCATTGTTGAAGCATGTAGTGTGCAGGCCTTGTCATGTGCCAATGTGTAACATTTATGGGCTCAACACCAACCGAAGTAGCTAAGGTTTAGTGAAACTGTAAGTCATGATAAACTTCTTTGAAGGTAATTCCTTCTTATGAGTAAATATTGGGTGTAAAGGTGACGCTACATCACCATTACCACATAATGCTACTATCTAATAAAAAACCTATAAGTGGGCTCTCTTCATACACCATCAGATAGGAAATAAGGGTAGGCCTAATAATCGTATCAAGTGCAATGGTTTCGTGTCGAATTGAACAAATTTGTGTTAAAAAATACTACATCCATATCTCATTCGTTTATATAAAATGGGTCAAATTATCACACTTATACATGATTCATTTATTAGACAGGTTATTTGACACAACTCGTGTGTCACCTGCTAAATAAGAGAATCCATTAAAATATTTTGAATCCACATGAAAAATTATTGATTTGTCACACATTACACATGTTTGACCTATTTATTATAACAATAAATCACGGTTGAGCGAAAAAGTAAAAATAAAAAATAAGCTATAATTTAATACCAAATTCGAATGAATCTGAGAGATGAGAGGCGGGAGATAAGGCAAAACCTGAAAGACCCAAATTTTTTTTTTTTTTTGAAATTTATAGTGCCACAGTTAATGAGTTAAACAAGTTGAAACGAGTTTATGAGTTAAACACAAAACTGGTTCATTTATTTCATTGGTTTACTGAGTTAATCCATTAACNGTTGAAACGAGTTTATGAGTTAAACACAAAACTGGTTCATTTATTTCATTGATTTACTGAGTTAATCCGTTAATCATTCGAATCTATTAAAACTACACTCAAACTCACTAAATCTAAGTAGAGTTCGTGTCAATTTCACGAATCATGTGTAGGATTGTTAAGCCTAAATAAAGGAAGACTAAGAGTCAACAATATGTCGGGCATGTAAATTGGCCCTGTCATAAAAGAAAAATCTATATGACCCATGCTAGGCGAAGGACCATCTCTAATAGACCTAAATATTTCATTTTTAAATTAGAGAATTTGGAAGTCTGTACAAAAATTTAGACTTAATTGAGTTAAACTACATTAAGGGAACTTATTTGACCCTAAGTGCATTTTTTTTATAAAAAAAAAAGACTAAAAGACCATTTGTTATTCAATTACTCTCTCTCTAGTACTCTTTCACTCTCTTTTCCCTATTTTCTCTCTATATCTCTCTCTCTCTCACATTAATAATTTTTTTTTAATTTAATTTTTTTATATCTCTCTCCCCCTATTTTTTCTCACCGTTACTATTTCTCTCCTTATTCTCTTTTCCTCTTCTTATATCAACATTACAACAATACAATTACACAAATCAGTTACACCAATTAGTTACAATTACTCTATAATAAACCAAATAATTAATTATGTGTTTTAATAAACGAAACGGTCACACTAAACAATTATACGAAATTACAACACCAATCTAATTTGTCATTCAATTGTTTACATAAATCAAAGAGTTGCATCATTTAGTATCACGACATAATTACACCAATTATATACTAAATTTAATGTATATAATTGGTGTAATTATGTCGTGATACTAAATAGTGCAACTCTTTAATTTATATAAACAACTGAATGACAAATTGAATTAGTATCATAATTTTGTGTAATTATTTAGTCTACCTGTTTAGTTTATTAGAATAAGTGAGTAATTGTTTGGTGTATTATTGAGCAATTATAATTGATTGGTGTAACTAATTAGTGTAATTGTATTTGTTGTAATGTTGATATAAAGAGAGAGAAAATAAGAAAGAGAACAACAGTGAGAAAAAATAGGTGGAGAGAGTGAGAGAAAAATGAAAAAATCAAATCAAATATTTATATATTTAAAAAAAATTATCACATNGTATTTGTTGTAATGTTGATATAAAGAGAGAGAAAATAAGAAA
The DNA here is from genome assembly GCA_963454935.2 of Ilex paraguariensis. NCBI lineage: Eukaryota > Viridiplantae > Streptophyta > Magnoliopsida > Aquifoliales > Aquifoliaceae > Ilex > Ilex paraguariensis. Next base: position 1,103,244 of record CAUOFW020000814.1, on the reverse strand, counting down.
GAGAACAACAGTGAGAAAAAATAGGTGAAGAGAGTGAGAGAAAAATGAAAAAATCAAATCAAATATTTATATATTTAAAAAAAATTATCACAGAGAAATAAAGAGAAAAAATAGGAGAGAGACAAAAAGAGTAATAGAGAGAGATGGAGAGAATAAGGAGAGATAGTTAAAGAGTAATGGAGAGAGGGAAAGAGAANAAAATCAAATCAAATATTTATATATTTAAAAAAAATTATCACAGAGAAATAAAGAGAAAAAATAGGAGAGAGACAAAAAGAGTAATAGAGAGAGATGGAGAGAATAAGGAGAGATAGTTAAAGAGTAATGGAGAGAGGGAGAGAGATAGAAAGAAAATAGGAGAGATAGAAAGATGGACAGAATAAAAATTATGTATAATTTAAAAAATAATAAGTAAGTAAAAAAATTCAATTGTTATTTGAATTTTGTACCTAATAACAAGATATTTTATTAAAATTGAACTTGATAAAGTAAAATATTTATCTATATACTTTCTCTTAAATTAAGTCTAAAAAAAATATACCGACACCTAAAAAAACCTTTTAATTTCTCGATTTTTTATTGGACCACTGAAATGGGCCACGGGCTTAGCTATCTAACTGACCATCTTCATTGGGACAAGCCTAGCAAGTAGAATCTTCAGACATGGGCCCATTACATCATATGTTGGGCTATCGTACAATCCTCAAACCCACCGAGTGACGGATTGGAAGACCCATGGCCTGGTTAGTCACCAGGGTGGCGAAAACCCACAATGTAAAGGGTCATTTGTCATGCCTTAGGCAAGAATGTATCAAGTCAGTGAACTACAGAATCAGAATTGCTCACATTTTAACGTTTTGTAGAAGATGTTAAATTGGGCCCAACACATCTAGCTTTATTACGAGCGTAAATTGTAAGGGGTACACCAAATTAAATTTATTTGGTAAAAAATATATACTAAAAAATATAANCAGAATTGCTCACATTTTAACGTTTTGTAGAAGATGTTAAATTGGGCCCAACACATCCAGCTTTATTACGAGCGTAAATTGTAAGGGGACACCAAATTAAATTTATTTGGTAAAAAAATATACACTAAAAAATATAAGGTTATTAAATACTTAATTTTGATACTTACTTGTATCCAAGTATNAGCGTAAATTGTAAGGGGTACACCAAATTAAATTTATTTGGTAAAAAATATATACTAAAAAATATAAGGTTATTAAATACTTAATTTTGATACTTATTTGTATCCAAGTACATAATTTGAATTTATCTATTTTTATTATGACATTTTTATCCTCTGTTAATTCATGTGTATTTAATGCACTATTTTTCTTTGCAAAATGGTGCATTAAACATCTTCTAATTTTATGAGAGAACTTTAATACACACACACACACATACACACACACACACGCACACATATATATATACTTANTATCCTCTGTTAATTCATGTGTATTTAATGCACTATTTTTCTTTGCAAAATGGTGCATTAAACATCTTCTAATTTTATGGGAGAACTTTAATACACACACACATACACACACACACACACACACACACATATACTTATTTTTAAATCTCTTATATAAATTTTGAATTATCTTTTAATGCATCTTTGATTCATGCATTTTTTTTAAGAAAGTGACNTCTCTTATCTAAATTTTGAATTATCTTTTAATGCATCTTGATTCATGCATTTTTTTTAAGAAAGTGGCNTTTTAAGAAAGTGACTTTATTTTTAAATTAATTTAATATCCGAATAGTGTAATAGTGTAACAATAACAGTGTAACAATAAAAGTGTAACAATATAACACTAATNAATTAATTTAATATCCGAATAGTGTAATAGTGTAACAATAACAGTGTAACAATATAACACTAATAACAATAATAGTGTAACAAACTATTTACACAAAATATTGTACTATTACATTTTGTTAAACATATAGTTTTATATAATTTTATTCAAAATAGTTCATCTCCGTTTTGAATTTGTTACCATATACACAAAACTACTGAACATTGTTTTTGTTACAGTGTATTTATTACACTGTCTTTGTTATAGTGTATTTGTTACACTGTTATTATTATATTGTTATTGTTATACTATTACATTATTCAGATATTAAATTAATTTAAAAATAAAACTATTTTTTTAAAAAAACGCTTGAATCAAGATGCATTAAATATAATTTGAAAACAAAATCACTTTTCAAAAAAAAAAACGCATGAATCAAGGTGCATTAAAGATAATTCAAAATTTAAATAAGAGATTTAACAACATATATATATATATATGTGTGTGTGTGTGTGTGTGTGTGTGTGTGTGAATAAGTATATATATTCGCATATGTGTGTGTCTGTGTGTATAAATAAATATATATATTTTAACAAATGTACATAAATCAAATGTGCATTAAATATGTATTTATATGTATTAATAAACACACATGAATCAATGTGTATTAAAAATAAGGGATTTTGAGTTAAATGACCCTAAAATGGGCATTTATGTCTTTTTAACTCATATTTTATTTTATGTATTTTTTATCAAATAAGTCTAATTAAGTGTATCAACTTTTAAAAAACCCTTATTGCAAATAGTTGGTTGTGTGCCCAAAGCTTATATTACAACCATACTCCCAAAACCGTCCTAGGCCAATGGGATTGGCTTATATGAAACATGGGAGGTAGGGCTGTTAGTCGAGCAAGCTTGAGTTGAGTCCGAGCTGAGGTTAAAAACTTTGTTTCTTAATTAAATTTTTAAAATTGTTCAAATTCAGCTTATTTAGGAAACGAACCGAGTCTGAATTAGTCGAACCCGAGTCGAGCCCGAGCCGAGTCCGAGTATTTGCATATAAACGAGTCGAACTTGTAAAACTTATTTTTTAAACAAATATAAAAATTTGTTTAAGTTCGAACTCACTTAAAAAATGAACTAAACTTGAATGAATCGAATCCAAGTTAAACTTGGTTAACTCAGTTCAATTAACGGGCAACTAGAGATGAATTGGGTTCTTCGGTCAGTTCTTGGTACGTTGGAGTCGGTCCGAGTTGAACAAAAAGTCCAAAAAATGCAGCTTTCTCAGAGTAGTCAAATCAAACGTTGTTACCTCATACCTGACGCGTGATTCTTCTAACATTTGGCCCCATCAGCGCGTACGTTAAAACTTAATTCCGTCGTAAGAAGGCATAAAATAATATCCTGCTACACATTCTACGACATCCACGTACACCCTTCTTCCCATTCCGTGATGATGAAGAGAGTACGATTTCACACAATCGAACAATACTCAGCCTGTCAAGTCCAAAGTAGCCATATACCTCAGGAGTATATAATCTTGCTTTTTCCCAGCTGACGACCTTAATATGCCCCACATGTCCGAGTAGGACCTACTTCTCTCCACGTCAGCATTGCTAAATTTAATCACACACATATATATTGAGAAAATTCAAAACAAATAGAACACTTCTCCTCTGTCTAGAAGGCTAGAAGCCCTTGAATTTGAATTGAATCAGTCTCTTCCTCCTCTCTCTCCCCCAATTTCAAAAACCCTAATCCAATTCCTTCTCCTAAAGCCCCCCCCCCTCTCTCTCTCTCTCTCTCAATTTTATAAACATTTACACAAATCTTTCTTTGCTTTTCTCATATATACGAAAATCTGGGTATCTTTCTTTCTTTCTATATATCGAAATGCCTAGCGTAACGGTAAAGCTTTATAGTGTACTCTTCAAATTCCTTCTAAAACGCCGCTTACAGACCCTAATCGAAGCGTCTCTTGGAGATACTAATCCATACGGTGTAGTTTCAAGGTCCGATGAAGCTGTAGCCGCCGCCAATCCTACTTTTTCCAACGACGGAGTGGCCACCAAAGATATCCACATTGACCCTGTAACTTCTCTTTCCCTTCGTATTTTCCTCCCAGAATCCGCCCTTATTTCTTTAAATTCAGTCCCCAAGCATAGAGTTAGGGCTTCAACAAATACGTCGACAAGATCTTCGTCTACAGATGCAGATAAATTGAAATTGGATAATGGGGCTTATAGGGGTTATTCTCCGGAAATTAATAAGAATTGTAGGAAATTGCCGGTGATTTTGCAATTTCATGGGGGAGGGTGGGTTAGTGGTAGTAATGACTCGGTGGCGAATGATTTGTTTTGTCGGAGAATTGCAAAGTTGTGTGATGCGGTTGTTGTGGCAGTTGGGTATAGATTGGCACCGGAAAATAGGTATCCGGCCGCGTTTGAGGATGGGTTAAAGGTGCTGAATTGGTTGGGGAAGCAGGCAAATTTGGCGGAGTGTAGTAAGTCTTTTGGGAATGGGAGGACCGGTGGTGGTGGAGATGTTAGGCGGAGGCAAATTGTTGATGGGTTTGGGGCTTCAATGGTTGAGCCTTGGCTGGCTGCTCATGGTGATCCTTCAAGGTATGAAGTCTGATACTCTTCCATTCATGTTTATTTGTATCTGTGTTGAGTGAGTTTTATATGGTGAGCCATTTTTCATGGTTATTGGTTGGGAGATGTAACGATGTTTATGACTTCATTGGTGAAGAACTTAACAAACCAGATAAAAACTGATGTTTCTCAGTGAAACAGTTGTTGAATGAGCTAGGTTAATGTGACATACAGTGTCTATCTTGCTGCAAAGTCTTTTCCACTCTGGAGTGCATTGATGTGCATTACTTCAGTCATTACATTCTAAATTCTTGTATATATAAATCATGTGCATGTTCTGGTAGTTGAACAATTCTGTGGGAATAGTAGCAATCCTAGTTAAATGCTAAAGATGTTGTGTATTGGTAATAATACAGTCATATTAACTACTGCTGGATTCCCTCAAGTTGTCTTACCTGCATTACTAGTGAAAGAAAATACTTTATGGACAATGCTTGGCTAAAGCATTCAAACAGTGGTAATAATATTGTGTGTTTTATTAACAAACAACTACATGGATTTTCTTTCTTTTCCACATGGAGAGTCTTCCTTCCTGGTGGAGTTTTTTCTCATCTCTTAAGTGGTCATTTTGCATTTGCTATCATTTAACTATTTCACTTGGCATATGGTGGAAAATGGTCATTTAAATTTAAGTCTATTCTTGCTTTGTGAGTATATTTCTAGGATGCGATTAATAATACAGTTTAGCCAGCCAGGTGTAATGTTTTTGGAGTTACATTTAACTGGAACTAAATACTTTCGGAATCCTTCCCGACAGGCATAGAAGGCCCCTTTGTATGTTTGTCTGTACTCAGTAGTGATTAATCTCGTCCTTAGTCCTACATGAATAAGCAGTTCCAAACGACATCAAGGTTATTTGGCATCTTGTTATTGAGCCGTAAAAATTGAGTCAGGAAATGGATTTCAAGTTTTTGAATGCAAATTTTGTCAGGAATTAGATCCTACCATTACATAAAGAAAGTAACCAGATTATAGTAGAAATAGGAGCTGTAATTTACAATTGAATTGATTATTGTAATCTAGGGTTCATTCCTGTTCCTTTTGACCCCATCCATTGTCATTCCCATCTTGTGCCACTTCTTATTCTGCCACCAATGTCTTACAAGTCACAATTACTGTCTCTGACCAGCCGTTTTTCATGTTGCCAATTATCCCCTGAAACCTTTGTCTGCCAGGCCCCTGAAATCTTTATTTGCCAGTCTTCATATCACTGACATCTCAGTTTCATTTTTCCAGCCCACTGCTATCATGCCTTCTCTGTCATTCCATTAGATTCTTTCCCGTCAATTGCCACGTGCTAGCACCACTGCCTCAATTGCCTCCCTGATGTGTACACTTGCTTCGTTTGAGGGTAGATAATAATGGCAAAAGTATCAAATGTTGTGGTATTGTGTTTCGGATGTTGGTCAAGAGTTTGGACAGTAGATCTTGCTATTAGGGAAGCTTTTGTGTTTTACTTCGGATCTCTTAGTTTGATGGGAAAGAGATGGTAATGGGTATTAATAAGTATCCTAACTCCTTGAAGAAATATCTTTTTGTTTTCCTTGGAGAAATATCTAAAACCTGTGGAACAATTTGCTCTCTGGTTTCCAGAAATCTCTAAAATGAAATATTTTAAGCTATTACATTAAAAGCTAATGATGATGGGAATTTTATAACATTCATTCAAACTGTAGTCGATCCAAGAAAAACACTGGCATGATTGACCACATTACATACATTTGGCTTTTGCATCATCTATATGGGCTTCTTTTTAGGTTCCGGCTCCTCTCCAATTAGTGATTTTACATCCAATGGCTCTTGTGAATTACCATTCACGTAGTCAAGTAGGACCTAATACATTCAGGTGGCCCCCTATAATATGATCCATGGTGATTGATGGAAGGCAAGTAGAGGCTCAGAAAAGCCATATTTTTCTTTGCATGGCTTCGTATCTGCACATTTACCTCATGTTGTGTCTTGACTAGGATAAAAAACATCAGAAAACTGTAAAAACAACGCAATAAGTAACATGAATTCCAAACATGGTAAAATGCTGGTGACAAAGATAAAGCGATGCAGAAGGACTGGTAAGTACTCTTATTCACCCTTAAAAGCAAACTTTTTGATGAGCAAAATATAGCTGACACATTTGGGTGCTATACGTTAAGTGAAGATATTGCTGGTGGAAAGAGAGTCAAGTTCTCTGGGTTAACAAATAATTGCTCAGCTCTCAACTTTCAGAGCTTTGCTCTGTAGCAGAAAGACGGAGTATCAAATGTCACATGCTGGCGATAAAAGTTATGGTGGTGGATTTCACTGTTGTATGCCTTAGAAATGATAGAAAACAAAAATTAAGAGAGTAACCTGAAAGGAGTCAAAAAGTGGATATACATTGAAGTTTTAGCGTACAGGAAAAATTGAAGAGATAGATAATGGTGATGTGTGAAAAACTCAAGGTGCAAGGCTAATATTAAGGGTAGGTTTGTGATCACCTTGCCTAACTGAACATGATGTTGTCTGCATATTATGTCCAGTTGAGTCTAGTTATCACAATAGGTGTTAAAGAAGCCAAATGCGTACAGTTTTTCATTTGAGTTCTTAAAATATTGGAACTGTTCATTGGAAGATATAATTTTTTTTCCATAAGAAATTATTCTATCACATTACTGTGCGTCATAATAAAAAGTATATTGTTTGAAACCATATTTTCTAATTTGCTTCATTGACTTTATTTGCCTAAAATTTCGGTTACAAGCACGTAAAAAAGGTTTCAATGTGTTCCTTTACTAATTTGATAGATTTGTGAAATACGTAAGGAAATTGCTATTGTAGCCACATCATAAACTGGTCGCCAGTTTAGTGCTCCATTCCTTGCTATTGTACCTACTTTTTCTTAATTGTTCTGCATTGGTTTTGTTTTTGCTGTCATGATGTACAATATGGAAGTCACTCACTCGGTTTTGTCATTTCATAGGTGTGTCCTCCTTGGAGTGAGCTGTGGTGCAAACATTGCAAATTATGTTGCAAGAAAGGCTGTGGTGGCAGGCAAGCTTTTAGATCCTGTAAGAGTGGTTGCACAAGTCCTCATGTACCCTTTCTTCATTGGGAGCATTCCTACACGTTCTGAGATCAAGCTGGCCAACTCTTATTTGTATGACAAAGCTATGTCTATGATTGCATGGAAACTCTTCCTACCAGAGGAAGAATTTAATTTAGATCACCCAGCAGCTAATCCTCTCATTCCTGGGGAAAAAACTCCTCTGAAGTACATGCCACCGACTTTATCAGTTGCGGCCGAACATGACTGGATGCGGGATAGGGCCATTGCTTACTCAGAGGAGCTTCGAAAGGTCAATGTCGATGCCCCCCTTTTGGATTACAAGGACGCTGTGCATGAGTTTGCAACACTCGATGTGCTCCTTAAGACACCACAGGCCCAAGCTTGCGCAGAGGACATTGCTATTTGGGTCAGGAAGTATATATCACTCAGGGGCAATGAGTTCTCTTATTAAGTAGATTGGGACATGAGAACTTACTGGGCAGAAGAAAATGCAACATAGGAGCTGGAAAAGTTAATTTCACAAGAAAATGCAATTAGCACAGTTGACGGAGCAATATGTGGAGTTTTCTCTTAAGGTGAGGAGGTTGTTACAAACAACTTCGCTAAATGTAATTGAAGGTTGTTCATCTCAATTTTAGCATTTCCCCTGAATCCTTTTTGTATAGTAGTTACCGTCCCATGTGTCATATGAGAGTAGGATTCAGTTCAAGTATAAGAAGCATTTTTCTCCTTGTTGAAGGTTCACTAGGTCCATTCGTTTATTCATGTTCTTTTTCCTCTATTGAGATTTCATCATGTACAGGAGATATGAATAAATGTATACCTTCCTTTTTATATTGGTTTTGCCGACATTTTTATTGGCAGCACTCATCAAGGATGGCTTTGTCATTGTTTACTCTCTCGACCTAAGAGTCTTTACTTTGGTTATTATTCTTTGCTGTCGCTAATATTATAACTACCAAACGTTGTAGCAGGACTATGGTATCTCTTAGACGGCTGAATACTATGCAATCTAAAAGGAAGGTGGTCTTCAAAAAGGAAGCTCGGAGGAGAACAGAGGAGTGCTCGGGGTCTGATTGCTGAAGAGAGGCTGAGGATGCAAAAGTTCTGAGAAGGCATGAATACCTCCTATTTATACTACCTTACAGGAAGCAAAAATCGAAAAGTTGGGTCATCATTAAGGTATTTGAAAAGGGCAGCGCCAAACGTGCAAGTAATCGTCACTATTAATAAGGCGTGATGGTCAAGCCTCCAATCTCTTTACGCCACTTATCTTACACTGCGAAAAGGATAGCGGCTGAGGGGTAGTTAGCGGGACTCTAAGTGGCTTTACAGCCCCCGATTGACATGTGAAACAATGAAGCCGTTGTGATGTCTAAAAGGCGCCGAGGAGATAAGCCGAGGTATAGTGACCCGAAGCAGCCAAGTACGACAACTGACATCATATTTAATACGATGTGACCCTCCATTTATGGTGGAATGAGTGATGGTAACAAGACAAATAAATGCGCGCTTGTAAGTGCCTATACTCTAAGGGTCTAGGCCTACTATCATGATGGCTAAGTATTAATGGCTGATGCACCTAGATGATGCGGTCGGCTCTTCCCAAGGAACTGTTCCCCCGAGTATTTAATGCTCAGTTGATGTCAGATGCCGATCTGAGGGATTTGAGTATTCGGGGAAGGGCATAAATGCTCGGCATTTAGCTGAGCACTCATCCCATCGTCCTAGCATTTAATAGGAGAAGACGTGAGTGAAAAACACTCATTACGCGAAGAATGGTGTGTCAGATGTTAGATGTTAGATGTCCAGATGGGACTGGAGGCCTTTGGTAATCATTGTTAATTCAGGTATAAATACTCTTCAGGTGGAATGAGTGATGGTGACAAGACAAATAAATGCACGCTTGTAAGTGCCTACACTCTAAGGGTCTAGGCCTACTATCATGATGACTAAGTATTAATGGCTGATGCATCTAGATGATGCGGTCGGCTCTTCCCAAGGAACTGTTCCCCCGAGTATTTAATGCTCAGTTGATGTCAGATGCCGATCTGAGAGATTTGAGTATTCGGGGAAGGGCATAAATGCTCGGCATTTAGCTGAGCACTCATCCCATCGTCCTAGCATTTAATAGGAGAAGACGTGAGTGAAAAACACTCATTACGCGAAGAATGGTGTGTTAGATGTTAGATGTTAGATGTCCAGATAGGACTGGAGGCCTTTGGTAATCATTGTTAATTCGGGTATAAATACTCTTTAGAAAAAAGAACAAAAGTACGCAAACTTGAACTAGAAAAAGGTTGTTCATTGAGTTAAACCCTTCGATCTTAGACTGACTTAAGTTTCGGAGGGGATAAACTGAGTGTTTACCTAATCCCTTTTTTTCTGACCCTATTGTTTCGTGTCAAATTATTGCAGGAATTATTCCGTGCACTTACAATGATCCAAAAATATATCAATACCAGGACAAGGGCTTTGAGATTGTCATCGGTAACGAGGACTTCAAGGTCTTCTCGTAGTTGAACACAAAGCAAAAGCTCAACGAAGTCTTCTTTAATCGAAGAGTAATGTTATATAAACTTAAAAAAATTAGATTTGATAATCTTAACCATTGAGTAGGTAGTAGGTTTCAATAAATATTAGAACTCACAAGAAAATTAATTATTATAATTATCAAATTTAATTTTTAAGTCTACTTTTTTAATTTATACAGCGTTACTCTTAACGGAAACGTAGCCTGTGTTATCTCTATTCTCTCTCTTCTTCGCGTCCTCCCTTATTATATCATCTCAAGTCTTTCAAGTTATTCATCAACCTCCGTTTCAGCCCACTCACCGAGTTAATCCACTCCCACTCAGGAAAGAAATCTCCTACACAAAAACCAGCTAGCAAAGCCTGTGTTTCCGTCAAAACACCCACCAAATCGTTTTTATTTCTCTCTCCAAGTCCAGAGTCCTTCATAAATCTCTTCCCAAAAGCAACTCGGCATAGGATATCATTCGCTAGGGTAAAGAAGAGCTCACCCATGTCAACTACAGAGTTGCACCGAGTTGAAACAGTTTGTATGCGGTTTACCTCTTCATCTCTGATGACTTGGATGAGTTGACTCGTTTTGAGCTCAACAACTTGGTCACACAGACTTTTCTTGCTTGCCGCCAATATCGACCGTATGTGGAGAAAGTGACGTCAGAGCAACCAAAGGAGAGGTACTGAGCGGCGATGAGTTGATGACGGTTGGAGAAAACGTAGTCGTGGGTTTTGAGGATGAGTTGAGCGAGTTGGGCGGACGAGATGACAAGGGTGGGGACTCGGGCGAGTTGGAGGTAGATGATGGGTCCGAGTTTGTGAGCGAGTTGGGCGAAGGAGTGATGAGGCATGTCTGTTAGGAGGTGGAGGTGGCCGATGATCGGAAGTTTCCGGGGTGATGGTGGCCGAGTCACTGGCTGTGACTCGGCGGATGTCCATCTACGAATGGTGAAGTAGAAGAGAAAGGAGACAAAGGGTATGAGAAACATGCAGAGGAGTTGAAGGGCAAAATTTTCCATTTAGTTTCCTCCCGAGTTTCTTCTTCAGATGACAAGTAATGAAGGTGGAAGATGGAGCTGCTAGGCTATTAGAGACTGATAATTTAGAAGTCTAACCTAGCGGAACCCAGTAAAAAACTATAACCAAGTACTTCTGTTCTGCCCGACATAACTCTTGCTCCACACGACTCACCTTTTGGGTTTTTGACACTAACTGCTTTGATAAGTCCTTAGCTATCTGTTCTACGTCAAAGCCAAAAAAAAATTAGTGAGCCTGCCAAAAATTGAGATAACTTTAATTCAACAGAGCTGGACTGCGTATAACTGTTAAACCAAAAACAAAAAACAATTTGAAACGTTTTTTTAGTGTTGCAAGTAATTCTGTACAATTTGAGTAGTGACAAAAGGTCATTTGGACATGCCTGCAGAAAAATCAAAGAGATAGTGCCAAGGTACGACCGCATTGAATCGGGGGGTGGTGGTAGTTGGTGCAGCTTAACACTTAAAAATAAAAAACAAGTAGTCCTCGACCATGGCAGGGCCCAACCTCTAGTCTAGTCTCCAATGAGGTTAGTTTTAGATCCTCCCCGCCATTGACTTGAATTTTGCATACTCTAAATTGATAGAACATATGGGTTAACTCTAAATTGAGAATATTTTGCATAATGAAAATTAATCCTCAAGTATGTAATGCTCTTATCACTCTTAATTTTCGTTTCTGAGAGGCTAACATAACAAATCTTATAAGAAACTTAATCTTCAATGCCATGCTAAAACCCAAAAAGGGAGACAACCAGGCAATTGTACATAGCGAGCTAGTTGCTACTTGTTTCAGGTTTAACTTTGCAAGTCATGGTGGATTTAACTTGTGCAATAATTTTTAATTATCGCAACAATAATTCAACGATTAAATTTTGGATAGGCTCTGAGTAGCTTTGATACTATGTTAGATTTGGAATGGGGAGAGATGAGAAATGAAATGAGAGAAAAAAAGAAACACAAGAATTCGAGTGATTCGGTTTATTCAGGCCTACATCCACAGCACAATTGCTCGGACTTCCACTCAACTGATAAACAAATTACATGGTGGATTTGTATGTTTGAGTATAAGTGGCCTGCTCTCCCTTTCTCCGGTCAGCAATTGTCAGGATGGTGTGGGCTTGTGGTTTCCTCTCTGTCAAGTGTGTTTGAGCTATGTGATATGTAAATTCTGTGTATGTTTTCTTTTTTGCCGACGGCTGCCTTTCAGCTCCTACGGCTGTTTGTCTTCAAGATTGGCAGCTACAGATTTGATGTCGTGATTTTCAGGATCTTACATATTCAACATCAACAAAAAATTGTACGGACAGTATGCTCAATATAATGTTCCGGCCATAATACTGTATGAGGACTGAAGAGAGCGGATTGTACCGGCTCCAGGGAGGAGAAAGTTCATTGTAATCAGCATCACAAATTTATCGCCACCACTATCAATTCTTAAAACTTCTGTGATCATTCTCGCCTTTTTTTTTAGGCTACTGTCATATTATTTATGATGCTAAAAGGAGTCTGATTACTTGGGGGGTTGAAATAAATTACATAGATCCATGTTCTTCATTATTCATCTCATCTGTTAATTAATCAACCATGTTTTGGTAGTTCGATTTCAAACGTTATTATGCCATTGGAAATCATTAGAACACAGCATGAACAACAGGTTTTTCAAAGTCATCATATTTGATGTGCAGAGAGGAACCATCAATAATTCATTCTTTTCTTACTAAACATTTTAAAATCATATCATCGCGCTGCCTTACGAGCATCTGTTAATCAAACATGTTTGGTGCATTTGATGTCAAAGGTTAATAAGCCATTAGAAAATCATTAGAGCAACGGCATGAACAACAGGCAAGTTTCATTCTATCAGATTTTACATTCAGACAGGAACCATCAATAATTCAGTCTTTACTTGCTACATTTTAAAAATCGAATAATTGCACTGTCTTATGAAATTGTTTAAGTACATGTTTCCACTACAATGATTATTTTTATTTGGATGAAGCTCAAGATGCTAATTGCACTGTCTTATGAAATTGTTTATGAACATGTTTCCAGTATAGTGATTATTTTTATTTAGATGAAGTTCAGGATGGTTAACTAACATCAACATATTATTATCTGCTGTGATGAAACCATGCTGGAAGTAATATCATATAGCTAGAATACTCAGAAAATCAGTTGGAGATTTGGTCGATCGAGTAGTTTATATTAAGGGTTTAGAAAATGGTGATAATTCACTACTCAGACACCATATTGATCTCTAGCACAAGGAGTAGAGTTGCCCCCTATAAACAAGACTGGCCAGCTAATAGGTTGGCCAAGGAATCTTTCAAATTACATTGCTTTACTTTCCAGAAATTCAGCAGGAGCAGACTTTGTGGCCAATATAAAACATGTCAATGACAAGGATACTCGCGTCTGTTTCTTCTCTTTTCTTTATGTTTCTTTTCTTTATGATTCTTTTGGCACCAAGAATTTTTGATTATTTAACAATGATGGTGATCATTGTATTAATATATAGCATTGAGACTACTGTTATTCTAATGGTTATCGACATTTATTCTTTCTCTCAATCATGAATTGCTTATAAACTATATTGCTCTGATCTGTGTATGAACTGGCAGAATATTTGCTTCTACTTATAAGTACCTTTTTTGGCTGAAGCCCCTCCATTCCACTGACTGAATAGTGAGTTTGTTTCTTGCCAATTTTCCGTAGTTTTTGCTCCTTTGGTTTTCCTATAAACCTTTGTTTGATGGGAAGACAGCCTTGTTGTGATAAAGTTGGATTGAGGAGAGGTCCATGGACTGTCGAAGAAGACCATAAGCTCATGAACTTCATCCTCAACAATGGCATACAATGCTGGCGACTCATTCCAAAACTCGCAGGTGTTTTTGAAGATGCTCTTTCTCTATCTCTGTGTGTGTGTGTGTGTGTGCCACGCATTTAAGGGTATTTACAAAGAATTTATCAGTATCCAATGCCCCTAATAGTTGGGATAATGTTTTGTTGCGTTGTTAGTGTATATCTTTCTCTAATTCTTGTGGCTGTGTTGAAGGTTTGATGAGGTGTGGAAAGAGTTGTAGACTAAGGTGGATTAATTATTTGAGGCCAGATCTCAAACGAGGAGCATTGACAGAAGCAGAAGAAGATATGATCATCCAACTTCACTGTTGTTTAGGTAACAGGTAATATTATGCAAATCGATGGTTTCCTTCTTCACCCAATATTTCAGACAATATAAGCTCCCAGGGTATTTAGTTTCTGATTGAATTAAAACTGTATCTACTATTTTTGGCAGGTGGTCCAAGATTGCAGCACATTTTCCTGGTCGTACAGATAACGAAATAAAAAACCACTGGAATACCAGGATCAAGAAGAAGCTAAAATTTCTTGGATTAGACCCTGTCACCCACAAACCTGTCGAGGCACATGGAATTTGTGAGGGGAAAGAGGAAGGTTTTTCGCAATTTAATACCTCAAGAGAACAAGAAAACATGAAGGTGGAGTTGCAGGATAGTTTAATCTCAAAGGGTTATCCAATGTCACAGCGCAGAGGGACATTGGACTATAGCTTTGATAAGGAGTCCAATCTTGTCTATGCCAACGAAGTGCAGGCAAGTTTGGACATGAGATCAATGGAGTGCCACAACACAGATTCTTCATATGTATTCAGTGTGGGGACGAATGAACCGTTATCCAACTGGTTTGACAGTCCCTTCCCATGGGATGTTTGTAACAATCTAGAAGATGATTTTCTATGACAAAACCACTTAATTTGCAGTTTTAGCTTTCCTTTGTTTGAAGCTTGTCCCTGTTATATTTCTTTTGGGGTTCACCTTAGTTCCTGTTTGATCCAATCGTGTATACTATAGAATATAGACACAATATAATGCACGGGCAGTTATGAAAAAGAGCTGGAAAGTAGAAAGCTATTAATAAAACACAGATTGTCTTCTAGCCCTAAAACTACTGATAGTGGTTTGGTTTCTTTTCCTTTGAGCTTTCTTTATTTTCTTCTCTTTTCTTGGTTGGAGAGAATATAACCATGCTTTACAATCTAAAAATTATTTCACAATAAGGAAAAAAAGTCATTCTTCATTTAGCTGATTACAAAACTTTAGTTGATTACGAAACTGCATTAAACTCATAGTAACAAAAATAAACATGCGACACTTCTTTCAATCAACTTGATGCATGTCTATTTAAAGACAATATCAAGAATTCAGTGTAAACGAAATATATGGGAGTAATCTTTTAAAACTTTAAAAAAAATTAAGAAACACGAGTCTATGTAATTTAGAGATATTCTTAGATAGTAACAACATAATAAGTCACTGTGGCGATCGCTCCATTAAGTCACTCACTAGGTCTATGCTTGTATGCAAGGTTGAACATTTCTACATGCCCATTAAGATGACCACCCTCATTTGCCTCTCTCAAAGTCCAAAAGGCATTGGATTGTTGCCTTGCAACATCAGTAGTTGGAGACACTAGCCGTTGTATTGTCCATAATCAGTCTATCAGTGGACCCAACCCTGTCGTATTCTTTTCAAATTCAAAATAACAAACCTTATTTATCTATTAATTAAAAAGCACAAGATTCTCTCAAATCTACTTGCCATTGGTCTAATTAAAGAACCTAGACGTTAGATAGTTCCCTCCATGCCTCATGGGACCTTTTGATTTAGGACCAAACCAACCATGGTAGAGAGAGAGTCACTGTCCAAAGATAAGAACATATACTGCACTTCAAAGGCAACCCAAAAAAGCTTTTCTTTTTCCTGCAAATCTTTGGCTCTCCGGTCTGATCATTGAATTTGACACAAAGGTTTCGATTCAAAGCTCAAAGTGAGTCTCAGAAGAGCAAAATTCACAGGGGTTTCGTCCGACAAAGGAACTCTAAAGAGGGATATACGAGTATCAACCGAGAGAGAGAGAGAGAGAGAGAGAGAGAGAGAGGATATTCGAAGGAGGGTTTTTTGGGTGTGGTCTTTTCTTCTCTCTCTAGACTAGGAGGACATGGGTGATTCATCGGCTTGTCTCGTGCGATCATTCTCTCAGCCTTCTAGCACTTCTGATGAATTCAAAGAGGTTAGAGTTCAAGGACCAGTATTTGAAATTTCCTATCTTTCTTTGTCAATCTTGATTTCACTCCAATTCCAAGCGACTCGTGATGGATTCGATGCGTTTTTGAATTTTCGGCATTGTTTCGACTGTTATATATGTTGATTAGGACATGGGTTTTCTTTACTTTCTTGTGTATTTTAAGTTTCTTAATTAGATAAATACATAACTCCGCCAGCGTTGTTCAACGCTCGCTGTTTGAAGCGGAGGGTTGCGATAGATAGCTGCGTAAAACTTTGTTGAATCTACTATGATGAGTCTAAATTAGATAAATACATTGGATTTATTAATTAATTTCTCTCCATTCGCTTATTACCATTTTTTGATTCATAAGTCACGTTTGTCTTAATCACTGCATTTTCATTCTTGCCAATTTCTGCATGAAGTAACATAACTGAGGATTTCCTGTGATGGGTCTCCGTTAATTTTTCTATGTGGATTGCACAATCATTAGGTATTCATTTCATGATTGTGCTNATAACCATGCTTTACAATCTAAAAATTATTTCACAATAAGGAAAAAAAGTCATTCTTCATTTAGCTGATTACAAAACTTTAGTTGATTACGAAACTGCATTAAACTCATAGTAACAAAAATAAACATGCGACACTTCTTTCAATCAACTTGATGCATGTCTATTTAAAGACAATATCAAGAATTCAGTGTAAACGAAATATATGGGAGTAATCTTTTAAAACTTTAAAAAAAATTAAGAAACACGAGTCTATGTAATTTAGAGATATTCTTAGATAGTAACAACATAATAAGTCACTGTGGCGATCGCTCCATTAAGTCACTCACTAGGTCTATGCTTGTATGCAAGGTTGAACATTTCTACATGCCCATTAAGATGACCACCCTCATTTGCCTCTCTCAAAGTCCAAAAGGCATTGGATTGTTGCCTTGCAACATCAGTAGTTGGAGACACTAGCCGTTGTATTGTCCATAATCAGTCTATCAGTGGACCCAACCCTGTCGTATTCTTTTCAAATTCAAAATAACAAACCTTATTTATCTATTAATTAAAAAGCACAAGATTCTCTCAAATCTACTTGCCATTGGTCTAATTAAAGAACCTAGACGTTAGATAGTTCCCTCCATGCCTCATGGGACCTTTTGATTTAGGACCAAACCAACCATGGTAGAGAGAGAGTCACTGTCCAAAGATAAGAACATATACTGCACTTCAAAGGCAACCCAAAAAAGCTTTTCTTTTTCCTGCAAATCTTTGGCTCTCCGGTCTGATCATTGAATTTGACACAAAGGTTTCGATTCAAAGCTCAAAGTGAGTCTCAGAAGAGCAAAATTCACAGGGGTTTCGTCCGACAAAGGAACTCTAAAGAGGGATATACGAGTATCAACCGAGAGAGAGAGAGAGAGAGAGAGAGAGAGAGAGGATATTCGAAGGAGGGTTTTTTGGGTGTGGTCTTTTCTTCTCTCTCTAGACTAGGAGGACATGGGTGATTCATCGGCTTGTCTCGTGCGATCATTCTCTCAGCCTTCTAGCACTTCTGATGAATTCAAAGAGGTTAGAGTTCAAGGACCAGTATTTGAAATTTCCTATCTTTCTTTGTCAATCTTGATTTCACTCCAATTCCAAGCGACTCGTGATGGATTCGATGCGTTTTTGAATTTTCGGCATTGTTTCGACTGTTATATATGTTGATTAGGACATGGGTTTTCTTTACTTTCTTGTGTATTTTAAGTTTCTTAATTAGATAAATACATAACTCCGCCAGCGTTGTTCAACGCTCGCTGTTTGAAGCGGAGGGTTGCGATAGATAGCTGCGTAAAACTTTGTTGAATCTACTATGATGAGTCTAAATTAGATAAATACATTGGATTTATTAATTAATTTCTCTCCATTCGCTTATTACCATTTTTTGATTCATAAGTCACGTTTGTCTTAATCACTGCATTTTCATTCTTGCCAATTTCTGCATGAAGTAACATAACTGAGGATTTCCTGTGATGGGTCTCCGTTAATTTTTCTATGTGGATTGCACAATCATTAGGTATTCATTTCATGATTGTGCTTGGTTTGTGAAATTGATTCTATGAGGAGTTTGGAAGCTTTTCACAATTCCATTTCAAATAATTCTTTGAATTGAATACGTATTTATAACTTCAATAGTTTGAAGATTTTGCTACTATAACTGCAAAAAGTTCTGACTACAGGGAGATCCGCTTCGTGCCCTCACATCTTCTATATCATTTGGGAGGTTTGTGTCAGAAACACTGGCTTGGGAAAAATGGTCATCCTTCACTCAGAACCGCTACATGGAAGAGGTCGAGAAATATTCCAAGCCCGGTTCTGTTGCTGAGAAGAAAGCTTATTTTGAAGCCCATTACAAGAGAAAAGCTGCCAAAAAAGCTGCCGTGTTGCTTGAGCAAGACCATGCAGCTGCTAATGATTCATCTGAACCACATGTGATGGATGAGTTTTGCAATAACAGTTACGTGAATCCAGAGTTGGCGCAATCAGAAAGCTGTGTGGCCATTGATGAAACAAAGGGAGAAGAAGTAACTAATGCTCAGCTAGTTTCCTCTGTTGATGCAGTTGGCTGTAATGTTGAAGGAAACGATTTGGAAACTGCTCAAGTAGAAGTTGCAGAATCTGTACCAGAACAGCTGAGTATTGCAGAGAATCCTGTTGTGGTTGACCTTTTCAATCAGCAAGAGAGTAATGAAAACCTCAGTAATACAATGTCCACTCAAGAAAAGAAAACACCTGTCAAGGTATAGGTCTGGAACTATCTCTGTTTTCTTATTTCTACTTAATCCCATCTTTTGCATTACCTCATCCCCCTATCTTCATTTTCTAGGATGTTGCTGATCAGGGAGATCCAGGATCATTGAAAAAGAAGAAACCTGCAATTCCTTCCTCGAAGTTATCAACTTACAGTGAAGCATCAAAGCTCCGACCTCCTGCCAAACCAACAACTCTTGTTCATTCCAGGAAGGCAGACAATGCCCTTCCAAATAAAAAGACGGTGGCCAGAGACTTGATGGACCTAAAAAGATCAACTCCAAAATCACTTCACATGTCAATCAATTTTGCTTCTAAGACTAGTGTAACCAGTAAAGCATCTTCTCCTCTTCTTCACAAGATTGGAAATTCAAGGATCATCAAAGCTTTCGTCAAGACATCCAAAGACTGCTCAACTCAACAAGTTCCGACCGGGGTGCTTACTTCCCCCTCCCTTGCCATTAACTTATCCACAATATCACATGCATGCACACACCCAAATGGAATTTGTTTGACCTATCTTTAGTACATGCAAGAGATGGTTTTTTTCCATGTGCAGGCATCTGTGAATAGGGTATCAAAGCATCCTCCAGTGACCCCTCAAGCAGAAAGTAGAAGGTAATTCACTTCATAATAGTCCTGAAGAGCATATAAATCTCAAGCGCTCACAAGATTCCTTTATGCTGTTGCAACAGTATGATATTCAACACCTCCCAATAAGATGTTTAATTTTATGATTTGTAGGTCTCGAAATCTTCTTGATAGGTCAGTTTCGTGAAACACAATGGTGTATGGGAAATCACAAATCTTACCTATGGAGTAAGAACAGCTGCTCTCTTTGCTACAAATGGTTTTAGTTTGTTTAGACTGTGGATTGTAGAGTTTCACTGGATAACCATATAGTTCTGAATTTGCTTTCAAGATAAATATGAGGTGTACCATGCTGAGCACAACTAAGAAGTATTGCTAGTATTCTGTCTTCAGAAAGATAACACAGTTACTTCACTGATAAAATTAGTTTCTTTTAAAATGAAGTGACTTTATTTACTATCCCAAAAACTGCCATTTATATTGTGCATACGATATAGGCCTATTTAATTTCATCAAACCAACTTTCCAATTCCTTTCTTTAAAAAAGTAAATGAAGAGTATCTTGATCGTGCAATCAATCTACTAATGTCACATTTTCATGAGTATTCTTAATTTTTCCTCAAAACATGTGGCAGCCATTCAGAAAGCTTGACTGCATTTGGAAGAAATGCACAATCTCCAACAGTAACCTCCTCTTTTAGCTTCAGGAGTGAGGAAAGAGTGGCCAAACGTAAAGAGGCAAGTCCAGACCCAGTCACACTCTGTATTTACAGATTCACTCATTAGATATTGTACTGATTTCGCCTTTCCCCATATTGTGTGCTTGTTCAGTTTTATCAGAAACTAGCGGAAAAGATCAAGGCGAAGGAGGTGGAAAAACTTCAGCTGCAAGCAAAATCTAAGGTTTTTTTATTACCTCTATTCAAGGATAACTTTTGATTCAGTACATTGTTTCGGTCACCTAGAAAATAGAAACGTTTTGACATATTTTAGAAACGTTTCAAAAACATAATGAAAAAAATAAAAAATTTAAAAATTATTTTTTCAAAACATTGGTCGAAATATCTTAGAAACATTCCGAAACATTTGTGCAAATGGATTAAAACATTACAAAATATCTTGAAATATTACGAAACACCTCAAAATATTATAATTTCGATTTCATCACTGATTCGTTTCAGTCTTCTTAGAAATGGAAACATTCTAGATGTTTTGACCGTTTAGAAAAGAAATTTTGATCCTTACCTCTATTATAATGTGATTGAATGAGTAGGGAAAAAATTACCACACCCAGACAGATGCAATATGAACGAGATGGATGGTTCTTAAGTTCTAAGTACTACATGGATTCAAAGACTAAGAAACACGAATTCTTTGAGTTGATCTGAAGTTGGCTAAATTATAGTTTTTGAGTCACCTAGCAATTGCGAAATCCTCTTATTATCTCATTGGATAACATAGTGTCGATTGCTACTATGTCTATCTTTCAATGAGCAAGAAAGCATAGTATGACCCTAAGAGAATCCAACAGATCTTTTGCCTCAAAAGTCAAAACTAGACCAACTGCTAAATTTCATCATGAGCTTGAACTGCTGAGTTAACACACGAACATGTGCATGCGTGCGTGTGTGTTTGCGGAACCCTTAGTGGGAATGAACAATATACTAGGACTGCTGTAAATTCATGGATTACAGGTTTAGAAATGTTTTTCTATGAATATAAATCAGAGGTCTCAATGCCACATAATACATGTCCAAAATTAGCTCAGCTCAATGGATGTTTTGCTAATAAACACCGAGTATGTCTTTCTATGCACGATGGTGGACACAGTGCTACAGTAGAAGCACAAAGGCTGTCAACATATCTCGTGAAATCTTAGACTATCTGAAACCTTAAACAATTTAATATCCTTGAGTTTTCCCACCAGTTGTCAAAGCAATGAAGGCATGGTATTTTTGCAGATCACACTGACACAACCTTGCTCACCAAATCTCAGTCGGAGACCAACTCCCAGCATAATCCAGGATTCTAGACCTCGCCCTCCTTGGAGGTCTTCAGGAAAGGCTGATAGCTTCAAGCATGTTACAGAAAAGAACAACCAGATCCCAACTCGTTCTACCAAATCACAGGCAAAAAATAGTATGCATGAGAATGCTTCCCCAAATATTCAGCTTTGAGTGTGAAGTAGAGAACTAGATACTGCATTGTTGAAGTATTTGCATGTAGAAGAAACTATTGGAGAATTGACTGCTTCTGCTACTGACGGATTGGAACTGCCTTTTACACCAGATATCCTGAATATGAAAATAAATTTCGAGATAGCAGAGGGATGGGAAATTTTAATAGAAAGTTTGAATTCTTATTGTTGGCTGCTATAAAACAATAATTAGAGGCAAGACTTTGTAATGGTTCTTCTACTTTTTTTCTGGATATATATTTTGACACACTTTTGAGGATTGTATCAGAGAACCTCCAGCTTTATATGGTATAAATAAAGTGAATTATCTTTAAAGCTTCAGTTATGCCCATTTGATTGACAAGAAGAAAGCAGGATATTAAAAATGCTGAATCTGGGAGTGTTGTGGTTCTATCAATAGTTTCTCCGAAAAACTGAAGAAATGGCAGATGGGTAATTTTCAATTTCTTTGCAACATCACTAGTGAGTCAGGTGGGCTATTTCCAGATCTTTGTTAGACCACCACTTACACATATTTATTCAAGTCCAGTGAGGAGAGTAGAGGTAGAATTATTCAATTAAAATCAGCTTTCTGCAGGGAATACAACAGTTTGAATTACTGAACTAAATTTGGCACACTCTTCCAATATTATTTTTTTTCTGTTGGGTACCTTTCCAATTTAAACTGGTCATGCTATGAACAATCCTTGATCTATTATTACAGGATATTCCACTGACTCACCGGGACACTCATAGTCAAACATCAACGCATCATACAAGTAGGGAAGAATTTCAACGACGAGCTCTGGGTCTTTGTTTTCCAAGTTTTTTTTGTTCTGGAAACCAAGATTAGTGGGATGGCAATCACCTTGAAACAAAGAAGTGGTTAAGTCCTCATCAATATATGCAAAGGCTGACCCCCTTCCCAGGTTTCCCTGTGTAGATTCCGGTTCATTTATTGAAATCCGATCAACGCCTTGATTCTTCATGCTAGATGTAGCACTGACTGGTGGATCTGCAGTGTGGACATTAGTCATTTGGCTCTGAGACTGAACTGAAAGTAAGTTGAATGCATTTCCTGTCGGAGATACTTGTCTGATTTGTTGGCTTCTGTTTTTGGCATATGAAGGGCTGATTTCATCCGGTGCTGGTTTATCTCTTTCCTTGTTGATCGGTGTGGTATTTGTCGAAGTAGCTGGTCGTAGATTATTAACTTGGATGTGATGCTGTGGAGCTGACAGTGGCAGGTGGCTGAAGCCATTCTCTAACTGAAGATGAGGATTATGTTCTTGATACTGAATTTCAGGATATTCACCGCTCCATGAGTGGTGCATAGGGAAAGTAGAATCAAATGCTGCATATTTAAGGCCTCGTTCCATTGACCCGAAAGATTCATTGAGGCCCATGGTTGACCTGCTTGCCCTCCGAGGTTCAGGAATATTAACAATCGGAGCTTTCTTGGGTTCTATCATCGGCAACGAAACAATACCCTTAAGATCAGCTTCATGGATTTTATGATCGATGCTGTGGATTAGAATTTTGTTGTCAGAAGTTCCATAGAGGCCATTAGCAGCACCATCTGGCTGCATATTGATCGAATCGTGAAAACCAAGTTTTCGAGCAGTGTCTTTCGGAGAGGCAGCTGACTGATTTATCCTACTCAAAGAAGATTTTAGTTCATTTTCTTTCTGTAACCTACTCAAGTAGAGACGGTATTTCTGCACAACAAAAATATATCTGTGAGGTCACAAGCAATTACAGTATGATCATAGAAACGCGCTTCTTTCCTAAATACACACATTATTAGTATGAAGGTGCATATATTTCCGTATGAAATATCAGTTTAGAAACTATCCAATAATCTAAAGGGGGAATACACTTGAACAGACTGGTGGATTTGTGAATTTATTTTGTTAGTCGCAATTATAATTAGATAATTGACACTACTTAGGTATTTGATGACCCTAACAATTTCCCTGCTCCAAGATTAAGAGCAAGAGTAGAGCACATCTTACCTGCAAGTGGCTAGCAACATTTTCTCTTGTCAACCATGGAACATCCATCAAGTCGAGTATTTTCTTAGGACCAAGTTCTGCAGAACATACATGTAAATTAATGGCTCTCTAAAAGCATGATATAGATGACAGCTTTATAATTGCAAGCAGCTTACACTACAAACAAATGTTAGCACTACAAAGTAAGAAACTGAGATGTTTAATCTAAGACAGCCACATCAAGATCAAACTTTTGACGAGTAAAGCTGATGAAAACTTACTATCAAATCCGATCTGATTTACAGCTTTGACAAATTTCTGATGAAGATCTACGGTCCAAACTACTCTAGCTTTCTTCAGAGAAGAAGAATCACTGAAGTCTTTGTCATCAAGCTTGTTTTCAACAACTTTTCTTTTCTTTTCGGAAGTCAGATCACCTCCATTAAGCAAATATCTGTCATCAAGTTGGTGTGATCCATATCTCATCAGCTGAATTTCTTCAATCCCTCCATAACTTTCAATATCTCTCACCTCATTTATCCTCTTTCTAAAGACATGCTGCCAGATATTTTGAAGTTCTTTCATTCTTATAGGCTTAAGAAGATAATCACAAGCTCCATGTTGAACACCTCTCATCACCCTGCTCGTTTCTCCGTCAACAGACATCACTGCTTAGATTAAGAATTAGTGTTAGAAATATAGTAACCGGTTATACTGAAATAAGGTAAACAAGAAACTGACATTCAGAACAAAGCTTCATATGGCTTTGAGAGAGAACTGACTAATGACAGGAAGATCCATCTCAAGACCAACATTCTCTAGAAGCTTGAAACCATCCATATCAGGCATGTTAACATCGCTGATTACGATATCAAATCCATCTTTTCTTCCACGAAGCAGGTCCAGAGCCTCTCGTGCTAGACCACACGTAGTCACTGATATGCACGACACCAAAGGAAATTAGTTTGTCAAGGACATAAAGACGGCACTGTCATCATCACAGAGCAAACTAGAGAGCAGAATATAGTGATCATTTAATACAAGGCAATGTCATGAAAACTGAGGAAAGCAAAATACACAACTTTTGACATCAATGATGCAATGGTGTTCTGTCTTTCCCGCATCAACTATTTTCATGCCTAATGGATACCTCTGATGACTTGATTTGGGCTTGCATAGGAAAGTAGAACAAGAAGGATTACTCAAGGAGATGACTACTATTGAGTATTTATGGAAGTACTGTGTCTCAAGACTCTCAACAAAATGTTTTACTGTCTTTTCTTCTGGAACATAACACAAGGTATACTAAATGGAGTAAAATGGCGAACTATTCGATACTTACAAAACAACAAACAAATGAAAATAGAATAGGAGGATTGAATCATTAAATGAAAGTGCCTAAGGAAAACCAGACAATCTGTCTGCTTCTTGATAACTCTTGTGGAACACTAACAAGAAAACGAACAAAGAAGGATTTAGTAAGCCTAAATTTCTAAATTCTGTCAGCTGTCATAATTCTATGCAAAGTTTACTTACAATCGTTTCTGTGATAAGTTCCTTTGGGGAAATAACTCTTAAACATTCCTATCCTTGTCTTGACTACTACTTCCCAGCAGATCAAAACTTGTAAGCACACACTTCCTCAAAAATAGGAACTCAACAACTGTGCTTAATTGTGGCCTCCATTATGGACTGCACAATGTTCTGATCCCAAGGAGTTCACAAGAAGACAGTTGGTCTATCAGCCCTACCAGAGGTAAAACAATGAAGTGAAGCTTTAGTCCTAAGCTTATACCCTTGGTTCTCGAGTTTACATGACCAAAGATTGGGGAAGTTCAGGCTTAATTTGCTTGGAAGTCGATGACCTAGGTTCAAGTATGGCTTGTTCAATTGATGAGCCTCCTATGAAGTTGGATCCAACCAATCACAAGGTATCTTGGTTGTTTGAAAGCCCTAGCCTACACTGTAAGCTATAACTTGGAAATTATAGCAGAATATCACTTGAGCAGTACTTTCCAAACAACTCAAATCAAACTAATAGCTCAAAGTTCAGAAACTAAATACTAGAGGTTCGGCGCCATGACCCTCATAGAAACTTGAAGCATCAATTTTGTGTGCTGATTAAGGAATTTATCCTAAGCCAACTCAATACAATAACCCAAGTAGACAACTGTGCAATTGACAGATTAATCGACACTGAAAAATAAACAAATAGTACAAATATCATGAAATCCCCCATGAATTTAACTAAAAATATNCCATCTTTTCTTCCACGAAGCAGGTCCAGAGCCTCTCGTGCTAGACCACACGTAGTCACTGATATGCACGACACCAAAGGAAATTAGTTTGTCAAGGACATAAAGACGGCACTGTCATCATCACAGAGCAAACTAGAGAGCAGAATATAGTGATCATTTAATACAAGGCAATGTCATGAAAACTGAGGAAAGCAAAATACACAACTTTTGACATCAATGATGCAATGGTGTTCTGTCTTTCCCGCATCAACTATTTTCATGCCTAATGGATACCTCTGATGACTTGATTTGGGCTTGCATAGGAAAGTAGAACAAGAAGGATTACTCAAGGAGATGACTACTATTGAGTATTTATGGAAGTACTGTGTCTCAAGACTCTCAACAAAATGTTTTACTGTCTTTTCTTCTGGAACATAACACAAGGTATACTAAATGGAGTAAAATGGCGAACTATTCGATACTTACAAAACAACAAACAAATGAAAATAGAATAGGAGGATTGAATCATTAAATGAAAGTGCCTAAGGAAAACCAGACAATCTGTCTGCTTCTTGATAACTCTTGTGGAACACTAACAAGAAAACGAACAAAGAAGGATTTAGTAAGCCTAAATTTCTAAATTCTGTCAGCTGTCATAATTCTATGCAAAGTTTACTTACAATCGTTTCTGTGATAAGTTCCTTTGGGGAAATAACTCTTAAACATTCCTATCCTTGTCTTGACTACTACTTCCCAGCAGATCAAAACTTGTAAGCACACACTTCCTCAAAAATAGGAACTCAACAACTGTGCTTAATTGTGGCCTCCATTATGGACTGCACAATGTTCTGATCCCAAGGAGTTCACAAGAAGACAGTTGGTCTATCAGCCCTACCAGAGGTAAAACAATGAAGTGAAGCTTTAGTCCTAAGCTTATACCCTTGGTTCTCGAGTTTACATGACCAAAGATTGGGGAAGTTCAGGCTTAATTTGCTTGGAAGTCGATGACCTAGGTTCAAGTATGGCTTGTTCAATTGATGAGCCTCCTATGAAGTTGGATCCAACCAATCACAAGGTATCTTGGTTGTTTGAAAGCCCTAGCCTACACTGTAAGCTATAACTTGGAAATTATAGCAGAATATCACTTGAGCAGTACTTTCCAAACAACTCAAATCAAACTAATAGCTCAAAGTTCAGAAACTAAATACTAGAGGTTCGGCGCCATGACCCTCATAGAAACTTGAAGCATCAATTTTGTGTGCTGATTAAGGAATTTATCCTAAGCCAACTCAATACAATAACCCAAGTAGACAACTGTGCAATTGACAGATTAATCGACACTGAAAAATAAACAAATAGTACAAATATCATGAAATCCCCCATGAATTTAACTAAAAATATTACCAAACACATATGGCACAAAACCTCAAGTCTGAACATGATAAAGAGATCCTTTAATTTTTCATTGATAGGTGGATTATTTGATATAAGTGATCAAATAGTTGAAGAAAGGGTATTGTAGTATGCAAAGAAAACCTTCATATGAACACTTCTTAAGCATCTTTTCAAGGATTTTCAACCAGGTTGGATCGTCATCGACCACAAGAACACGAAGACCGGCCGGAAAGGTATCAGTCCGAGGAGAATTAAACCCAGTACTCTCCATCAACAGAATAGCTGTAAAGACTGATGCAAAAGGTTCAGATTCAGGCACAAACAAGACAAGAAGTACGAGATGTGGAGAACATAGTAAGACTATATATGTCTGAGAGAGAGTGAAAGAAGTGTTGATAGTTTAAAAATGGAGGACTTTGTGGTTCTAAGAAAGGAAGAGAACAAGGAATATTGGCGCCTCCTATAAGCTAGCAGTTAGTTAACGGTCCCTATGGCGCACGTTAGTTATTCCTTTTTTTTCCCTGAATATTCTTATTTTTAGAAATTACAACGAATTCAAGTGAAACCTCTTATTTTTATTGGGTTGTTTATCAATACATAGTAGTGAGTAATGTACCAAGAATGGTTTAATTTTTAATCACTTTAGGGGTCTTTAAAGAATGCTCGACTCTACGTGACAAATAGGATCTTGAAATATATAGATGTGATTTTGTCATTTAAACCTCTCTTGTTTCTTAAATCTCTTCTTGTTGCTAGTATCTTATCTAAGTTTTCAAATGCAAAGGGAGAGGATTTTGGAAGGTCCTCTTGATGAAAGTCTTTCTCTGACATAATCATCCTAACCTTGAGACTTTCTTACTCTCAATTATGCCATGGAACTTTCACTCAGGAAAGCACAATCTGTCCAACAAGAAAACTTCTCAATTCCAGTTTTTCTTTTCCATTGGTTATATCTTTCAAAAGTTTCAGCAAAGGAAAAACATTTAATGAGTAACTATTAGTAACTTGGGAGATGAAAGAATATTTTTCAATTTTCGAGTTCAAAATTAAGATGTGGGCTAAGAAGGGATTGCCCATTCATTTAAATGTGTTTTTGGTTATCGAAAATGAAAATAAGGAAATAACATCTGCATTTTATTTTTTCCTAACTTTATTATAGACGAAAATTCTTGCACGAGATTCAATAACTAAAATTAGTGGTAATCCTGAGGTCACGACATTCTCTTACAATAGTTAGCAATATTGAACAAGCAAGTCATTGGTCCGAGAAAAGATAGTAATTGGTTCATAATAGAACCTTATTTTAATGAATCTAAAAACATCATAAAAAATTAGGGAAAATTTCAATGACACCCCCTCTAGTTTACCATATCTTCAAGGACACCCCTTCTAGTTTAATTTAAACATCACTACTACCCCCTATCATTAAACTATTATTTCTAACAAAATAAATTCATCTAAAATACCAAAAATGTCCCTACATAACCTCAAGTAATTTTTTTACATAAAATTTTATTAAAATTCGAGCTGTTAAAATTTTTAAAAAACTCATAAATAACAATTTTAGTAAATAATTTGTTAGTAAATACTAATTTTTTATTTACTAATTAGTAAATTTAAAAAAAAATCAAGCCTATTAAAAAAAATTTTACATATTAAAATTTGAGCCGATTTAAACTCTATCCGAGTTGTTAGGGCCGATTAAAATTCTCTTTCGAGTAAATTATAATTTATATTTTTTTCTTATTAAAATTTGTGTCAATTAAAATTAGATTTATTAAAATTTAAGTCAATTAAAATTCATATATTTTTATATATTAAAATTTAGGCTGATTAAAATTCAATGCGAATTAATTAAAATATGATTTGAGTCGATTAAAAATAATTTTTAATTGGCTCAAAAAAAATTTTAATTAGCCTAAATTCTAATACGTAAAAAATATAATTTTTAATTGGCACAAATTTTAATATATAAAAAAATAAATTTTAATTAGCTTGAATTGAATTTTAATCGATTTGAATTTAATTATGTAAAAAAAATTAGAAAATAAAGGGGGTCTCATTGAAAATATACTTATCTAGAGGAGGTCTCATTGAAGATATGTTTATCTAGAGGGAGGTATGGATGAAGTTTGTCCTCAAATATATAATGGGCAATTTAGTAAAATTGCATTCTACTTAATATTTAGAAAAAGTTCAACCACACTCCCTGTTGTTTACCATATCTTCAAGGACACCCCCTCTAGTTTTTGAATCTTCAATGACACTCTCTGTCAGATTAAAAATATTAAGTAGAATGCAATTTTACTAAATTGCTCATGATATATTTAAGGACAAACTTCATCCACAGCCTCCTTTAGATAAACATATCTTCAATGAGACCCCCTCTAGATAAGTATATTTTCAATGAGACCCCATCTGTTTTCTAATTTTTTTTACGTAATTAAATTTAAATCGATTAAAATTCGATTCAAACTAATTAAAATTTATTTTTTTACATATTAAAATTTGTGTCAATTAAAAATTATTTTTTTTTATGTATTAGAATTTGGGCTAATTAAACTTTTGTTTGAGCCAATTAAAAATTATTTTTAATCAATTCAAATTAAATTTTAATTAATTCATATTGAATTTTAATCGACCTAAATTTTAATATATAAAAATATATGAATTTTAATTGACTTAAATTTTAATAAATCTAATTTTAATTAACACAAATTTTAAAATTTGTGCTCTCTAGTTTGCTCTGTGATGATGACAGTGCCGTCTTTATGTCCTTGACAAACTAATTTCCTTTGGTGTCGTGCATATCAGTGACTACATGTGGTCTAGCACGAGAGGCTCTTGACCTGCTTCGTGGAAGAAAAGATGGGCAATTTAATAAAATTGCATTCTACTTAATATTTGAAAAAATTTTAATCACACTCCCTGTAATTTATCATATCTTTAAGGACATCCCCTCTAATTTTTGAATCTTCAATGACACCCTCTGTCAGATTAAAAATATTAAGTAGAATGCAATTTTACTAAATTGCTCATGATATATTTAAGGACAAACTTCATCCACAGCCTCCTCTAGATAAACATATCTTTAATGAGACCCTCTCTAGATAAANTAGAATGCAATTTTACTAAATTGCTCATGATATATTTAAGGACAAACTTCATCCACAGCCTCCTTTAGATAAACATATCTTCAATGAGACCCCCTCTAGATAAGTATATTTTCAATGAGACCCCATCTGTTTTCTAATTTTTTTTACGTAATTAAATTTAAATCGATTAAAATTCGATTCAAACTAATTAAAATTTATTTTTTTACATATTAAAATTTGTGCCAATTAAAAATTATTTTTTTTTTACGTATTAGAATTTGGGCTAATTAAAATTTTGTTTGAGCCAATTAAAAATTATTTTTAATCAACTCAAATCAAATTTTAATTAATTCGCATTGAATTTTAATCAGCCTAAATTTTAATATATAAAAATATATGAATTTTAATTGACTTAAATTTTAATAAATCTAATTTTAATTGACACAAATTTTAATAAGAAAAAAATATAAATTATAATCAATTCGAAAGAGAATTTTAATCGGCCATAACAACTCGGATAGAGTTCAAATCGGCTCAAATTTTAATATGTAAAAAAAAATTTAATAGGCTCGATTTTTTAAAAAAAAATTTAATAGGCTCGATTTTTTAAAAAAAAATTACTAATTAGTAAATAAAAAATTAGTATTTACTAACAAATTATTTACTAAAATTTTTATTTATGATTTTTTTAAAAATTTTAACAGATCGAATTTTAATAAAATTTTATGTAAAAAAATTACTTGAGGTTATGTAGGGGCATTTTTGGTATTTTCGATGAATTTACTTTGTTAGAAATAATAGTTTAATGGTAGAGGGTGTTAGTGATATTTAAATTAAACTAGAAGGGGTGTCATTGAAGATTCAGAAACTAGAGAAGGTGTCCTTGAAGATATGATAAACTAGAGAGGGTGTTATTGAAATTTTTCCAAAAAATTATTATGTACCCCTCACTCTCTCTCCTGTGACATTTACTTGCTTTACTCATAGCCAATAACCCTTTGACATTAGCCTCACCTCACTGAGCTCACAGTCAATTTTGAGATTTAAAGTAACACCCTATCAAGAAACCTTTGGTAGTGTGGAGGTTATTGAAGTGCTTGACCCCCAATCATACATATTCTTCATTAATTTATAAGTTTTCAAGCACCCTGTCCTTGGTAGATTAGGTATCCTATGTTGAATATATTCTAATTTGGAAACATGTATACAACATTATATGACCCCACCACAAGAGAAAAAGCCTCCACCTACCCAACACAAAACTTTGTGAACTCAGAAATATGTATATTATCTACAAATCATACGTATCGAATAAACTTGCGTGTCTTTTTGTTAAATTCAACTTCAGGACTCAAAAAACACGTGTAATTAGAAGAGTTCTCAGTTATTATCATGCAAAAAAAAAAAAAAAAGAACTTTGTTTTGTCAATGAGTATAGGATAAGACACTTGCATTTGGTCGTATTAGAGAAGATAATTTTTGTCATGTTCATAAATTTTGACTGTGTTTATGTTGTATATCTACCATGCATAATCATTTATAATCCACTCCAATATAATTGAATTCATGTTAATCTATGTATTAAGTGCACCTCGTCGAACAACCCAATTATAGTGCATAGTTGATATAATTATGTCAATTTCATACCGAGTTTGCAGATGACATTATAAATTATTAGTCTTATCTTGAACACTATCTTTCCTCTTTCTCCTCAAACAAAGTACAAACAAAAGACAAAAAAACTTCCATCAATTTGCAATCAACGAAGCTTCAATTTTAATCGAAAGGGGAGGTTTAAAGGTATAAACTTTTTGAGAGTGGGATAGGAGATGGGCTTTCAAAAGGAACTCAATGGCTCTAAAAGAAAATACCCACTTGCAAAACCCTTTATGTTAAAGAGAATTATTTTCATAAAGAGATGGAAAGCATTATTAATCAAAGACTAGCAAATTGGAAGGATGAACTCCATGCAACTTCTCTTTTAAGTGGAGTGTTGCTTTGCATTAATTTAATCAAAAGTGAGAATTTTACCTTAATCTATTTTGTTCTTTCCTCTGATGCTTCAGGTATTGTCCCCTCCCTAATTATTCTTTGTTATTTCCTCAATCTTTCTAAGAGCTAGGCATGAAGATGCTCAGTAATAATACAAAAGCCATTTAGTCCAAGAATATGCCATAGGTTGATTGATTTTGGACAATTGGACCAGTTAAATGGGTTGTTAGGTACATTAAAAGAGGGTTGTTAGGCACATTAAAAGGGGGTTGTTAGGCAGCAATCAGGCATTTATTCTGGAAGATTAAATATTTTTCATTTTAACTCTTTCTGAATTTCTTTGTTAATCTAATGCATTTCATAACGTAATTTCGACTTTATGAAATGACGTGAAAGGTGTGACGAGTAGGACTTAGAAACGACAAGAAATAAAAGATAATGCTGGTAATTTAAATTGAGCTCAACGAGAATAAAATGAATGATATAACATAATAGACTATAGTAATCAAAATTCTCGATTCCAATTGTTCAAGTATTGAGAACCTTCATGTGCAAGATTACAAATGGCCATGGAAGACAATTTTTAGGCTCTGGGCACAGCAGAGTGAGAACAACCCATTGTACCTTTGATCACAAGCTCACAACCACAAACTAAGCCTACCAGCCCAGTCCTTCTCGAAGCTGGACCATTCTCAAGCATACTCCTTGTAAGAATCCTTATTTTTCCCCTCCCTTCTTAATTTCTAAGTTTTAAACCATAAGCACCTGCCTATTTTACAAGAGCTGCATATTGTATCTCCAAGCCCTTGGAATAGGATGGCCAATTCATAGCTTGTGAAACATAATCAAAAGTTAGGCACAAAAAAGAAATCTTTTCCCAGCTTGCCTAATCAGTCAAGCTCATAAGTCTCCTGGCCAGGACACTGATCTATGTGGTTAATTCCAAAGCTGAATACATTTATGAGAAAAGCAACTAAGGTAAATAAACTAATCGACGAAGTAAAACAATACAAGTTTCACATATAAGCATCAACTTTTGCTTGCAGTCACGAGGAGTATGAGAGCTAATCCATCACTTAAGGCAGACAAATACCATCAGCTCATGTTTAAGTTGAAAGAATCCATCCCCGGTGTCAGCCACAAGCACATCAAAAATCATAAAACTATGGCCTTATCCCTCTAATTGAGCATCATGATCATCATAATCCATCTAAATCTTGCCGGAAGAATGAAAGGAAAGTGTACAACAATTAACAAGAGCAATGATTGTTTCATCACTGAACAAACAAGAGCAACTTGGGCCCCTCAATACTAAGCAATACTACAATGGAAATGCCAACTAGATTTGCAAGTTTGAGATAACATACAGACTTATCCATGGCCTGCTATACATCATGTACAACAATTACCACTTACCAGGCAAATCTACTAGCTTACCACATCTCCCTTCCACAACTCAAGTTCCAAAAGCTGAACAGAACGGTAGGAATGCCTTTTCGCCGCCCTTTCACATATTACTCTCACCATCTACTTGGGAGGTCCTTGGTCTTTTGTCTAGGCTGCTCATTAAGGGACTTCACCAATCTTCAAACCCACCTGCTTGATCATATTAGTTCGATAAACGACTCTGTTGCCTAGTTCCACTAGTAAATTTATTATATACAGCTACTAGGTAACGGCTCTCAAATCTTCCATTGAAGAAGAGATAAGCAAACTTTCCAAACAGAGGCTTTACCCAATCAGGGATCAGTATGTTCAGAATTATTACTTCCTGTACTGCCAGTTAGATCATGTAGTCATACAGTAGCAAATGGGCATCAGACACCATGAGTGGCAAGTTCTCAATGTATAGGTAGAAACACCATAGGCTTTCCATTGCAGCAGTAATTGTATCTACCTCATCATTGTTACTAGTGAGAACCCATAAATCTCTGGAGCTAACTCTCTTCTGGCTGCCTTGGCAAAAGGGGCATGAACATGATTTACATCACACATTCCTGCGACACCACATACATGTCCTGCATATGAATAAGATGAAATTATAATGAGGAAATAGCAACAACGGAATATGTAAAAACAGGAATTTTGAGTACCAATCACAGAAGCAGTTAATTCACATGGAGTGTCCACTATTAGGCAGTATCAACTTGGTACAAGTTTTCATGCATATCCTGCATTCATCATCTCTCTCAGGATCTTTATCAGAGAACTTCCACTTCACCACCATCCTCTTCCCACTAAAAAGTTCAGATCATTGAGCTCTTTTTTACTGTATTCCATAGTTTCTACGAGGCCACCTTCGAGTTGCTGAAGTGAAGTATATATAACAGCTGAAATAAGTTTCTATTTAAATGAGTATATGAAAGAACATCCAAGGAAGAGAAAATGCGGGAAACAGGAAAGTGAAGGTTTCATCAAGTAAGAAGCATATGAACAAAAGAAAAGACCATAGAATAGTCGGCATTCCATCAATATATAACTATATATTTAATAAAAAAATTTATATGGTCTTTTCGTATAATTAGAAAGGAATGAGAAGCAGAAATTAATAAACATAGTAAAAAAAACTGGTGAACCTTCCAGATTTGCTTGGAGTTATATTCATATAGAAATAAGAAGCAAAATGAGATAAAAGTCCCAGCTTGGATATAAGTATGTGAAGGAAGCCTAAATAATTTGGGAGGGTATCCGTACAACTATAATTTGGGAGTCTTATAGAAATTTTCTTTTAGCTTAAAGGGTATGTGACTATCACACACCATGTTTCATTTAGTTCATCCTTCTTTAATTTTATGAGTACTATTGACACAAATTTAACACTCCCTATGGACCCCAAATATCAAAAATATTCAATATTTAGTATCTCTTGATCTTGAATATTTACTATTTCTCAATTTAGATTCTATTTTTTTACGAAAATTGCATTCCCTAAATTTAGTATTAATTCTAATTATCTTAAATACTTTTAATTCTAAAGCCTCTCTCCTAACTTCTAGTTTATTATTAATTTCTTCCTTACATACATCAATTAGCACTATATCATTAGCAAAGAACATACACCGTGGGAGTTTATCCTAAATATGTCTAATTAGTTCATCCATAATCAAGACAAAAAGATATGAACTCGAAGCAAAGTCAAAATATTAGCATATACTGATTGTGAATTCATTAGTCTCTCATACTGTTGTTTTTACTAAAGTCACCACATTTTCATACATATCTTTAATCACATCAATATAACTAATATTAACTTTTTTCTTTTCTAAAACACACCGTAATAATATATCTTTAGGGATTATATCATATGTGCTCTCTAAATCAATAAAACCACATGAAAATCCTTATTTTTTTCTCTATAATTTTCCATTAGCCTCCAAACTATATAGCTTTCATTATTGATCTCTCAAGCATTAATCTAAACTGATTTTCAGATACCATCTTGAGGAATGTTAGAAGTATTACATAGAAATCTAACTGATTTTCTGATAGTACTTCTTAATTGCAATGAAAATCATAATACGCAGGAACATCTATAGAGAAAAATTACCTAGAAAAAACATTCAATAATCTAGACGATGATTCTGATTGTGTTTTCTCAATACAGGTTTTCCAAGTGTGGGAGATTTGAGGAGGATGTAAAATGGATGGTAGAAAGAGTTGTAGCAGACACAAAATCTCATCTTCAACCATTTCTTATCCCTTTTTTTTTCTTCTTAAAACCAAATTTGTAGTTAATTTTCCCAACTTCACCTTATGATAGCCAAATAACACCTCATTACCATAATCATAAACCCAACTGCTATCATTATCACCTTAAATATATTTAGTTACATGATCAGTGCTAAACAACACGGGAGATAAAGATAATTCAATCAAATGGGTCCTATGAATTTTCGGTTTTGAACATCATAGTGGAATATCACAAAAGGGAATATGGAAGTACAAAAACAACTTTGAGAAAGCTTACAGGCTATTACTAGCATGTTGAAAATCATCAGCTTCAAGGGCTTTGATAGATTCTCTGAAAGAAGATTCGTGGGTCTCCATCCGCCACATTTATTCTCACCCTTTCAAATTTTGAGAAGGGAATAAATTACAAAAAAGAGGAAAGGCTTTGTGGTGAGGGTTTTGAAGAGCTAATAAAGAGGACAGTGAAAGATACATGAAGAGCCGTTTGCTTAGTGCTGTAACAGAAAGGGATATCTTCTCTCTCTCTGTCTCGTCTTGATGGCCTGCTGGCTGCTGACCTTTTGCTTCATTTCTTTCTTTGCTAAACTCCTAGCCATAATTGGGTTGCATTTTGTTTCCAAGTCTGACTTTGCTACTCTGCTCCAAAATTTCACATTTTTTGCACCATGGGACTATTGCACCTAAAAAACAAACATGTATATATAACAAAGGGTTAGTTGTATTGCAGGTCTAAAATATATAATTTGTCATATTTTAGTCCATAATATTTTAATTATATCATTTTAATCGTTGAAGTATTGAATATATTTTTACGTAATCTTTCAATTACTAAAAAAATTTTATTATAAACTTATCACGAAATATATAAATATAAACAAAAAAATAATTTAAATAACTCTTAGCGAAAATTAAATTGCACACATATGAAATACATTTACACGGGATACCCAAATCTTAATATTAAAGATGTCTTTTATGTAAATTGTAACGTCAAGAATAGCAATCAAAATTAATTATGATTTTGATCTCAATTTAATAGGATTCTTTGTATAAGAATACTAAATTTTCATCTACCACATAAATAGTAGTATGCTTATATTATAAACAAGTTCTTTATCTAACTGCCATGCCCATAATTAAGGATTTAAAAACCATTTTTGTAATACTTTTGCATCACCACACCTAACTTTTATCATTAAATTCAACCACTATATCTACAATGTAATATACACTTCTTTTTTAAAAAAAACAAAAACAAAAACAAAAACAAAACAAACAAGTTAGTTGTAAATAACTAAAATATTTTGCCTTAAAAAAAAGTTTCCAAAAATATGATGTGGTTAGTAAATTACTACAGCTGTTTTACATTAAATGAGACAGATCATACTGTAAATAATTGTTTGAATTATGACAATTACAAATAACAAATTTTGGCCACCAACCAACCACCACAAGGCATCCTTATGATGACAACAAAGGCATTGTAACAAACCCAACCACTAGTTTTTGTCTGACCTAGAAAACTAAAAGCAGGAATCACACTTTGTACCCAGAATAATTTTTTTAAAAAAATTATATCATATTTTTAAAGATTAAATTTTTTATATTTCATATTTAATATATTAAAAATATTTCAAATGACTTTATTATTAATTTATGTTGCTTATTGTATCAAAAATTATCTTATTGACATTAACGAGAGTTAACTGAGTACCCAAATTATAATATTTTAAATATATTTAGAATATAATATAAAAATTTTAATTTTTAAAAATATTTTAGACTACAAAGCGAAATTCTCCCAAACTCAATCATACTCATATTCGGAAAAGATAAAAGCAAGCAAATTAGGGAGAAGCAAAACATTTCTCAAGAACCAAACTTCAGTAGTTCTCCTCGCAGTTTACATATCTTTGTGAAAGCAAGAGCTCTTCTTCTGTATTCTTTGTTTTCTCTGCTAATTATTTTAACAATAGCTATAGACAGAGAGAGTTGTCTTTTAGAGAGAGAAAGGAAGATGGAGATGATGTATTACCAGCTGGCGAGGTCTTCTTACCAGGACTCGTTGAAAGTTCTGGAGGCTGATATACAACATGCCAATGCTTTGTATGTTCCTCCTTCACCCCTTCACCTTTAA
Source organism: Ilex paraguariensis (assembly GCA_963454935.2). NCBI lineage: Eukaryota > Viridiplantae > Streptophyta > Magnoliopsida > Aquifoliales > Aquifoliaceae > Ilex > Ilex paraguariensis. The sequence goes on along the minus strand of CAUOFW020000814.1, from coordinate 1,064,986 downwards.
TTCCTTCTTCCTTATGGGTTTGCTCCATTTTTTTTTTTGTTTATCTGCTCTTACTTGTTCCTATATTTGTGTGTTTGTTGGCTGTAATAGTTTTCTGTCTTCTGGGTTCTTTGATTTTATATGATTATCCTCATAATTGCAACTCAGTGAACAAAAAAATTGAAGGAAAATATGGTACTCAATGCTTTCTTTCCATGGTGGCCCTTGTTTACTGCATGTGTACTATGCAGTTTGAGTAACTCCAAAAGTTGTACAAACAAAGGTACCCATTTGCCATTTGGGGTTTCATTGTCTCTGTCTATTTTAGCTACTTAATTCAGCTGAATTACTATTGACATCAAGATTGCAATAGCTTCTTGAAAAATGTTGTTCATTTTTATGTGATTGTTAATGATTTCAATTATTGGTACTGTTTGTGGCTGCCCAGGACTTCAAGATATTATATAAAGCTAAGAGCTTTACACAGCATGACCGCTAGAATAATTTAGTTTCCTATAATTTAAGATGTACGGGTTCTTAGGGACGCGTTGACAGTGTCTCACTGTTTAAACATATTGCTATGCTTTCTTGCTATGGTGGCTCCTGTATTCTTCATATGTGTTATGCAGTTTGGATAATTCAAAATTTTGTATAACCAAATGTACCCATTTGGGGATTTGGTTTCCTCTTCTAGTCTAGCTACTTGTTCACCTGAATTACAATTAATATCAAGATTGCAATTGTTTCTTGTGCAGAAAATCTTGTTAATTTTTGGGTGTTTTTGGCTGCCTAGGACTTTTAAATATGAAATAAAGCTAGAAAGCTTTACACAGCACCCCGCATAAGATGCTTTGACAGTTTCTTGGTGTTTGAAAATGATGTGTGGGGCGTAATTTTTTTCCCTTTTTTTTGCACTTTGTTTTTCATTATTTCTGAGCAGGTTTGGGGCTCAAAAAGTCCATTTGTGATTGTTTTCAATCGCTGAGACTAACATTATTTTGTTTAATAGTGTGACCAAATTAAATCGCAAATGGGGGATACTATTTTTCGTCTAATTCACAGTTCTGTAATCTGTGGGTTTGCAGAGCCACTGCAATTCCAAGAGCAAAGAGTGGGGCACAGCTTCAGATGAAATTGGTTTACAATCCCTTGGGACCCCTCTTTTTGTTTTTGCTCCAATGGATGGATTGTTCCTGCACATGTCTCCTTCCCAACTATCTAAATCTTTTCCACATACTTGTGTATAAGGTCAGTTCCAAATGTTGTTAATTCGGTTCTGTTTTTTATTTTTCAAAATTGAGCCTTTTTACTAGCACAGTTGAAGATTTTTTATTTCTCTCTTTTTTCCTTTCATTCCCACTCTTTTTTTTGACAACCAAATAGGAACCTGTTTAAACTTGAAAGTAGAATATTACTAAATGGTTTTAGTGGATTGTTTTCCAGGCATTTGGGTCAGTTAAACATTCTCTATGCTGTTTACAGGTATACACAGATGGGAGACCAAACATATCTACACATGGAAGGAAAGCAACTATTAGAGACTTCTATGGTTTGTGAATTTACTCAATTCTTTGCTCTTTTATGTTGGGAAACGAAAATTATCCTGTCTGGCTATGCATTAAATCTTACTATGTGTGTGCTTCAACAAAAATCTCATTGCAGCCATTATATTGCCATCTCTTCGGCGGCTGCATTTCAGCTTAGTGGAGCCGGATAAGGCTAAAGGTGAGGATCCTGGCATGGAAACTATTTGCAGAAACAGAATGGATGCGGAGAATGGGTCTGCCAATGTTGATTCGGGGAGAGAAGATGAATGTGGGATTTGCTTAGAGCCTTGCATCAAAATAGTCTTGCCTAGTTGCTGTCATGCGATGTGCATCAATTGCTATCGTGATTGGTGAGTAATTGCTCATAGTTTTTTTTTTTTTTTGCCTTGTGGCTTACAGTCTTATTTGTAGTAAAATAGACCTAAAAACAATATGTTAACTGGAAGATGAATATTGCTAATCAAATTTGGAGTCCAGAACAAATAAATAAATTACTGAAGATGGTCTGATTTATCTGAAATTAAGACAAGTACGAATTTGATGAAAACTTGGCTAAAGTCTGAAAAGTGCATGAAAAAGCATGGATGAAGATCTTGAAGTATTCAATCAACCATGCAAATTTTGCACTGTTCTGCATTTAAGACATTTTACGTTGACTGGTGTTGCTTTTTAACCATGCAACAGATTGTTCAACTGATCCAACCGTTCATTTTTCCCTTTCAGTCTAGTTTGAATGTCTGACGTTGAACAAAATGTTTCTTATTATGGTCTTGCTGAACTCCATTCGACTTGCAGGAACACAAGATCAGAGTCCTGCCCCTTTTGTCGAGGTAGCTTGAAGAGAGTGAAGTCACGAGATTTATGGGTTCTCACTTGTAGTGATGATGTGGTTGATGCTGACATAGTTTTGAAGGAGGACCTCTTCCATTTCTACCTCTACATGAACAACCTGCCTAAAGATTACCCAGATGACCATTTCTTAATGCATTATGAATACCTAATATGATCCGGAGTAAATGAGAAGACTTGTGTACAGGGAGAATATGGCGACCCTCAAATGTGAATAGAGTGTGGTAAGAAAACTTCTAACAGATTATCACAAAAGAATAACAACGTACTAAATTGTATTTGTGATACTTATAAAATTGTACTCGAGGAATACTTCAGGATTATATCAAAAAATTTATTTCTGGAAATTGAGTCTCCACTGTATCATTTTCTACTCGAGGATTCATGAGGATCAAAACACTGGCTTATCGCCAATATTAGCTTTTACTTATCTTTTCAGACAGTTTAAATAACATGTATGAGACAATGTAATGTAGAACTTGTTCCGGTTTGGCTTCATGAAGGTTTTGTATCCAAAATGACTCATGTAAACTTTCTACTCTCATGAGAACTTATGATTTGCCATGGTCAACACAAAGATGACTTCAGCTTTGACGTTCTGTAAATGTCATTGTACTGACTTCTGAGTGTCCTAAAAGCCTTTGCACTCTGTTGATCTGCGTTTTACTCATTANTTGCCTAGTTGCTGTCATGCGATGTGCATCAATTGCTATCGTGATTGGTGAGTAATTGCTCATAGTTTTTTTTTTTTTTTGCCTTGTGGCTTACAGTCTTATTTGTAGTAAAATAGACCTAAAAACAATATGTTAACTGGAAGATGAATATTGCTAATCAAATTTGGAGTCCAGAACAAATAAATAAATTACTGAAGATGGTCTGATTTATCTGAAATTAAGACAAGTACGAATTTGATGAAAACTTGGCTAAAGTCTGAAAAGTGCATGAAAAAGCATGGATGAAGATCTTGAAGTATTCAATCAACCATGCAAATTTTGCACTGTTCTGCATTTAAGACATTTTACGTTGACTGGTGTTGCTTTTTAACCATGCAACAGATTGTTCAACTGATCCAACCGTTCATTTTTCCCTTTCAGTCTAGTTTGAATGTCTGACGTTGAACAAAATGTTTCTTATTATGGTCTTGCTGAACTCCATTCGACTTGCAGGAACACAAGATCAGAGTCCTGCCCCTTTTGTCGAGGTAGCTTGAAGAGAGTGAAGTCACGAGATTTATGGGTTCTCACTTGTAGTGATGATGTGGTTGATGCTGACATAGTTTTGAAGGAGGACCTCTTCCATTTCTACCTCTACATGAACAACCTGCCTAAAGATTACCCAGATGACCATTTCTTAATGCATTATGAATACCTAATATGATCCGGAGTAAATGAGAAGACTTGTGTACAGGGAGAATATGGCGACCCTCAAATGTGAATAGAGTGTGGTAAGAAAACTTCTAACAGATTATCACAAAAGAATAACAACGTACTAAATTGTATTTGTGATACTTATAAAATTGTACTCGAGGAATACTTCAGGATTATATCAAAAAATTTATTTCTGGAAATTGAGTCTCCACTGTATCATTTTCTACTCGAGGATTCATGAGGATCAAAACACTGGCTTATCGCCAATATTAGCTTTTACTTATCTTTTCAGACAGTTTAAATAACATGTATGAGACAATGTAATGTAGAACTTGTTCCGGTTTGGCTTCATGAAGGTTTTGTATCCAAAATGACTCATGTAAACTTTCTACTCTCATGAGAACTTATGATTTGCCATGGTCAACACAAAGATGACTTCAGCTTTGACGTTCTGTAAATGTCATTGTACTGACTTCTGAGTGTCCTAAAAGCCTTTGCACTCTGTTGATCTGCGTTTTACTCATTAAGAGGTTCTGCTAAAAGGCGCCCTAGAGCATGAGGCTCTGATTGCATTCATAGGTTCACCTACGTGCCAAGGCATCGCTTGTGTGAGATGGATCGACAACCTCCTGCTCTGTATTGCAGGAGGATGTGCCAGGCGTGCCGCATATACAGTGCACGTTGATTGTTGAAGTTTGCGCATATTCACAATGGACACAGTACAAGAGAATTACAGTAAGCCACTCTCGTCACATTGTCTTTTCTTATGGGGGGTGCCTTCAGCCTTCTCTGCTTTGGCAACAAACTCTAAATTTTCATGTGGGTAGCTTACCATAGTGCATCAGTATTTTCATGTTCTGTGTCCTATGTTTTTGAACAATAAAGTCCCATTCCTAGCGCATACGCACCCACCCTTCCCTCCTTTTCTTCATAGAGTAGCTAGGACTAACAGGCCAAAGACCAGATTGGTTCCAACCTAATATGGCCACTGCAGCTACAGCATAGTGATCAAAGTATCTTGACGATTGGCTTTTTATTTTGTGGGGGAAAAGAGGTTAGTCTAGCTTTAGCCTTGGCTAGCTCTTCCCAGCAGTTCTTCCCATAAGCCTTTAGCCTATTACACCAGACACCCATGATTGATTGCGTTGGTAGTAGGTTTGCCAATTTTGTCCAGTTGAACTGTGTGCAGTTTGTGTCGAATAGTAGTTAATTTTAATTTAATTCATTTAAGCAATTGTATATGATGTCATAATACTTGGATTGTTTATTCTCATATCGTGAATCAAAAAATTAAAATAAAAATTTCATTATCTCTCGATCAAACTCATATTCCTAGTTTTGAGATAAACTAAAAATCTACTCAATTTATATAAGAGTAAAAACATGTAAAAATTCTATTTTTTTATAAGGACTCGTGTTAATGATTGATCAAAATAAAAATAAAAGTTTGATATTTTATTCATATAATATTAATTAAATCTCTTAATAGTGTCAATATTATTTGTATTTGATACTAACTTTACATATTCTATTATTGGTACTAACAGATTGTGGTATTTTCGAATTGAGTTTGCGTCAACCGTCTCATGTGTTTTGTAGTTCGCCAAATTGCAGCTGTTTTCAGCTCATCAGCTTCAACCACCTCTTAGTCCTACGTCTCACATCGACTCTACTTAATTTTCCCCACTTATCCCTCCCTCTCTCTCTCCGATCCCTCCCCCCCCTTTTTCTCCCCGCGAATTAACTCAATGACTCCTCTGTTTTCCTCGATAACTCAGTCCCTTCCCAGTCAATATCTTAGCTAACTCTACCAACCCCCAAGCAAATATGCAATAGCTTTTCTCCAGGTCACGTTGTTTTGATCTTTTGATTGGGTTCTTTATCGTTTTTGAAATCTTCCATTGCTCTTTGCAAATGGGTCTATGTTAATTTTCTTAGACCTCCAAAGAATCTAAAAAAGTACGGGTCTTTGGCACTGGTGACAGGTCCCACTGATGGCATTGGAAAGGCTTTTGCCTTTGAATTGGCTCGAAAAGTGCTAAGCTTGATAGTGGTAGGTCGAAATCCCGATAAACTCATCGATGTTTCGGGTTCAATTCTGTCAAAATTTGGAAATACCCAGATAAAAAATGTCGTCGTTGATTTTTCTGTCGATTTTTCTGAGAATATTAAGAAGATTAAAGAAGCCATTGAAGGACTGAACGTTGGAATACAAGAATAGCGGGATAGATGTTCAGTGTCAAGAATTTAACCACTTTTCAGATCATTTTGCACCGTATTAGTTTGAAATCTCGACTTGACTTTTGTTATCTAATTTTAAGCACACTGATTATTGCAACTCAAGATAAAGCACATTGTATGGAATCCTTAACTGTGTCTTTTTGTAGAATACAATTAAAACGGACTGATATAAACAAGGGGAAAAAGAGAGTACGATTAGAACAATTAAGGTGGAATCTTCAAGATTGGACATGATCAATAGCATTAACATGTTTGATAAGTGTGATGGTTCTGTGAGGAATCTGTGTATAACAGCACTTTCTTATCTACGACTATCATATGCATCAAGCCTGAACTTTGTTTCTACTTTGCATTCCTCTCATGTGACAAAGGCACTCACTTCATTCGAACGTTGATTTGCATTGTAAATGTTGCTTTCGAGTTTTGTGTTTCTTCAAATATTAGAGTTTGTTCCCCTGGAGTGTTTGATTGAATAGTATATCTGTGGACCATTGGAATATTGAGGTAAATTTTTTTGAGGATTCTATTTAATTGCCTCTAGGTGCTACATACTTTGTGAGCACTTGAACATTGGGACAGTCAGATACTGCATGGCAGGCATGCCAATAACATCAGTCAATTAGCTTTAGGAATTCATTATTTCTTCTTATTTACTGATAAGCTGATGTGTTTGGTGCTATAAAGCTGTTGCTGTTTCTATATTGCATGGTTTGAGATACTCCCCAACCTATTGATGAATCCCTTGCGGTTTTAAGTATATGGCAGTAGTTGTCTTGTGCTGCTTGTTCCGTGCTATTTAGAGCATTTCACTATTTCCATTTACATTTCTCAAGTTACGGATCAGTCAACTGGCATCCTGCAAAGTGCCACCCCTTCTTAGTTCTTACTAGTTGTGGAAATGGTCTTTCCTGTGGAATTAGCCTGACTGAGTCCAATATGCAAGAAAATTCCTATTTGAAATTCAGATATAATGCTGCCTTAATTATATTGGTCCAATCCAATGTATCCAGCCTAAAGTATTTGAGACAATGGTTAGTTCACAGAATTGTGCGCATGTTGAATTGCTTTAATTTTGGTTTTATAAATGTCGTTTGCAGGTTCCATTATACGTGGCAACAAAACTTGCATCAATCAAGAAAAATTCTTTCTTTGTTCCATCGTCAACTGGTTATGCACAGGCTGCGTTGTGGTGGATAGGCTCTGAACCGTGTTGCACACCATACTGGCCCCATTCCCTTATCTGGGGTATGGTTTACTCATTGCCTGTGTTTGCTGTCGATGCATGGCGCCTAAAATTCTGCCTCGGAATTAGAAAGAGGAGACAACTAAAAGATTCGAGGAAGAAAGAATAGAATGTATTCTGTTACTTTCATTTGATTAGCAGTTTTCAGCTTGCATAACCAGCTAGCTCTAAGCAGTTTGGCTGGTAGATCAGATAATTTTCAGCTTGCAAAATCTACTCATGTAGTTCTAACTGTCATATTTTGTTTAATGAAAAGTCCTTTGATGCTTATTTCAGTTTGCCATTATGGTGTACTATGATGTTCTTCTCAACTTTGATAACATGAATCTGCATCCTTGGAACATTGTTGAAGTTAGGCTTGACGATTCTATTTCGGTTATTGCCGATCCAGTTTTTAAGACAGCCCATGCATATCAACACATCATAGGGAGGCTTTACTTTTGGCTATCGAATTTTCATTAAAAAGTTGGAATTTACTCTCATCTAATTCTTCTCTCTCTCTCTCTCTCTCTCTCTCTCTCTCTCTCTCTCTCTCCACCCTGTTTGTCCGCCACCACCTAGCAAGCCCCTGCAACCTCTCCATATTTTCGATAAGACATGAGAATGATGTAGCAGTGAGTACAAATGAGAAGAATACATCAAGATAATTCTTGCTAAAAGTTCTTTTTGTTAAAATTTCCAATGTAGTTATCAACAATTTTACATCCTACATTATAGTAGAAAACTTGTAAAAGAAAGTAAACTATTAAAATATATATATAGACCTTGGCCTTTGATATACAATTATACATAAAGTAATCCTACTGAAATTTTGAGTGACCCCAGAAAAGTTGTTCCAGGAAAAGTTCATTAACACAAGGTGAAATTACAAGTAGTACAAGCCATCACACCCTAAAGATCTTTATCACTAAGATCTCATTCTGTTGATCTGGTTCAAAGCTGGCTGAAGAATGTTGTAGAGAACCCAAAGAATAGCGGGAAAGATCACAAACAGCAAAAGCTGTCCCCTGCTGTCATTTGTAGCATCAGCTATCATGGCCACCTCACTGGCTGATGCATGAGGAGTGGACATGAACCCTGATGCAGCCAAGCCGCCTAGCCCGAGCCCGATGATGACCCCTTTGGTGCTCCTCATTTTGTTAATCTGGTTAAGAGCTGGCTGCAGGATGTTGAATAGCACCCAAGCAATGGCTGGAATGATCGGAAGTAAAAGTGCGAGACCACGGTTATCACCTTCTGCTATTTCAGCAATTTGTTGGGCTGCAAAAGCAGCATCACATGAACTCAAGGTGGAGAAAATCGCTCCGGCGACGGCGGTACCAGCCAGTGATACTGAGAGTTTGGAGTTCTCAGATGGATTTTGGGTAATGAGGCCTTTTGGGAGGTTTTGGATGGAGAGAAGAGAGATGGGTTTTGTGGTTGGCCTGGAGGGGTTGACTGTTTTGGGTGAGTTGGTGCTCAAGCACTTGGCATTGAGCATGGCCATTGTTGCTATGGTTGCTGCCATTGGTGCTTGCTTTAACTGAAATACTCAAAACTCAGAAGCAGAGAGATAGGCTTGGTGGTTTGAGTTTGATAGCAAAAATGGAATATAGAAATGAAGGCAAGGTGAACCAATAGGATTGTGTATTGTAGATTGTTCTCTTATCCAAAGGGTGTGATTGGTAAGATTTGGACCTCATGTTGCATACCCCCACCACAGTTCCTTATCCCTTCCTTAATTATTCCCAAAAAAGCACACAAACATGGAGGTAGCAATAACTTAAACTTGAAATCCATTTTGTTATTCAATAAAATATCATTTACACCAATCAGAAAATAATAATTAATTTGCCAAATTACTTACAAAAAACCTAAANATCATAACTTAAATTAATTTAAAAAATTTCACTGAAAAACAAGAAGTACTGGAATGGGTGTTTTTTCCTCTGGTCATCTTTAATAAAAGTAAGATACCTGTTGGATAACAGATATAGTTAATTGGTTTTGCCCCCCCCCCCCCCCCCACTGTAATTAAGTTTGTCAACGAGTTAGATTTAAAGATTGACTCAATCTGATCTAAATTTAATTTTAAAATTCTAATTTAAATATTTGATAAAATTTGATGATGCACAAATTGACTTTGTATATCACCTGTCAAGTATCAGTAATAAATGCAGTAATTAATCAGTAAAGAGAGAAGACAAAAATTATAGTAATTCGGTCAACGTGACCTATGTCCACTTTTGAATGAATAGGATTGTCGGATATTTTATTAACTCAAGTGTAGGGAGAGGAGAATTGTGCTCAATTGAGTGTGATCATGCCCCCCAAATGTTGGTGGGGCTTATAATTTATAGTCGTCTCCTAACAGATTGGGAGCGACATAATAGCAACTAAATAACTATTCTGGTAGAACTGGTTACTTCTTCTCAACGGGCGAAGCAATTGAGGTGCTCTCCATGAGACTTGATCAAAGGATGACAGGGGTATTGACTATTTTTAAGGTGGTATCGATGAGCTCTTAGACGATTCTGTGTGCTCCTCTACTGATATAACTCCTGTAACCTGATGAGTTTGACTGGATGCAGACTCCTTTGGACTTGACTAGCTGAACCTCTTAGAGTTGACCCCTTGAGTTTGACCCATCAAAATTTATTTTCACGATCCATACCTGAATTCGTTAAAAAGTAAACATTTGATCAAATCCAAAAAAGCCCATAAGAATTAAATTTTAGTAAATTAAATCTGAATTTTAAATCAATTTCAACCAACAGTCATTCAATTTGATTATAAATTTATTTTATAGGTGCATATAAGTTAGAAAGCTCATATTAGATATTTATAAATCCATACCATAATCATAACATCACAAATTCTGACAATTAGTCAAAAATATTAATACCTACTTCACTAATTGAATTCAAATTTATTTTGAACATTCACATCACATGCCTAAATGTGATGTAAGAAATGGAAAACACAAGAAACACATTCTGTAATCTATATGACATAGGCAATAAGGAGCCGACTCTTTTCATATATATATTTTAACGGTCAAAATATTTGCACTAATTTAATTTATGCGCACTTTCAATTAGGGTTGTTAGTCGAACAAACTCAAATCGAGTTCGAGTCAAGTTTGAAAAATTAGTTTTTAAATAGAGTTTAAAAAATGGTTCAAGTTCGATTTGTTTAAGAAACGAGTCGAGTTTGAACGAACTAAAAATAAGTTGAATTTGTCGAATTTGAGCTGAACTTATAAGATTTATTTTTTAAATAAATTTAAAAAAAAATTAAATTCAAACTCATTTAAAAAATATACCGAACTTAAATGAGTTGAACCCCACCCAAACTCCCAAACTCAAATCAAATTCGAATTGGTGAGTTCGAGTTCGATTAAGAACCCTCCCTTCAACTACAAGGGGTCAATGACAGCCACCAAATTGCTAATCGTGAAACTTGGACTCTAATGCGTCACCAAGTCTGAGAATCTCTCTGTCTCCCACACGCACACACCACGAAGGTTCACCCACAAGCACAATTGCACAAAGGTATCTCTCTTCGACGTCAACTGTCCTCTCCAATTTCCCCTTTTTTAAGATGTACAAGCAATGAACACTCGGACCTTCACCATAATCATCACACCGTAAAACCTCTTCACTCACCTCTGCAGCAACCTAGGATTTGCAAAACCCACAAAAGCTATGACCACTTTTCTCTCTCTTCTTGGAACCAACCTCGTTCTCTCTCCAATTCATGACCGAACCAGAACCTTAAACCCTATTTTTCACCGAACCCACTTTGGCAATCTATCACATCACAAGCCCTTTCTTCGAGGCACACTGGGTATAACCAGGTTGGGGCTAGGCCAGGTTCCTTTTGCTGATTCGGATGGTGCGGAGGTGGTAATTAAGGACCTGTTTGGCAGAGCAGAAGGTTTTCTTTACACAATTGCTGATGCCGTCGTTTCGGGTTCTTCGGATACCGTCACGACCGCTGCCAAGCAGAATAATGATTGGCTTTCTGGGATTACCAATTCTATGGAGACTGTTCTTAAGGTTCGTATGCGAAAGTTTCGATTTTTTACAGCTATTTTTTGTCAGTAGTTCGAGTTGCATTTTATGTGTGTGATTGATGCTGCAATTGCAATAATATTGGATACTCTAGGAATTATAAAAACTAATAATTATGAGGCGACCCACTTAGTAAAAGTTAGAGAAATGAGTGTTCAGAAGCCAATTGTTAAACACCTCTAGAGTAATCACACATAGAAGGTTCTATTTACCAATCTTTGGGAGGTAAGCCTGCAATTAGTTTAGTATATAATTTGGCGGGTTCGGGGGATTTTAGCTAATGAGAAGGGCTCCTCATGCTTCATGCATTTTATTTTTTGATGCAAAACAGCTTTTTTGAGCTTTTTGGATGAGGAAAAGTCTGATCGAGGAACCATGGTTTAGTGGGATTTGAAATTTGTGGGAAATTATATTCTTACATTTTCCAGTCATACTGTAATGTGTGGCTGATCATCTGGGATTTGAAACAGATAGCTGTATTGATTTCAGGTTTTGAAGGACGGTCTCTCAACTTTACATATTCCCTATGCCTACGGTTTTGCAATTATTCTCCTCACAGTGCTTGTGAAGGCTGCCACTTTTCCTTTGTCAAAGAAACAGGTTTATCTCCTTCTCTCATACAATTACTGCATTTAAATGGATAGTAGGTTCAATTCTTACTTTCTGGCCCACTGGCAGGTTAAATTTCTTTATTGCTATGTTGTTTACTAAAAAAAAGTTTGGTGAAATTCATGGGAGTGTTGTACAGGATATCCTTTTTTGAGGTTGTATTCATAATGACCTAAAATGTCTTCAAAACGTTCATGTGCAGGTGGAATCTGCAATGGCAATGAGATCTTTGCAACCTCAAATAAAGGCTATTCAGCAACGGTATGCTGGAGATCAGGTTATCTTCCATCCTTTTGTCTGGTGAATGTCTTATTATTGTCCATATGAACTGTGCTCTCACACGAGCACACATATAGGAGAGACAGGCTACTATTGGAACTAGGAGATACTTCAGCTGCTTTTACAGCTTAGATGGGGCAGAAGCTCTAGTGGAAATCGATAATGAGAGAAGCTTCTTTGTTGGATGATTAAGTAAATGAAGATTGATTGTTCAGTTTGTCATTAGCCTTGCATTACTAAAAAAGAAAAACTTAAGTTATTTACTTTGACTCCATTGACCTAAAATGGTCCTAAAACCTCATTTATGTACAGTATTGGATGTTTCCTTCATTTATTCTTTTCAAATCCAGTAATGATTGGAAATATGTCAATTGATGGGATTTTTTGCGATTTTAGCGATCATTTATGGTACTTATATAGTTATATATGCTTTCAGGAGAGAATACAGCTTGAAACTGCTCGATTGTATAAATTAGCTGGTATAAACCCGCTAGCAGGTACTAGTGTTACACTATCTAGTTTTGGAGTTTCCATGTGCATGGATTTGATCATGCATTTCTTCCACACAATGAATGAATATCTCTGATGTCTATCTCTGAGGTGCTTTGGTGTACTGCGTATTAAGAAGATAAAATGGTAGTTGGCAGACCTCTGGTTTAGGTACAGCAATTTTGTATCTAAACCAGAGACCCATGGTTTGACAATGAATGAGAGGACCACTGCATGGCTAGATCTGATCATCACAGTTTTAAATTCAAAACAACAAGGCCTGTGAACAAAATATTCAAGTTAGTCTAATACTTTCTTGTATGCTTGTTGGTTATTTTTGGTGCGTGCCAGGGTGCCTGCCAACTCTTGCTACCATACCAGTATGGATTGGGCTTTACAGAGCTCTTTCAAATGTGGCGGATGAGGTAAAAAGGCATCATGTTGATTGTGCTTCTTTACAAAATTTGTCAGTTCCACTGCTTTCACCCCACAAAATGAGAAAAAGGAAAAAACAGCCCTCAGCTCCTATAGAAACATCTCTGACATTGGTTTCAATGTAATATAAAGGGACTGCTGACGGAAGGCTTCTTCTGGATACCCTCTCTAGCTGGTCCAACCACAATAGCTGCTCGACAAAGTGGCAGTGGCATCTCCTGGCTCTTCCCTTTTGTAGTAAGTGTTGTATCTTTCGTAAATCTAAACTTTCTTTCTATTTTGAGGAAGCTTTAATTCGTGCAGACTTTGGAGATATCTTATCCTTGGTAGGCCTTCCATTATTTTGATGTTTCTCTATTGTTATATGGTTTCCAAATTCAGCTAAAATATAAATTTTTGTCAAAAGTACACATACCAGAGATTGCACTCCGTATTTTTTATGAACATTTTAATCAATCTGGCTACAAACTCTGAAAATAAAGCAACAAGGCTGATTATGGCCAGTCTGCTTTTCACATAAGCGTAGCTCGTTGAACCAATGATAAAGTTCTCTTTTAAATTTTATATGATCAGCACTTTTGTGCTAGGTTGAGAATTTGACTTTTGATGCTTCTTTTCGTAGAAATATGGTTACAATTCATCTAAAATGTCATGGAACTAATTCTCCGCTTTGATGCTTGAATTTCTTCACAGGATGGTCATCCTCCCCTTGGATGGTCAGATACCCTGGCATATCTTGTCTTGCCTGTATTGCTTGTTGTCTCACAGTACCTCTCTGTACAAATTATGCAATCATCACAGGTCAGTTATGCAGGTGTATTTCTCTTGTATTCTTGAATTATGAATGTCTTACTATCTCCTTCCACATTTGAAACTTTATCTTATGCTCTCTTACTCCTTTAACTGTGTGCTTGTGGATTTTACTGTATCCTTTTTTAAGTGATAGCTCCATGTAACTTGCATTTCCTTTTAGGAGATTATTCCAAACCATAGTGTCCTTTGGGTAACTGTGAGTGTTTAAAGACACTATTATCTTTGTGTAAGCCTGCCTATTCAAGCATAGTGAGTCCTTGCTGACACATTCCTCTGTGTTATGTACATGACCATTACCTCCATAGTCTACTTTATCTCCTCTGTGATTCATTTCCTTTCAACTTGTTTGTGTTCTAATATGGTACAAATAAGCTTGAGGAAGAGTGAAATTAAAATAATTCGCGCAGGATTAAAAGATTGACCATATTTTCTGCTCCAGTTTTAGGTTGACATCATCTCCATTGGCTATCAACTAGTTCTCAATAAGTTGGAAATCGATGGAGCAACCTATTGTCTAGATTACTGTTTCCTGGTAGGGAGGTTCCTTGCATGACTTTAAATTGTAATTAAAAGAACTTTTTTTTTCATGCTTTTACGTATTTATGTTACGTCATCTTAAAACTCAGGCTTCATTAAGTTTGTAATTTTCCTGCATGCCTTTTTTACCCTGGTTTTATTTTGCAATTCAATCTTTGTATTTCACTATGGTAGTTGACGTGCCAACTCGTTATGTGTTTCTACAAACTATAGAGATATCTCTGGGATACTCCATTCAAGGGATCAATCTTTAAGTTTTATTTTTGATGTATGTTATCAGATGCCATGTTGCCTTTTGCCTTTATGACATGTGAAGTACTCAATTGAGGCTAGTTTTTATCACTCGTGTTACTTAACATTTCTTTGAACTTCCAGGCTAATGATCCAAACCTAAAGAGTTCTCAAGCCATAACCAAATTCCTGCCTTTAATGATAGGTTATTTTGCTCTTTCGGTTCCCTCTGGGCTAGCCCTTTATTGGTGAGCATCACCCCTCTTCCTTATTCTGTGGATACTAGTGCAGTTTGTTTCAACTGTGTTCTGTTATTGTTTATTTAACGCAATTTATTTTTTTATTGTCCTTATTTTCCATGAATATGTCCTGATACCACACACACGTTTCATGAAGGTTCACAAATAACATATTGAGCACGGCACAGCAAGTGTGGCTTCAAAAATTCGGAGGTGCCAAAAATCCATTGAGGCAGGCCGGTGATAATAGTATTAAGGAAGAACCATCTCAAATTCAAAAGTCCATCTTTGAAACTACCACAACCCAAAAGGAGACCAGAGAAGTAAAGTTGTCTTCAGAGGGGCTCCGTCCGGGTGAAAGGTCAGCAGTCAACGGTTTTTTTTTAACTTATTGATTTGTTGGTATGGCCACAGTTGCTTTCTCAAGCAGTTGGTGTTTTCCAGGTTTAAACAGATAAAGGAGCAAGAGGCAAGGAGAAAACAGCAAAAGGAGGAGGAAAACAGGAAAGCTGAAGAGGCAGCAGCTAATGCAATTCAAAATGCAAATGGGGAACCTCTAATTGAGAGGGAAGATAAAACTGAAGCTGAGTTACCTAATTCTAGGAACGAAAATATTAACTCTGTGACTACCATCGGCAGTTCTTCCAATAATGGTTATCATGGTCAGCATCTCTATGAAAATCAAGAAAAGGTACTCTTCGAAATCTCGTATTGAAAATGGTCTGTGTGCATCTCAATTGTGGTTGTATAGGATATCACAAGCTGCATTGATACTAGTGTTATCATGCAATTCTTTTTTGTCATCTTTATCCTGATCTAGTAAGTGACATGATCTGTTGAGATTATCTTTGAGTTGAGAATTCTGGTTGCAAATTGTACTTGTCATGGACATAAGCATGATTATGGTTCTGCATAAGTCTAGATTAGTTTTGGGCATATGCAGAAGAGGGGATCAGGTTAAGGCAATCTCATGCTCACTGTTAGACATGGCAAAGTTTATCTTTGTGGACCTCAATAAAGTATCATAAAAATATTAAGTGCATTGATATTACTATTCCAGAAAGGAAAGCTTGCCAGAAGTGTCTTTCTCTGTTATCAAAGTTTTAATTATGTACCTGAGATTCATAGGATGTAACATCTTGCTTGGTAGTCAGCGATAAAGAAATTAAAGAGTGTATATGCATGATTTGCAGCGAGACTTATCTCAATTAATGCATGCTGTAGGATGTTGATCGGCTTGTTTTGCGCTGCACTCTGGCTGCATTAGATGATTTTGAGTCTTAAAACCCTGAAGAGTTTTGGATTAAACTACGACATCAGTTGCAGTTTTCTGTGGTATAAAGGCCTTCAATCTATCTCCGAAGTAGCCAACTAGGTGAGAGTTGCAGTAGGTGGATGGTGAGAGTAAAAAATACAAGCAAGCATCATGGACAGGGATCCTGAAAGACTTCCAACGGGGTAGTATAGTTGGGATCAAGATGTTAACAGTGTCCAGCTTTTAATGTGCTACTTATTTGTCCTTGCTGAGCTTCATGCTTATAGTAGGACACACACAACAGCAGAAAAATGGGGCAAGATAATCACTACAAGGATAGAACCTGTGGTTTAGTCACTTTCTTCACTTACTCTCAGGAATCATGGTTGACATAGTTTGACCCGGTAATAAAGTTATGAAGAAAATGTGAAGGAAAATTGATGGAAAAAGAACTAAATTAGGAGGTGCATGATGCAATGGACTAAAAATATAAGTTCTGGGAATGATGGGATAAAGCTTCATTGCGTCACATGGTCTATCTTGCTGGTGCATGAGATATGTATATTCATATTTTCAATATTTATTAGTGGCAGTTGATATCATGTCAATTTTTCTGCTTTCACCTTCAAAAGCTTCTCCAGTTGAATACTATGACTTGGTACATTGATATTCATTTCTGCCAAGAAGTCGGTTCCTTTACTGTTGGCCATGGATCGCTATGTATAAAAGCTGTCAATTTATTTATCAAATAACATGGAGCTTAATATGGGGGAAAAATATTTCCTACTTATCACACACTCTCTTCATGTTATAAATATACAATTGATGAATGCTGAAGCAATTTCTGATCATTTTTTTTATTTACTGTTCTAGGAAGAAGCGGTTGCTCCTGTGGGCACCACAGATAACAATCTTTCCAGTGAAAACAAACATCAGGAGAGACATGACTGAGATACAAGAATCTGAGTCAACTATAGGTAGGTATTCCGTCTTCAGGTTAAAGAGCTGACAATTCTAGTTATTTCACACCAATGGATTGAAGTATAAAGGCAGCCTGGTGCTATGGTCGAAGCATTGACTTCTCATTTGGGGTTCACCCACAAAATTTGAAACGGAGTTTTGTTCCATGTGCTTGATGAGATCTTGGGGCCAACAGTGTGGAACTCAAAATCATTTTTGTCACGATTGGATATGGAGCTTAGTAATATATATATTTTTTTGGGTTGGGGATGGGGGTGTGGTTCTTGTAACACTTTAGTTATGTATTGTGCAAGGCTTATTAAGATTTTATACTTTCCGTTTCTTGTTGGCATGCATCTGTATGGCAAGCCAACTACAGCCCTGTTTGTATGGCAAAAGAAGAGAATCAATGAAACTTAATTTGAAAAGATATCGAAGATGTTTAGGTATGAGCTTGGTGCCTTGGGGTATTCGTAGAAGCCAATCCTTACGTTGTTCTGGTGACTACAAATGCATTCTGAAAACATCAAAACTTCACAGTTTCGTCCAAATCATTAAGAAACTATTATTTCTCAAGCTTGTTCATGTTTAAGGAGTTGCTGGAATGCTATTATTCGTAGTTGTACGTATGTTACATACCGATATGTACCTAGTTTTGTTATTGTTGCTAGATAAACAAGACTTATTGTAATGCAGCTATTTGGTTGGTAACACCTCTCTTCAATGGATAGCTCTGTGGCACTGGAATTTTTTTTTTAATCAGAAGTTATTTTCATAGGTCAAATTATAACTTTTAAAAGTGAAGTTGCAACTGAATGGATTTAATCACGATCGATCATGAAATGTTGTGATCGGTCATTAATACTTCTAAAAGACGTAACTTTTGTGATTGATCATAATATTTTGACATCGATTATGTCTTTTACAGTCGTAATTTACACCCAAAAAATTATAACTTAATCATAAAAAGTTGTAATATTCGGTCGTAGTCTTCCTGTCTCTTCAATAATGAGATAGTCACCATGCATTGCTTGAAATATTATTCACACAGATATATGTGAACTTCCAGCACTACAACATGCTAATTGATGTCTTTGTATAACCAATCTTTGCTCTCATTTATGGCAAGATTTTAAAGGCCTCTTGTGACTTAACAAACAAATCATGCATCTTATTGGTAATAATATGGTCGGAGACTGCATAAGAATTATACAAACAAATGAAAATGCAAGACTTAATGCATTCAGTACAAGTTAAATTGTTTACATGTTAAATATGAAATTGTTTACAACGTAATG
>CAUOFW020000814.1:980489-1024687 GCA_963454935.2 Ilex paraguariensis | reverse complement strand
CCCCCCCCCCCCCCCCCCAAAAAAAAAAAAAACTAAATGCTAAGATTGTTTAATGAATCCCCGAACAAGACAAGATTGTGAAAGATTGGAACATTGTAAAATAATCTAGTCAAAAGCCAAAAAAACTACACAGACATTATTAAATATAGATCAGACACTAGTAAAGAGACTAAATATTTTAACAAAAGTACATCCCAATAAATACAGTTCACCACTTGCTCGAGTATACTAGCAATGCTGGACAGTGATATTTAAAAATCAGACCAAGTGACCGACTCTTGTATTAACTTCTGAAAATTTGCAGTTTGGCAGAGCATGAAAATAGTCTAATAAAACAGAAAGTACAGAATTGGTAGTATAGTATACTAAATTTAACTTCATCAGTTTGATAGCTCAGAGAAATGCAACATCCACCTACAGAATGAGGAAAGAAACACACTCCTGACTGTCAGACCAAAAACCTATCTGATCTCAGACAACATCAATATGGAATGCCATTAAAGACAAACCACACAATATGAATAGAGGAGGATAACTAACAAATACATAAACTCTTAACAGAAAAACCACAATACATACTCTCAACATTGTAATGAGCGGAAGGAAATCATCAAAACAGGCGTAGGACAAAGCATATGTCAACCTACCACCACGAATGAATATGGTTACAGCCCTTGAATTTGCACAGTGTTCAATATAAATCATCCGATCTTTCGTTGTACCAAAGGATTTTTCTCGAACCAAACCAGCCTGAATGGATAACACAAAACACCAGATTAATGTTTCTAGCGCATTATAAAACTGTCATTTTATAACGTAATCCACACAACAAGCTGAACGGAATATTCAACAACAAATTGTGTTCATAAAGCCACCTTAAATCCAAGAAAAAAGTCACTAGCTCTTCCAAACAATTAACAGAAACCAAATCAAGGCTTTAATGGGCAGAAAATGACAAGATGTACGCATTTCAGCTGCACTTGAATACCAGCCACTTGGTTGGTAGGGAATTTTTAAGTGCAGGGAAGGATCCCATGTTGGAAGTAGGGTCTTATTTCAGAGTGATTGCTCTATGTCTCACAATCAATGATCTTTGGTACTTTTTTATTATATAATACCTTTCAATACTTATGTATTTTAAAAAGTTACAAGTTCATTTTTACACAAAACCATGCTTTTCAATGATTAGTTGAAAGTTGAGCATAACCATTAACAAGGGCTTCGTCCCACAGATTATTGCTGCGAAAGCCCCATTGTGTAGTCCATCACCAACTAGGACTGAATAAGACACAACAGAAAATAATGGCTTAATTACATGACTAGAGGGAGAGAATACCTTTCCTAGCTTTTCTGGAGTTAACTCTTGAAACCTTGGCACAATTCTCCCACCTAGACAAACAAGACACAAACCGTTCAATTGGTATTAAACTCAATACTCATCTAGACAAAATGCAATAGCTAATTGGGTATAGACCTGTGGCTATTGCTATCAGCTCCAACTCAACACCACCAACCCATCGCACAGCAGGTAAATTTCTATGCATTAGTAAGTGATTTGCTTCGTCGTCGAAACCCCATTGGCAGATAACCAAGGTAGCACCAACATCCTACAACTCAGCAGTGACAAGCCTTGTTAGTAAAATAGGCTCATCATCAACAAAATAACAGAGTAATATAGAAGCATTACCCCTAACTTTGCATTTTAGTTGCTACACCACCTACCATAAAACTTATGCATTAATCCTACCTTGCACTTTTGAACCATGTCATCAAAGTACTTCTGCTCTTGCAGCCGTAAAGTTTGGAACTTTTCCACTGTATCAATGTCAACCTTATGTTTTGTTTTTGGCTTTGGTGGCTCAAAGGGGCAAGTCAGGATGGCAATCTTTGCATCTTCTATCTGTTTTGGCATCTGGGGATGACTCATATCTTTTTCAACAATAATTCCATATATTAGCTCTGTGTCCTCCAACTTTCCACCTACTTTCCCTTCCACTTTAATTAGGTCTAAGTTAACATCCTTCCTCTCTAAATCAGCAACTGCTAAAACTGCTTTGACAGCAATCTCGGCTAAACTGCGCTTGCACCGATTGACACTGCAATGTAAAATTAATGAATTAGAACATGCAAAGATATAGCCACCTATACTGCAACCATCAGCTCATGGTATGCACTCACGGATTAAAAGGTCCCAAATTAGCAATCAGATCATGTAGGGCACTCCTGTTAGGGATACTGGGGCATAAAAACCTCACTGTACATTGAATATTAGAAGGACCAAAAAAAACCAGAAGCACGATGTTCAGTGGTCCATCAATCAATCCAAGAGAAAACAAGTAAATAACTCCTGATAGCAGGAGCTCAACTAGTGTACAGCCCACGTCAAAAATGGTTTGATTCAATATTGTAACAATCAAGTCACAGCAGTAGTATTTTGTGGATAAGACAAATGCATCAATTTTAGTCAGCTTGACCGCATTTAATCATCACTCACTGCAATCCCGCCGACATACGAGAATATATTGAAGTATTCCATAGTCCACAAATGCCAGCAATACCAATAATACTTTGTGAAATCATTTTTATTAACGCAAATCTTGAAGAATGCTTCCAAACAATCAGTTAACCAAATGAGTAAAGGATAGGAAAAACCTTCTAATATCAAATTTTATCCAAATAAACAAAATTGAACAAACCTGAAACTTTATTAGCAATAGAGTTGTACAAAATAGTACAGTAGAGAAGAAAAAAGTGGGTGGAAATTA
This sequence comes from Ilex paraguariensis, assembly GCA_963454935.2. Taxonomy (NCBI): domain Eukaryota; kingdom Viridiplantae; phylum Streptophyta; class Magnoliopsida; order Aquifoliales; family Aquifoliaceae; genus Ilex; species Ilex paraguariensis. The sequence goes on along the minus strand of CAUOFW020000814.1, from coordinate 1,021,922 downwards.
TGACTTACATCTTGGAGGATAGAGTAGTCATGCAAGTTTGAACCAAAGGTTCAATGTCTGCTGCGCCAAATTCAAATTTATTGGCTATACACTCCAAATGATCAACAGCTATCCTCGAAGCCATTTCATAGCCCTCTGCAACCCGAATAGGATGAATGCCACGTTCTAACAGCTTCTCAGCCTGATCTAGAAGTGCACCAGCCATGACAACAACTCCAGTTGTTCCATCACCAATTTCATAATCCTGACTCCGTGACAATTCAACCATCAGCTTTGCAATTTGATTGTCAACATCCATTTGCTCCAAGATTGTTGCACCATCATTTGCTACAACACAGAAATCAAAGTTGAATTAAGCTCATATCTACATAATAAAACAAAGCTATCCAAGAAAACAAAGAGCTTAAAATTTTTCCATGAGATAGCATGGTTACTGCTGTTGCCTATGCAAGAAAAGGACAAAGGCTAACAGAGGCACAAATGCAACAATGATAGGACACACATGACAACATGAAATTCTAGAGGACTTCTCTTGAAGACGTCAGCATTGCAGTTTATGAGTTGTCATTTTTGTATCTAAAATATTCTATTTTTAGGAAAATCAACTATTCCAAAAGTGCACAATCTAAATAGAAAGTGCATTCCAATTTTCAGCAACATGTAGATAGAAAGCGGTTGAGTGCAACACAACAGTTGCACGATCCATCCAAGGATTTCTCTCACAAGGTAAAATAAATTTTTGAATCCATTTTCAGAACTTGTCTCGATCAACCAAAAAAACACATTGAAAACCACTTAAAATCATAACCACCATCAATTGCATGAACTTCAACTGGAAATCAATGAAAACTAATCCAAGTACACATAACCAATATAAATATCTTTTTTGTCTCGCTTTCTACTTTTCCACAACAGCTACTCATAAATAACAAGTGAAAGACACTAGATCACCTCATAGATCAAGTATAAAGCAGCAGAAAACAGTAAATATCCAAAAATCCAAGCTCCCACTTGCTATGAATAACACTCTGAAAAACCTACCTGCTTGCGACCAAAAGTGGCGGAACAAATTAATCCCTAAGGAATTATTGGCTACTTAATCAAGTCACTAGATCAGACATTCTAGTGTTGTTACACTATCAAACCCTACTTGCGTGAGCATAACTATCCCGAAGCAACATTGGCAACTTAACTAGGTACTAAAACACTGAATTACATGAATCTATCAGTACACGCAGGTGCATATGCGGAGAAAGAAAGAAAAACAGAGAAAGAGAGAGAGAGAGAGAGATCGTGTATGTTACTGATGGTGACATCGCCATCGGGACTTTGGAGCATCTTGTCCATGCCCTTGGGGCCAAGGGAGGTGCGGAGGATGCGAGCCACGGCTTTTCCGGCGGAAATGTTGGATTTCTGAGCATCAAGACCTCTCAATCTGGTCTTTTGTTCTTGCTCCTTTATGATTATGAATGGCCTACCGAACTCATCGAACGCTAACGCCATTTCCTTCTCTCTTCACTTCCACTGCTCAACTATCAGATCGTCGAAAGGAGCGACTCTTTTGAAAATCGGAAAGAGAGAGAGAGAGAAGCGTTGAGAAGGAAAACGCGAGGAGAGTGAGTAAGCTTCTCTAGGAAGAAGGTTTGAGAAGCTTATAGCATCTGGTGGACTGCTTTCTGTTTTGCCCTAAAACCCCTCATCGGTGTTTTGTGCTCGCCCTTTTAATAATGCTCCGCGGGCTTGATAGTAGTCTAGCTATTCCCAGCCCTTTTGGGCTGGTCCAAAAGAGTGGCCCATTAATAAAATTTTAATATTTGTGCAATTTCAAAAGTAAAATAAATAGGTTTGAATTTTTGAGAACCGGTCTAGTTGGAACGAATTGTGGAATTGTGCTCGGTTTTGACCGGTTTACACGGTTGCTTCACGTGTTAATTGAAAACCGGCCTAGTTAAGGTGACAGTTGTACGTTTTTCCAGGTTGACCCGTCAAATCGGATCGGGTTTTAAAACACAACTTTGGAATATTTCTGAAAAAAAAAAAAAATCTTTAGAAATTCTAAGATAAATCCCATTTTTCAGTTTTTCTTTCATACTTATAAAAACTATTTTTACTCCAAAAAAAACTAATGAAAAAGTGACGCAATAAGCCTAAATTCAAATGAAATAGACTTCTTTTCCTCTTTAAAAAAAAAAAAAAAAAACTGAAAACCCCCTCCAAACAGGCTCATTAAGCGTGTAGTGTAGAAAATTTTAGCTGCAAGACTATAAAGTGAGAATTTTTTTTTTCTTGATTTGATCACAAGTTATTTAGAAAAGCACTTTTCACCATCCTTGCTTGTTTTATCGAAGTTAATATAAATATAAATATACATATACTGACAAATGTCACTCATGCAATATACAAAATTTATTTCTCATATCATTATCTTATTGCACTTTTTTTAAATCCTCATATTACTTGAAAAATTACCCATTAAATGAATTAAAATAATATTTTAAATTTAAAATAATTTAGAGAGTGATTAAATAAACCAAATAAAATAATTTGATTAAAATTGATTAATTTAATATTTTAAAAATATAAAAATTAAGCATTTGAAAAGGAAAGACTCACCCAAAATAGAAGACAAATCTAGAACGATATTAGCATGATGGTAACTGCTCTTCAGCTCAAACAATGTGTCATAAAATTATCACGACGTTATAGGTGCAATCTTGTGCAATAAATACAATTACAGCCAGAACAATACTACCAGTGTACCCGATAGTCAAATATTAGCAAGAAAAATCGACCGCCCTTCTTTAAATATGATTCCACGACATTAATCTAATGCAGAATACCAGAAGCACTAACAAGTCAAGTGTGCAACAAAGACGAGTATCAACAGATAAAACCAGACAAACCTTTCGGAAACAATGCAGCATCAAGCACTCCAAATCACACACCCGGTTCAAAATTCAGCAGAAAATGGAAACTGGTCTCGTACACGATCACACACACACATAGAGAGAGAGAGAGAGAGAGAGAGAGAGAGAGAGCAAAATTAGAATATGAAACCTAAAGAGCAAGGACAAGAACAATATCATCCCAAAAATACAGATAAACATCGTCCCAAGCACCAATCAAATGAAATTCCTATCTCAGCCTTCAAACGTCACACACAATACAACACACGAACAACCCAGCATAGGAACACAACAAACAACGACATAGATAGCCAAGAATTGATAACTTACTTGAACTTGCCCTTATAACTCTTTATATATAATCTACACTAGAAATTCCTGGGGAAAAAAAATACTATACACCCACGATTCAAGGAACACAAGGATATTTCGAGTTCTCTGATATAAAGTAGTTTTTGTTTTTTACTCTTTGGTGGGTTTTGTTGTTTTGGGTTGGCTGTGTGCGTGTGGGTTGAATTGGGTTGTTTGGAGAGGGAGGGGGTAGAAAGCAAGAAATGGCTCACATTCTTCAAATCCTAATACAATGCAATCCCCATAAAAAGGTTGACCCACTGTTTATCCACAGATATGGCAATAAAAAAGGCTTTCCTACAACATTTGGACAACTCAGATCCACAAACTCCTCTGTTATAAAACAGTACTGGCACATTATACAGCATAATTACGATGTTACAATCAACCACCATTGACAAGGTCCACATGGAAGCACAAAGTCAAGAAACTCCAGTCAAAAAACACCCCTCATAGCTTTACTCCCACTTATAAGTATTTTCTTACACAAATCACTTATAACTAATATCAGGTTTTAGTGTTATTTCTAGCCCATGCCCGTGGTTGGGAGTAGGGGAAGAAGCAATGATAAAATGGTTTGCTTCATAAAACTACATTGCATGGACATTTTAGAACCTGCTCAATATGATCGTAGTTATAGCTCAAACCAACAATAGGCATTTAGTCAACTTAATAAAGCTGTCAATAGCAACAGCACGGGAATGAGAAAGAAAACAAATGGATAATGTTAGATAAATCCAATAAATCATTTGGGTCACCATGAGTTACAAATTACACAAAACAAGATACAAAACCACAATAGAGATGCTCAAATGATTGGAAACATCCTTATCAGGCATCAGCAAAGCAGTACCCATACGATGAAAATGCACATTCTTGAACATGCTGCACTTCCATCGGCAATGATGCCACCCCACACATACAAAAATAGTACAACCAATAAAAGAAAAAAGTTGAGACCTAGTGTACATCGTATAGTAACTCCACTCTCATTTTCTTATTACTGAAACTGGAAAAACATAATTGATACACAGAAATACCCCCAATGATGAAATTACAAATTTGACTGCCTCCAATGTCCAAAGGACATAAAGCCGAGGGGAAAGGATGCACAAGGCTGCAGACAACCACAAGTCTTCCAGTTCCAGCCCCATCCATATAAACAAGCAATTCAGAACTCATGGAATCCTAAACAAAACTATACCCGACAATTTACATGACAATGAATAGTACAACACATCCGACCATTGTTAATCTTACATGGAAGTATGCTACATCAGCAACACCAACTTCTTCAGGTATTACAATGACCAATTACAATTGGAACACTAACAATGTTACAACGTACAAATAATACAACCTAGACTCTCCTATAACAAAAACTAACCTTATCAGACACAACATACAAACAAGTATGGGCCCTCAAAATTTGTACAAGACTTTTACAAGCTCACCAAGGAGACACAAATATGGCAAAAGAGCCCATTACATTTTGCAAATCTAATATACAAAAAACAACAAAAACGGCACAGTACAGAGCTCCGCATGCAGACTCACAGATAAGGTGTCACATCCAAAAACAGAACACCAATATCCTTCCATAACCGACAAAATAAATTGGAATATTACTAGAAATTTCCTTGCAGGGCACTACTACAAAAAATTGTGTAAACGCTTGAGGTAAACAAAATGATGGCCAAATAATATATTTAAGGCTTCTTCGGCACACTAGGCAGAAATCATCCAGTTTAACTCATCTTCCTCCAGGTAACCAATATATGCTGATACAATCAAACACAAAGATTTGCCCACTTTGCATCCTGAATATGATGATAAAACAAGAAAAATGAAGAATTCCCATGTCAAAACTCAGTAAAGAGACCAAGGAAGTATCAACACCATAATCTATATTTGCTACAGATTATAATGGACAGATACAAGAAAGAGCATTGCATCATCAGTCGAACTCTAGGGAAATAAACACCTTTTCTTGTACTAGTAAGTTGCTACTTAACTTGGCCAAAGCCTTAAAAACTCGTCCATCTCCTAATTAACTAGACGGCACTTTCGGCACATCACTTCTAAGACAAACAGAGTACTCTATGTGACAAATGAATTATAACACTCCTGGGTTAAAAGTAATCCGAAGCAACTCGGACAAGCAAAATGATTTTTCCCTCTTGCTAAAGCATGTCACATCCAGCATATCAGAAATACAGACCAAATAAATACAACTACAAACATCAAAATACCGAGCAGATATACATATATGCTTTTAGCCCCATTGTTGTATTCTATCAAATACAGAATATGCGCGAATTGATAATTATCCGTATCAACCTTAGAAAGTTTCATGTCCATAGCGCATTTCTGGTTTCACCAAGGGGCTCGTCATTAGCTCAAGGGGCTCACATCTAACAGGTCCTCTACATTTCAAAATTTCATCCTTGCTTTTGGAAACTCTATTCCATTGTGTGTGCGCGCGCGAGAGAGAGAGAGAGAGAGAGAGAGAGGAAAAGCCCTGCTCCCGTATATTGAGCCAGTTGGGCCCTTTATGTTACTTGGACTTTTCAACGATGTTATCAAGTCTAGGGTAAGTAATTATAGCAACCTGCAGCAAACTTAAGAGAGAGAGAGAGAGAGATTTTGCCCATAATCAACATAATTAAACGCACAATTTTTGTTTCATTCATATAACATCTTAGGAAGCACGGATACAGATACGGGTACGATACGATATAGCGATACGACAAAACCTTAAAAAATAGGATATGGATAACCTTAAAAAATAGGATATGGATACGGCTATAATAAAATATATTTTATTTTTTACTATTATTTAACAACTTAAAAATTACAATTTTTAGTAATACTCGAGCAATAATAAACAAAATTAACAATTTTTACTTCGAAAAAAGTGTAATATTATTTTATTATATGATATATTCATACAGTAAACGCGACCATGTAAAAGAATTTGAACTGACATTTAACTAGTAGGTTTGCTTAGAGCATCTCCAATTATGTCTCAAATTTAAGTAAAAAACTTAATTTAGTACAGAACACTCCAATGGACAACCTCAAATATCTACTCAAATCTTTTTAAAAATACCCTTATTGTCCCAAAGTTCATTCTTTTTTCCCACCAAAATATTTTATCCTCTCTCATTTTCTTGTCTTCATTATCTCCCCAATATTAAAACAGAAAAAGAAAGACTCCCCAATATTAAAATATGTTTCTTACAAACTTCACCAATATTAACCAAAAGAAAAATAAGGAATAACAACTTCTTTGAGGGGTAAATTCCCGAGCTTTTTACCGTTTAAAGCAAGAGAATTTTTTAAAATATCTACTTGATATCAACTAACAGTATTTCTTGCCCTCAATTCCATCTAAAACAACTTCTATCTAGAGTAATTTTGTACGAGAGACAGAGAATTAGAGTTTATGAGAGAGAAAAATGGTAGAGAGAGAGAAAAAAAAAATATTAGTCAAGCGCTAGCGCCCCTATATAGTAAGACCATTCTACTATCAATGAAATCGAAAGAAACACAAAAAATCCTGTGCATTTTCGTATAGATCGAGACTTGTAGCTTGATTCTTCACTCATTCCATACTAGGAAGAATTACAGGAAATCGTTCGATAACACTTCTTCCTATTTCTTTTTCAATGATATTCGACGATCAAAACAATTGAGAGTAAAAATTACCCTGGAATAATAGAGGCACGAAGAGGCAATGTGGTCGGCGGCGATAGCAATGGCTTTGAAGATAAAGGCAAGAACCTGTTTCGTCCAATGAGTCTTTTGGGTATGGACTATGGATAAGATAAAAAGTTATCATTGTAAATTTGATATAGTATTTGAGTCTCTTGCAATTTGGGTCCATAATAAATTTTGCCTTAATTTGATATAGGTTTTGGTCTAAGGTTGAAAAATTTTATGTTCACTATTTTTGACTCAAATTTAAATTTAAATCTACATTTGAGTCAGAGTTGAACATACTCTTACAAATATTTGTTTTTAAGGTTATAGTGTAACTAGTTCATTTATTTATACTCTTTTGACATGTAATAGTAGATCCTTTTAAAAACACTTGTGTCTTCAAAGTCAAATCAAATTTTATTGATATTTCGTATTGTATGTCAACTAGAAAAAAAAAGGTACAGATTAAAATTAAAATTGTAGATCTTATTCCATATGTTGAAGTATCCACATATTTTATTAATTATTTAATACGTATGATGTGTATCCGATACATATCCTCAACTATTCGACAAGTATCGTATCCGATACAATATCCAATACGGGTCCATCAACCTTGACGAAGTATCCATACTTCATATATTACTTTTGTACTAGGGTTGATACATGATCTTTCTTGGCCAAACCCAATTATAGTATTTCCACCTACGGAAAAACCTAAATATTTCTTGGGACACAATTAAAAGAACAACGCAATGCACCTCTCAACCTTTCAAGCTTATCCTGCACTGCATTAATACCAACGATGACAATCTTACTCTTATTAACCTTTGATATGAGATCAATCCAAAACCTTGTACTATAGAATGCAAATTACGAACTTCCTCCTCATTTCTGCATAAAAGGAATCTTGTACCATCAACAATCTGTAAATCATAAGGAGGTTCCATCCCTGCCTTCCAAAAGACCCTCAACAAGGTGAACTGCCTTTACTCTCTTGACTAATCTGCTCAAACCATCAACCACTAATGTAAGCAAAAGAGGCAATAAAGGATCACCTCACATTAATCCACAAAAAAGCCCAAAAGCATTTCCCCCATGCTCCGTTCGCAATTACTGGCAAGTTTATTAAAGTCAACAACCAAGAATCCACTTCATAATTCATATGCCCACAACGTTCTTATAGTCATCTTCTTCTCCACACATCCTGATTCTCCGATGTATTTATTCATCTAAAACCAGCATTGACCTCTCAACACCTAAGCCAACCATATCTGCACATACTCTAACCTTGTGAAGCATTACACTACCTTAGATGATGAAGCTCAATTAGGTGAGATGGATGATAGTGAAACACTCTCATAAAAAGAAATGCCTGTTTGCTCAACAACACCAATAACGTTGAAGATAAAGCAGAGGAAAGATTTCCTATGATCTGGACACAAAACATCTTAGGTGGGGGCACAGCACATAAAGGAGCATATAGAAGAACACAATGTTACGATCCGTCAGAGACAAGACTATAAATGGAATACTTCGACTTATCATAAGACAGAAATAAAACCGACAGAGTAAATGTTCCTGTACCAAAAAATTACATCTTGTTTTCTGTTATTTTAAATCGCTTTACTCATCTCATCCAATGGTGCATCTAACTACCCTGAACCACACTGGCAAGTTTTCCTTGTACACTAACTCAAAGAGAGATTAATATATGAAGAAAGTAATATCTAGATTATAGACTAAACTCATGCAAACTACCAGATATGATTATGACAAACTAGGCTACTTAGATGAGTAACCTTATTGAAAGCAAACTGGGCCACTTCGGGGAAATCTAATTATTTGAACTGCTGAACCTTAAAAGCGAGAAAATGAGATAAACAAGCACCCAGGATTCTTCAATACCCAAGTAATTTCTAAGTGAAAGTCAAATTAGCATGCACCTTGTATCCTTCCATAACCAGAGTTTATAACATTGATCTTACAAAAAGAAAAGAGCAGAATAGAAGAAAAAAAAAAGTAGATAATGAAAAATAGGCATAACAAAATCAAAAGATGCAGTGAAAGGGGGTTCGTTCTCCTAGTTAGACCTATGTAATAAAACCACCAGAATTTTGCAAAGACTGACACCAAAGGAACAGAAAACTTCTGCTTGCTTGTTCCTACAAGTTTCACCCATGTTCACCAATGGCAAGCTGTATTAACAAATTGACACAAGCACCTTTTTTTCTCTCACTTCTCCTTGTACAAAAAATTAAAATGCCAAATGCACGAGGCTTAAGTCATGCAAATTTGCTGCGAGTTCTTCATTTTTCTAGCTATTTCCTACTTTTAGTTTTTCATAAGCATAGGAAAAACAAAATAATTGATATAAAAAAAGTCAAAATTTTATATAGCACACAATACTTGTACGCAAATATCAGAAGGATTTACTTTGACTTCAAAACTGTAAAACAAGGGGAATACGAAAATGAAGAACAAAAAGCACTCAACTTCTCAGCTTCATGACAACAGTCCATATCAACTTTAAGCAACACCATAACGAAAGTTAAAAAAGCAGTTGACCTATAATCAATGCCAAGTACATATGTAGCATTTAATTCAATAACTCTGTGGGAGAGAGAGAGAGAGAGGTTGAACATGTTAAGGAAAAAAACCATTCATTAATGTAGGTTAGAAGTTAAAAGCACTGCATGAATCATGATCCAATGATACTGTCCTCTGCATCTAGACTTGTTTCAGATTTCTCTAACATGAGAGGTAACTGAAACAAATATTTAAGGACAATAAACTCAAAAAGTTATGTTATAAAATGAAAAAGTTTGTAGTATCTTGAAGGCACATGCCTCAGATACAGTTGTTTCGAATAGAAGTTTAAGCACAACATGTATTAAACACATGTGATGTCCAGCAGAACGGTACCAGAAGCCTAAATCCAAAAAGCAAATCCGCAAAAGTACGCTAACGAAACTACTAACATAGTTCAGCACCAATATTAAATGTTGCATCAGTTTATGTTCAGTAGGAAGCAGAATAAACGCAATGGGAAATCTACTCTTGCCCCCAACCCATACGAGTGGAACTTACTTTTTCAAGAAGCCACGGCCTGCATGTGGCACCATAAGAACCAGAAAGAACGACTGTAGCTCCATTTTAGATTCCAACAGAAAGACACTAGGAAGTGAGAATGCCAACGTCAAAGCCTCATATATGCTTTCCAGAACAAATGGCATGCATAAGTGTGTCACTCTGATGGTAGGCGGCGGCGCTTCCCATAATCTGCATCCCTTGATCGAGACCGGTGATCCTCTTCTGGAACTGCACGCGATCTGCTCCGAGATCTCGAAGAAGAGTGTCCCCTGTCCCAGTCATCCTCGTAACCCAAGTCACGTTCTTTATGCCTGTGCTCTCGATAGCCATCCTTCTCTTCCCTGTATCTGTGCTCCCTATCATACCTGTCCCTATCTTGCTCTCTCTCCTCACGATGCCTCTTCTCAGAGTTTCCCGACCAGTCACGCTCAGAACCTCGTTCCTTTTCCCGGGAAGCAGCATTTGACCTTACTCCTTTATCATGACTTGCCTCTCCATACCCATACTCAGAAGCCCCATCTTCACCACCATAGCTCGACTCCCTCGTCCCTCGACCATGATCTTCCCCTCCCCATCCACCCATGCTACTGTCAGTCCACATTCCACTATGTTGCCCATCCATACCAGTGGTCCCCATCATTCCCATTCCACTAGCAGCCATTCCTCGGCCAAAGAAGGCAGGATTAACATGAGGAGCCACCCCAGCAAGTCCCATAGGATTAACAGCTGGAAATGGAGGAAGCATCCCTGGGAAAGCAGGACCCGAAAAGCCTCCATAACCAGTTCCTCGACCCATATAAGTTGGATCAAATCCTGCACCCATCATACCCTGATGAGGCATCAATCCAGCAGGAGGACCCCCGAAACCAGGACCTACCAGGCCTTGCCCATAAGCTCCTCCACCGGCACCGCTTCCAACACCAGGACCATTCCCAATCATGTTCTTCGCTCCCATAGCCCCTCCTCTCCCCCTGATGGGCCCACTCCCTGGACCCCTGTTGAGTATTCCCTGCCCTCGTCCCCACCCACCTCTTCCAAAGTTCCTCCCTGAATCGCCACTGGGATAATTTGTTCCCCCGCCTCTCCCCGGCCCATCATTCATAGGCCTCCTGCCCTGTTGCTGAGACTGAGGTTGGACTTGGGTTTTGTTCATATAAGAATCCCCCATCTGCCTTAAAGTTTGCGGAGAAGCAAACGTTACCACACAAGCACGCCCGTTGAAAACATGTCCGTTCATTCCTTCTTTGCACGCTGCTGCAGCACCTGGGTCATAAAATTCAACTTGACAGTAGCCTTTGGATTTACCACTAGCCCTCTCATCAAAGAACTTGATCTCCTTGACCCTACCATATTGAGATAACACACTCTCAAGCTCTGCATCAGTGGTCCACCAATGCAGTTCCCCCACAAAAAGCATGGTAACACCATTCTCCGCAGCAGGCCGCATTTGACTTTCATGGACAGCGGGGCGGTTAACATTCACATCTACATTTGTACCCATTTGATTAGCTGGCATTTGCGGATTACCTCTTGGGGCACCTGTACCAGAATTTACTAATGGTGCAGACTCATTTACAGCTTTTCCCGGCACATCAACAGAACCAACCCCAGTTCTTTGGGGAATAGGCATCTGTCCTTGAAACCCCAAATTTCCTGCCTGAGAACCATGAGTCATTTCCGGAACCCTTCCTTTTTGTGACACATCAACAACTCCCAGTTCTGGTCCTCTAGAAACAGTAAGCCCTCCCTTCTGCTCAGGGAATTGGGGCCCTGCATTTATGTACTTCCCTTCGGTTGCAACACTGGGAATGCCAACCTCTTGTGATACCATAGCTCCTGCTCTAGGTTCAGGAATGATGGTTTTCTGATCTTGAAATCCCCCTGGACCCCCGCTGCCCACACCAACAGATGGCACTTGTGCCTCTGACCGCTGCAGCTGCAGGAAGCCCTCTCCAACATTTACATCATTGTAAAGATCATCAAATTCATCATCCTCACCTATCATTTCATCCTCTGCAAGTGCAGGAATTGCTCCTCCTTCATGATACTGAGGCTTTTGAGCTCCTCCGAATTCCTCGTCTCCATAGTCTAATTGCTCATCAGCCATTGGATCCATTTAAGCTAACTCCAGTTCAAGAAAAGTACCAACACCTACTCAACAACAGGAACCGTGTGGTGATTAAAATAGACGAATGATTCGCACAATTCGAGCTGAGGATTGAGTAACAAATAACAATACAGATTTTCATCATGAGCTCGAATTCGAGCCTCATACCGGCCCAGGCCTATGCTGACCAAAAAAATATCTAGTTTTGCTTTTCATAAAACATAACCTTATCAAAAAGCTTTCATTTCGGCTCCAGTTTCTCGCCTGAAATGTGAGATGCTCAAGCTTCGCTCTTGTTTCGCCATGAGCTCGAATTCAAGCTCGGGATTGAGTACCAAAGAACAATACAGANTTGATCTCCTTGACCCTACCATATTGAGATAACACACTCTCAAGCTCTGCATCAGTGGTCCACCAATGCAGTTCCCCCACAAAAAGCATGGTAACACCATTCTCCGCAGCAGGCCGCATTTGACTTTCATGGACAGCGGGGCGGTTAACATTCACATCTACATTTGTACCCATTTGATTAGCTGGCATTTGCGGATTACCTCTTGGGGCACCTGTACCAGAATTTACTAATGGTGCAGACTCATTTACAGCTTTTCCCGGCACATCAACAGAACCAACCCCAGTTCTTTGGGGAATAGGCATCTGTCCTTGAAACCCCAAATTTCCTGCCTGAGAACCATGAGTCATTTCCGGAACCCTTCCTTTTTGTGACACATCAACAACTCCCAGTTCTGGTCCTCTAGAAACAGTAAGCCCTCCCTTCTGCTCAGGGAATTGGGGCCCTGCATTTATGTACTTCCCTTCGGTTGCAACACTGGGAATGCCAACCTCTTGTGATACCATAGCTCCTGCTCTAGGTTCAGGAATGATGGTTTTCTGATCTTGAAATCCCCCTGGACCCCCGCTGCCCACACCAACAGATGGCACTTGTGCCTCTGACCGCTGCAGCTGCAGGAAGCCCTCTCCAACATTTACATCATTGTAAAGATCATCAAATTCATCATCCTCACCTATCATTTCATCCTCTGCAAGTGCAGGAATTGCTCCTCCTTCATGATACTGAGGCTTTTGAGCTCCTCCGAATTCCTCGTCTCCATAGTCTAATTGCTCATCAGCCATTGGATCCATTTAAGCTAACTCCAGTTCAAGAAAAGTACCAACACCTACTCAACAACAGGAACCGTGTGGTGATTAAAATAGACGAATGATTCGCACAATTCGAGCTGAGGATTGAGTAACAAATAACAATACAGATTTTCATCATGAGCTCGAATTCGAGCCTCATACCGGCCCAGGCCTATGCTGACCAAAAAAATATCTAGTTTTGCTTTTCATAAAACATAACCTTATCAAAAAGCTTTCATTTCGGCTCCAGTTTCTCGCCTGAAATGTGAGATGCTCAAGCTTCGCTCTTGTTTCGCCATGAGCTCGAATTCAAGCTCGGGATTGAGTACCAAAGAACAATACAGATTTTTCCGCTAAAACAGCCAATATTGTAAGCATCATAAAAATCAAAAAAAAAAAAATGCAAAAAATCTGTTTTGATTCCAGAAAATTAAAACACCGGCTTCGCTAAGAGGTATAATCAGTTAAATTCGTATTTTTCTACTATCCAAAAATAAATTCTAAAATTCAAACATACAATCCTTTTTTTTTGCTTCCTCCGGTTAGATCAGTAACCAAACAATGAAAGAACATATTCCAGCAAATAAGGAGAAGAAGAAAAGTGTAAAAGGTCACCTGATGACGGCAACCACCAAATCAACAACGGTGAACAGATGTAAGTTCAGATCTGCAAGAGTAGCTTTGAGGAAAGATCAACTGATGGACGGCAACCACCAACACAGCGACGAACGACCGGTGAAAGTTTAGATCTAGGGTTTTTTAGTCAAGACGAGAAGAGAGAGAGCGTAGAAAGAGACTGCGAGAGGATCGGGGAGAGAGAGAGAGAGAGAGACAGTTCTGGAAGATGGGGGTGGGCTGTTTTGTCTATTTGGCAGAAAAATAGGTAAAAAGGATTTTTTTTTTTTTTTTTTTTTTGAGCAAAAGGGTTAAAAGGGAAAAAGTAAAATCAACTTACACCAAAAAATGACCATCTGTGTCTATAACTGAGTAATCCACTTCTAAAGTCAATGAATTTATTTGAGATGTGGAATAGATTTATTAAAATATATTTTATTTTATATTATAAATTATAATTATAAAAATATATAATAATAAAATAAAGTCTAATTTAAATCCCTAAAATTGGAAAAGTAAAGACGGCTCAGATTCCCTTTAGTAGGAAAACGACTATGATCTTATCTAAATTCATTATAAATAATCCAATTGCTTACGATCTATATCACTTAAATACCAAATTTCGCCCAAACTCGCTGTACGCCTGGTACGCTCCCATCCACAGTCAATACCCAATTACCCATGTTGCACGCCACACCTACACAGACACAGAACACCAAAGCCCAAACGTCTCCTTCTCTCTGTCTCTCTCCTCTGCTGGAAGAAGAACCAGGTGGCCAGGCCCTATCTCTCCTTCTCTCTCCCCGATTGCTCCTCTGTCATGATACCAGGTACCTCCCTCCCCCTATCTATCTGACGGACACACACTCACACTCACTTCGCAAGCAGCACTCATCCTCATCCACAACGTACACACAGGAAACCATCACCACTCGCACACAGACACACACACACAGCAACACGCACAAACACACATACGCACACAGTTAGACACACACGCACTCTCTCTATCTTCGCCACATACACACACACAGCCTCAAACAGAGCACTCTGTGTCACCCACCCACCCACACACAAAGTCGAATAGAGCATACATCACACGAACACACAATCACACACAATCACAGACATCACAAACATCTGCACAAACCACATCCACAGACAGAGCACTCTTTGTATTATAATCTATATTATAATATGATCTACATCTAATTATTTAGGTTTCTTTTGTGAACATCTTGTCGGTAGTGGTGGCAATTGAATCGTGTTGAGCCCTATTCGGATCATGTTAGATAGAGTTTGTGTTGCGTATTAGTCGACTGTAATTATATCATTTAATTAATCATGTTAGACGTCTCGGCCCTAATCTTATTTATTTATTATATGTTTATGTATATATGTCGGATGTATCTACAAAGTTGGTTTCATACAAGTTGTGTTAAACTGATTTGTTTATTATATGCTTATGTATATATGTCGGATGTATCTCCTGTTGATTTTTCATCAAACTTGAAATTGGAATAAAGAAGTTTTACTAATGATAACATACTTTACGATATATACAACCCCAAAGAAGTGTTATACAACTGTTTCTCCCTTCACAATATAATTTGCGATGCTCATTGAATGATAAAAAACTAATCTTTACTCCTACAATTCTAGTATTCAAGAATTGTATGTTATGCTATAGATTAATCAGAGTAATTGAAGTCTCATTTATATTATGAATAGGCTAACAAAAAAAGAGAATTAGGGACAACTCGCCTGTTCCTATATCTAGTCGAGTGTGTGAGTGAGATAGTTGAATAGATATAAACTGAGTTATATATTATAGAGAAAAAGAGTCTAAATTGAAAATCAGGAAAAAAAAGTTGTGTAGATTTGTCTCATCAAAATGTTAAAATCTTAGTCTAAGAGATTTGCAAAAAAAAAAAGGTTTATCTACACTATTGTGAAAAATATTTCAAATTTATTTAAAAAACCAATTTAATGAGTTTAAATTGGTTTACCTACGCTAATCCATTCCTAATCAATCAAAAATTGTTGATTGTTGTGACAGTTTTGTCCTTCCAATCGATCAAGGGGCACTTCTATCTGAAGGTTTCCCAAGGGACACATCAGTCTTTTGAGCACAACCATAATAGGTGTAAGGTGTAGCCTCAGGTATTGGGGGGATTATAATCTCTGTGTTTTGTTTATCTGTATCATCACTGCATCATCCTCTTTCTATGGGATGGGATTGCCATGGCACTGGAACCTCGCTGTCATGCCTGCAGAGAGGGATTAAGGGTCAACAAGATGAGACTCCGACATTTCTCGGGACATTCTTCGATTTCAATGATGGGGAAATAGTTCCATGCTGGGCAATTTCCAAATGGTGCTCAGGTCTCTCTCTCTCTCTCTCTGCATATATATAAATATTGTGTATATATACCGTGTGTTGTCCAAGATAATTTTGGGTTGAATTTGGTAATGGGGTCGTGGGTAATTAACTATTGTTTCCTCAGACAATGTGAATGTCTGAATGCGTTGCAGTGACTATAATTTGTGTGCGCCAATGATATTTTAGTGGAATAGTAGTGAAACCACTGACAACTTAAGTGAACTAAAAAAGCTAATGAGTTTCAATGACATGTCATGGTACCAACATCTCTGTGTAAACAGAATGCCTTTGCATTGAGTTGTCTTAGACTGAATGCTAATTATGTCGAAGCAGAACTGTATGCTTATAACTTTGCAACATTCAGATGCCTTGTGCATCTAAATTGTATAGTCCTAGATCAATAGCACTTTGTGGTCGGAATTCATCCCGCCTTTTCACTTTAATAGTCCCTGAAATACATTCACCATCGTGGCGGTGAGGAACCATATTTTGGGTTAAGATTGTAATCTCGCTCTTTTGAAGGTACTGTCAAACTCAGCTACTGTTGCAGCCCAATTACCAGAACTTCGAAGTGAACTAGTCACAATAGTTCTCATCCTCCATCCTGATGATTGTGTGGATAACTAGCAGATAGGGCTGTGAGTTCTAATTGTCCTTGTAAAATAGAATGTTGCGGTTCATAGTTTTATTTCTTTGGTAATAATCACAACTTTGATACTTATTATAGATTGCGATATGAGTTCGCAAGAGACTCCTTTTATAATTCATTGAAGTGTCTTGTATGGTTTGTTGATCTGTATATGATCCTAATGCATAGCAAGTCCCCCAAAAAGCATTATTGTGAAAGTTCAGCCATGTTTTTATCCATCATTTTCAGGTTGCTTCTGAATTCATGTTGTGTGGTGAAGAGTTCATGTCAAGTTACTTGACAGAAGATGGGCAATGACCAGCCCAGATAGCAAAATTCACCAAATAATGCTCTCTGACAGGCAGATAAAACACAAAGCTGCACCATTTGGAGACATTTTGTTCTTAAACAATCCTCATCCACTTTTGAGTGATCGCTAATAACAGGCAACATCCAACCTTTTATGTTGTGAGAGATGATTTGCTGCACCCATTGGTTATTGGTAATAAAGCGAGGAAATTGGATGCCCTGTTTCCTCTTGTTGAAGATCATGCAGTGACAGATGTGACGAGATAAGATTCCTTTTGAAGTTATGGTGTCTCAATTCTGATGGACCTGTCTGTCAAATGAGATACAGCATTCCATGAATTACCATTTACTCTTGTCATATTTTGAAAGTTGGCAAGCGTTTCCTTACTTCACAAGCTATAATGCAATTCATGAACATGTAACACAAAATTGATGCATGTGACCCGTGGTCATTGGGTGGGTGCACAAGGATAAAAGAGCCTATTGGAAATTCTAGATTTTGTTTTATATTTTCACAAGGTCTACTCTGATTTGGCTACTCAGTGTTAGTATATGCCAAATAGACCTGTAAATTGATACAGTAAGATAAATATGACATTTCAAACATGTTGGTGGCATAGACGTTCCATATTTATGGCGGGTCTCAGTCCATGCTTGTCTCTGTTTTTCCTTACCCCGTAGTATGATGTACACATAGGCTGCCCCAAGAATTGAATTTAGCATTTTGATGGACTTCCAAGACAAAACAATAGCCCCGTGGGGCAATTTTTTCAGGTTACATGTGGAGGTTGCCAAAGTGCACATGCTGCAGCTGTTGGTATGTCATTCAATATTCCTATTAAACTGGAACAATTCCCTAAAATATGTTTTCCAATTTAATTAGGTTTTCTGTTAGTGTAATCTGCACGAGGCAATTCTAACTATTCTATTTTTTTTTCGCTAAACAAACACAAGATCAGTCATACAGAGAAATTTTTAACTAACACGGAAAGTTGTAGGTATAAAAACAAGAGAACTCTCTGGACCCACTAGACCAACACCTACGCAATTGTTGACTGGATGAGGGTCCAATGGCCATTAAGTACTCCTAACCCCTCCCTGTGGTGCTCTAGTACTCTACGGGGTATATTTTTTTTGCTAAACAAATACAATATTAATCATTCTGAGAAATTTACAATTAACAAGGCAAGTTGTAAGTACATAGGCAAGAGAATTCTCTGGGACTCACTAGACCACAGCACCAGGCAATTGCTGATTGGACGAGGGTCCAGTGGTCATTAAGTATTTTATTTTTTTTTAAAAAGACAAAGTCTACGTAAAATAAAGAGTCCCGTATGGTACTCGTGAGATACTTTTTTTGCTAAACAAACACGAGATCAATCGCACAGAAAAATTTTCAATTAACACGCCAAGTTGTAAGTACAGAGTTAAGAAAAGCCTCTGAGACGCCAGACCACAGCACCCACGCAATTGCTGACTACAGTTCTAACTATTCTGCAACCTTGCATTAGCAGCCGTTTCATGTGCAGAGAGGGGACTAAAGTCGCATTTGCTTCTACGAGGAGAACACCCTGAAATTCTAACTGGCTACAACCTAATTTCCACATTATACGGGAATGTAACTTATATTCCAAGGTCTCTGTATGCCCGGAGGGAGGAAATGCTTGCAAGGCATGCCGATTTGGTTGCAGGCAACCGTGGTTGTGTTGTACAGCTCAGTGATTTATTTGGGGATTCCTCTACTACGATAAACACTTCTTGGAAACCAAAGCATGTACAAATGGATGCTCGTAGCTTTGATGAAAATATTCAAAAGGTTGTTATCATCAATGAAGGCGCAGGAGACGCTGTTGGGTTATTGGGTAAGTGTATAATCACACTTACGTCATTTATTTCATATCACCTGTTCTTTTACATTTCTGCATGTCCTTGAGTTTGGTGTTACCATCCCTGCTCCCATTGCTCAAATGTATCACCAAATTTAGGGAAAAACCTTAAAAAAAACACCAATACTTAGCTTGCTCCCTATTAAACAATGGGTGATGGCATAGGTAGATTGGGTTCAAGCCTAGTTTTGGAATTATATGTTTAATTGCAGCTTTAAATTCTAATCTACTTTATTCAGTCATGGGTGGCTTGGTATGACCTGGCTGTCATCTCTTCTAGACAAAACTGATCAAATTGGCAGTGACTATCAGGCGTCAGCAGAACTCGTTAGAATGATCTTAAGAACCTTTCGTTAAAGGTTCACATAAATGATCGTAGTGATCATATTGATTGTATTGTTTATATTGAATGAAACTTCGGGATCTTTTTGGAATTAAACGTAAGTGCGCAATGGTCGAGTGGCAGAGGGTTTACGTTTCAGTTTGAGGCCGTAGAGGGTACTAATTGAGTTCGTAAATGTCTGGGTGACCAGTTGGTTTTTGGACTTGAGTACTGAACTGTTACCGGGAGTTTATCTTCGTCGGGGTGAAAGTCCCCCAAAATGTTGGATCATGTGTTCGTGTGGACCCTGAATGGTCTATTAGTAGCACTTTATTGTTGTTGTGATTGTATTACTGTTTTCAACTTAAATGTTTTTCGTTCAATACTTTTTGCTCTATTACTTATGTATGGGATGAACTGTTTTGATATTGCCGAATCATGTTAAATTATATTATTTTCAAATTCATTTGCTTGGAAATTAGGTTACTCTACTGAGTTGTTGATGCTCACACTACATTATTTCTCTTTTTTAAGATTAGCAGGTGACAAAGATATTTTGTAAAAGTTTGAACTACTTAGTGTTTAGGGTGCTCATTCTAAAAGTGGAATAATGTTTATGAGGCATGTAAATTGTATTAAGCTTGATGTACATGTGTGAGATGTGACGAGTCTATGACTGAGTCATAACATAGCTGTGTATAGTAAGTTTATCTATTGAGCTTAATATTAAACACTTATTATGTTTATGGAATTGTTATCAAAGTTTACTTATTATTTGGATACTTTATTTTTTAGTGATTGTGAAGATTATTAGTGCTCTGAAATATTACGAAAATAGATGAGGGTTTTATAATGTAAGTAATCAAATATCTTTTTTTTACCCGTGCTTTCATGAATACACTAAATAGGTTTTAGATACTTCATTACATAAAATTATAACCCTAAAGTGGAGTAGGAGAATTGTGCGCACAATATTCATCTTAGAAAAGTTACAAACGAACTCACCAGCCTACTATACCACTCTTACAATTTTCACCAGTTACAATTGAAAATTGGTTTACACCTGATTAAGCAAAACTTGAAGGATAAACCTACATGCCAATCTGTGCACGCAAAAAATGTCCTTCATGGCTGGAAAGTTTAAAATACTTTTCTAATTGACATCATTTTTTCCATTTGGTCACAATGTTGTTCAGTACATAAATACCATAGTACTGAAAGAAGTCCACTAGAATGGGACATGTAGCAACAATGTTGTTCACTTTTTATGCATGCAAGATGCAATGTTTTAGGCTGCTGTCATATTTCGGTTGTGTGCATCCTCATGTCTGAGAGATGGGTGGATAGCCAACATCCCTGAATCTTGGTTAAATGGGCAGTGATTGTTCTTTATCTTGATTATTAGTCGCTTGGCACTTGTGTTTCATTTGATATGAGACATCTTTTGTAAATTAGTTCCATCTTTGTTTTATACACTGATTTTTGCTGTTTCTTAACATGAACAATCCTGTGGTGAGTTTTTCTATTGTCTGGTTTTCTCAAGTTAAATGTTGGACATCAAAGGGTCATGTCTTGTTCTCTTGAAAAGGACCTGCTATGTTGGCCAAACACCAATAATGTGTTCTTTCTCTATTTCACCCCTAACTACCTACCCCCGTGGGCGGAAAAATAAAGTAAAAGGTGACTTCACATTTTTCCGCTTACTACTTGATTTGGTTGTTTGTCCTACTCAAAATTTCCATGTTTTTCTCATATGGATTAGAGAACAAGAGGAAGTGCTTTTATTTATTGCCTCAACCGCAAGAGAACAAGTTCATTTATCCTGATTCCTTTTGTGTTTATTTTGTTTTCAGCTTCGGCTCTTGTCTCACTGATTCAGTGACCCCCTAATTGTTACAATTACTTCACTTGTGTGCTTTCATGTTTGCTGTCTATAGGTGTCTTTCGGCTTGTGCAGTACTTATCTGAGAACCATTTGCTTGGAAAGGAACAGGTAAATGCTGGTACTGGGACAACAGCTGTTGATTTAGGTCTTGGGGCTATGTCTTTAGGGTTAGTCCTATTTTGTATTGGAATTTATACAATCCGAACTTCATAAACTCTTTAACTGATAGCTGTATCGTCTTACAAAATCAAGTCTTATTCCAGTTAATATTACGATGGTCATCAAAAGCTGCTGTTGTTTTTGGTCAGGCTCCCATGGGAGGTCACTCCAGTGATGCTGGCTGACACTATTGATGGATATAGAAAACAGGAGGAACGCTTGATTTCTGAATTCTGTAGGTGTTGTGCTTTTCCTCGTCTCGATGAAGCCTTAAGCCAAGTGAATGGTGGGATCGTGCATTGGGTAGAACGTAACTATCCGAGGAAGTAAGTGATAAGCCTCCTGTCTTGACAACTTTTCTTTCTATTCTTTTTCCTTTTTAACTGATCTTTTTCTTTTCTTCTCCCTGATTGTGTGTGCACGCTCATTCTTGTCAGAGAAAAGGGGGGATTAACAGGCCATTAAGTTTTCCAATGTGCCAACTCTTTTATTTATTTGATCTCATAGCTCCTTCTTACAGAGAGCTCAGTCAATTTTTATACCCAGAAATTAGTTATTGCTTTTTGCCACTTTTATAAACAATTTTTTGACATACACTTAACAGTAAGTCCTCAACTTGATTCTCAATATCCTCTGCTACCATCTGACAAATTTTTCATTTTTATGTCTTTCATCCCCTAGTATGTTCATAAGAGAGAGGGAAGTGGCGGTGATACATGATCTCTTCGTCCAATTAGGCATTCTTGTATCTGTATTTATTTCTCTAAATATTTGTGATCGACAATACTGTGCTCGGAGATATTTAATTAGTTCCAAACAATGCCTGCATAGTCGACCTCCTCTTGTATGTGTTTGATATGCCCGTATTGTTATATATAATGCTAAGTAGTGCAACTATGACCACCTAAACATTTCTTCTCTTTCACCAGCACAAAATAACCTCTAATTCCGGAATCCTTTGTTCGTACTTCTGAGCTACATTCTGACACTGGAATATATCCCCAGCATCTTATCATTTGTTTCTAGTTTTCTATATTTGGTTGGCCATTGTTAATTGCAAATTCTCTTTCTGTTGCCCTGTTCCAGATTTGGAAATGTATTAAAAGGGGAAGTAGAGTCATGCCAGCAGATTGCACAGCAAACTGGCAACACAACTTAGTAAGAAAGAGCAAGGAGGAAATGCAAAAGTGATTATGCTCCACACTGGGGGGACCCTAGGCATGTTCGGGTTAGCACAGCGATACAGGTCTTACTTCCATACACTCGAGGATGGACTGCACAGTTAAACTAGTTCTGCATTGTTGTTTTATAAAAGAACCAAACATCATCTTTGCTACTGAAACTTCCATTTTGTTATTGAATGTAGAATGGATTTGAACATCAACCAGAGTAGATATTTATTTAGTACCCCTTCAATAGTGTTATTTATTGCTTAATGGTTAATGGACTAAATTCCTTATTTGGGTCACAAATTGAATTTTACTGCATAACCAGTTCTGAGGGCTATTCAAAACAATTTGGGCCCCTGAAACCACTGTGAACTTTTCGGGCTTTGTTTTCTCCCAAATAATGTCATATCATGTTCCTACCGAGTTGAAGTGATATCATATCAACATTTATTTATACCCAATTGATATATATTGTTTTATAGTCGCGTTCTAGTTCGTCTATGGCCAGAATCGCATCGATACATTTACTCGACCCGTTAAAAATGATCCCATACTAGGTGACTTAAAAGTTGATTTTTTGTCAAAATTGACGGATTATCGGCCAGTCCTGCAACATAGTTTAATCGATCTCATTTGTCTGTGAATCTTGGAAGTAGAGAAGTAAATGTATGACTGCATTGGTCTTATACTTGCCAAATAAGATAATCTATGAACATTCTTGGTCATAGTGTTCATTCCATTTAAAAAATGCAGACCAACCATATCATATAATTGAATCTTCAAAGCCACCTTGAATCCCATTCCACCACATTAATAGCAATACCTAGGAAACCTTCTCCGCACACTATGTTAAAAAATAGTCATTGCGACAATGTTGAAGTTATCACGTGATATCATCAATTAATAATATACAGACAAATAAAAAAATGAATTTCACAAAAATAAACAAGTATCCGTCCATCCAAACAGATAATTATTTACTTTTTTTTATGTGAGTCAATAACTATCCAAGTAAGATTGACTTTGTTGACATGGTATCACCGTTTTATTGAATATTCTCTCAACAAACACACATAAATTAACACACGATTCGCCACAGTACCAAGACACAACATGGTCCACATCTCCCCAGATTCTGTTGGTCGCCGGCCATTGAAGCTAATTAATAAATATATTAAGAGCACTTAGTGAGCATGGTGGTGGCAGCCACCACTGTGGGGGTGGCAGCCTTCCTTATAACAAGGGGGAGCAAATAAGGATGGTCCCATGGATCCATTGTCTCAGACACGTTTACTGTTACTTGGCATGCCCCATTATCTATACACCGAGTAATTCTACACACACCAAAACTTTCATCAACTTTTTTCATCAAATCAATGTCGGCTGCAAGATTTATGGGTCCCATACATGACTCTAGACATCCAATGAACAAGATCTTGACACATCATTTGACATAAGTGAAGTATCACTGGCTAAAGTAAGTTTTATAGTGGTTTGAGATTAGTTTTTTGTTTGCTGCCTTCTCCTAGGAGAAAATATGGTACTTCTTCAATGAATTACGGGAAACACAAGGGAAAGCTAAAGTAATAGAGATAAAACATAAATATTCGCGTTTTAAGTTTAAGTTATATAAACGATTTAAAACTCGAATTTAACTGATGTACATAATTGAAAATTTTTAATCATCTCTGGACCCTCTCTTCCCTCTTAGTTCTTATCTTTCGGGGAGAGTTAAATCTCAAATTTGTAGACCATATTGCAAGTGTTATCCAAGTTCAATTGTGAAAAAAAAAATNAACGATTTAAAACTCGAATTTAACTGATGTACATAATTGAAAATTTTTAATCATCTCCGGACCCTCTCTTCCCTCTAAGTTCTTATCTTTCGGGGAGAGTTAAATCTCAAATTTGTAGACCATATTGCAAGTGTTATCCAAGTTCAATTGGGAAAAAAAAAAANCATCTCTGGACCCTCTCTTCCCTCTTAGTTCTTATCTTTCGGGGAGAGTTAAATCTCAAATTTGTAGACCATATTGCAAGTGTTATCCAAGTTCAATTGTGAAAAAAAAAATTAATAATTGAATAATTAAAAAAGATAGTATGGGGGCTGAGTCACCAACAAATAGGAATGTCTGTATGTGTGCTTGGAACTTGACATAGAAACCTGCTTTAAAAGGGCTGGAAAGGCTGAAGGAGGAGACATCCCTTTCACTCACTTTTTATACTCACGAAAAGGAAAGGGGTTCTCGTTTCAAACACACCAGAGAGAGAGGGGGAGAGAGAGAGAGTTGTGGCCCATGACCTGTGTGAACTGAATGGGGAACAGAACAAACAAAAGCTAGTAAGCTATTAGTACTGGAAATATATAGTTTTGTGAATGAGACAAATGTTTAGATAGGAATAACACGAGAAAAAGGTGATTTGTTTAGTTAAATAACCAAAAAGTGAAAGATTAAAAAAAAACATCGATGAGGAGGATGTTCCAGCCACNTACTGGAAATATATAGTTTTGTGAATGAGACAAATGTTTAGATAGGAATAACACGAGGAAAAGGTGATTTGTTTAGTTAAATAACCAAAAAGTGAAAGATTAAAAAAAAACATCGATGAGGAGGATGTTCCAGCCATAAGTGTGATTAAACATGGGTATGATATTAAAAAAATAGATCAATTTTATACCACTTTTCGTTTAAAACATGGCAAAAACAATTTTAATATGAATTTCAAGCATTCATAATCTCAATAGCATGGGTCGAATTACCCATCCCTCACCTATTCATGAGCCATCTCTCCATGAGATTGTGAAAGATATTTCACTAAAAATATTCTTACTCTTTTCTCCGAATTATATATCCTCAAACAAAAAGGATCTTGCACGATTAAAAATAGTGAAAGATTTATATTTNAGCATGGGTCGAATTACCCATCCCTCACCTATTCATGAGCCATCTCTCCATGAGATTCTGAAAGATATTTCACTAAAAATATTCTTACTCTTTTCTCCGAATTATATATACTCAAACAAAAAGGATCTTGCACGATTAAAAATAGTGAAAGATTTATATTCACTATGTCATGTCAAAAAAAATCCAAATGACTCATTGAACAAAGTGAAGTACATTGTAACACAACGAAACATAGAGAAGTGTAGTGAGAGTGTTTATATTTAATGACTATTTATGGTATGATGATTCTCTGTTGTTGATTAAAATAACATTGTTTCACACAAAAACGACGTTATTTTGTTAAATAGA
Source organism: Ilex paraguariensis (assembly GCA_963454935.2). Lineage (NCBI taxonomy): Eukaryota > Viridiplantae > Streptophyta > Magnoliopsida > Aquifoliales > Aquifoliaceae > Ilex > Ilex paraguariensis. The sequence continues at coordinate 996,013 of CAUOFW020000814.1, read as the reverse complement.
ATGATATTGTTTTGGTGCAAAACACGTTGTTTTAATCAATAGTGGAGAAGTCTCGAGACTCTGTTATGTCCGTTTGCATATTATTGTTATTATTATTATTATGCACAAGTTGGACTACATTTAGATTGCACCAATAATTATTCTAACTGTTCATGCACGTCCATCTCTGTTCATTTGAAACGTGTTTCTTTATTTCCAAAGCGTTATTGACTATTGACAAAGTGTTATTGTGATGAATATGCTTTCACAATTATTCTGATTATATATATATATATATATATATATATATATATATATAGATAGATAGATAGATATGGTGTATATAACGATTCAATTTCCGAAGGTCGTGAATCAACACAAGCGAAAGTAGCACATGTGACTGAAACAAACTAGAAAAAAATGTAAAAAAAATGTTCTTGTTTGGAGAAATTAGAAGGAGATATACCAAATTAGACTTAATTGTAAAAAAATACACAAAAAAAAATCGAATAATTAAGTCCTTAATTTTGATATTTATTTGTATCTAAGTACATTATTTGAATTTTATTAATTTTTTTGTGACATTTTTGCCCTCCATTAATTNTATTTTGTTAAATAGAATGATATTGTTTTGGTGCAAAACACGTTGTTTTAATCAATAGTGGAGAAGTCTCGAGACTCTGTTATGTCCGTTTGCATATTATTGTTATTATTATTATTATGCACAAGTTGGACTACATTTAGATTGCACCAATAATTATTCTAACTGTTCATGCACGTCCATCTCTGTTCATTTGAAACGTGTTTCTTTATTTCCAAAGCGTTATTGACTATTGACAAAGTGTTATTGTGATGAATATGCTTTCACAATTATTCTGATTATATATATATATATATATATATATATATATATATATAGATAGATAGATAGATATGGTGTATATAACGATTCAATTTCCGAAGGTCGTGAATCAACACAAGCGAAAGTAGCACATGTGACTGAAACAAACTAGAAAAAAATGTAAAAAAAATGTTCTTGTTTGGAGAAATTAGAAGGAGATATACCAAATTAGACTTAATTGTAAAAAAATACACAAAAAAAAATCGAATAATTAAGTCCTTAATTTTGATATTTATTTGTATCTAAGTACATTATTTGAATTTTATTAATTTTTTTGTGACATTTTTGCCCTCCATTAATTCATGTGTTTTTTTTTATAAAATGGTGAATCTCTATTTTTAATTTGTTACCACGTGCATAAATTACTGAACACTGTTTTTGTTATAGTAAATTTGTTACATTGTTATTGTTATACTATTTGAATACTAAATAAATTAATTTGAAAATAAAATCATTTTCTAAAAAAAAAATGCATGAATCAAAGTACATTAAATATAATTTGAAAATAAAATCACTTTCAAAAAAAAAAATACGCATATATGAAGGTACATTAAAGATAATTTAAAATTTAGATAAGAATATATATATATATATATATATATATATATATATATATATATATATATATATATATATATATATAAGTGATTTAACAACAAGTATATATAAATATGTATTAACAAACACACATGAATTAATGTTCATTAAAGATAAGAAATTTTTAATTAAATGACCTTAAAATAGACATTTATATCTTTGTAACTCAACTGTATACTTTTTTTCTAAAATATGTTATTTTCTGTATTTTTTGTCAAATAAGTTTAATTAGGTATGCCGACATTCAAAAAACACTTCTTTTTTTGGGTTATAAATTGTAGAGGTTTGTACCGACTACTTTTTTAAACTTAGATATTGATCGCCGTAGTCTAAACCAGTCTAGAACATGTCCCCAGAAGAATAAGATTAACTGACCCTTAGAGGATATGCAGTGTTAAACTTAAAAATCTCTAAATTACCAGAAGACCAAGGCCAAACTTAACCATTGAAATACCGCTAAGGATTATAGGTCATGTGTTATCAATTCCATTCTAAAGTTTATATTCATGACAAACATAACAAGGCAAAAAACAAAATAAATCAGATATGGTGCAGCATTTATGTTAAATTACAACCTCATCTCTACTTTAAGAACCATTTTAATTCCTCATAATTATGTTGCATNATATATATATATATATATATATATATATATATATATATAGATAGATAGATAGATATGGTGTATATAACGATTCAATTTCCGAAGGTCGTGAATCAACACAAGCGAAAGTAGCACATGTGACTGAAACAAACTAGAAAAAAATGTAAAAAAAATGTTCTTGTTTGGAGAAATTAGAAGGAGATATACCAAATTAGACTTAATTGTAAAAAAATACACAAAAAAAAATCGAATAATTAAGTCCTTAATTTTGATATTTATTTGTATCTAAGTACATTATTTGAATTTTATTAATTTTTTTGTGACATTTTTGCCCTCCATTAATTCATGTGTTTTTTTTTATAAAATGGTGAATCTCTATTTTTAATTTGTTACCACGTGCATAAATTACTGAACACTGTTTTTGTTACAGTAAATTTGTTACATTGTCTTTGTTACATTGTTATTGTTATACTATTTGAATACTAAATAAATTAATTTGAAAATAAAATCATTTTCTAAAAAAAAAATGCATGAATCAAAGTACATTAAATATAATTTGAAAATAAAATCACTTTCAAAAAAAAAAATACGCATATATGAAGNAGTTTTGTGAATGAGACAAATGTTTAGATAGGAATAACACGAGGAAAAGGTGATTTGTTTAGTTAAATAACCAAAAAGTGAAAGATTAAAAAAAAACATCGATGAGGAGGATGTTCCAGCCATAAGTGTGATTAAACATGGGTATGATATTAAAAAAATAGATCAATTTTATACCACTTTTCGTTTAAAACATGGCAAAAACAATTTTAATATGAATTTCAAGCATTCATAATCTCAATAGCATGGGTCGAATTACCCATCCCTCACCTATTCATGAGCCATCTCTCCATGAGATTCTGAAAGATATTTCACTAAAAATATTCTTACTCTTTTCTCCGAATTATATATCCTCAAACAAAAAGGATCTTGCACGATTAAAAATAGTGAAAGATTTATATTTACTATGTCATGTCAAAAAAAATCCAAATGACTCATTGAACAAAGTGAAGTACATTGTAACACAACGAAACATAGAGAAGTGTAGTGAGAGTGTTTATATTTAATGACTATTTATGGTATGATGATTCTCTGTTGTTAATTAAAATAAACATTGTTTCACACAAAAACGACGTTATTTTGTTAAATAGAATGATATTGTTTTGGTGCAAAACACGTTGTTTTAATCAATAATGGAGAAGTCTCGAGACTCTGTTATGTCCGTTTGCATATTATTGTTATTATTATTATTATGCACAAGTTGGACTACATTTAGATTGCACCAATAATTATTCTAACTGTTCATGCACGTCCATCTCTGTTCATTTGAAACGTGTTTCTTTATTTCCAAAGCGTTATTGACTATTGACAAAGTGTTATTGTGATGAATATGCTTTCACAATTATTCTGATTNATTTATAAATTTATAAAATAAATTTAATTTAAATAATATTATTAAATGGCATATAAAACCAAAGAAGAGTAACTGAACCTCTCTAAGTCCTGAATCACCCATTTGACCTTTACTGTTATGGTCACCGGAGAGGGCCGAGAATTCGCTACCTGAATTTGTTGAAATTCAATCCTACTCGCACCCTCACGAAAGGCGCGTGTAGAAAATGCACTATCCGGGAACTACTCGTCGAAGGAAACTTATCATCACGCGCCATTGTTAATCAGGATTATATTTGCTCATGTTTCTCGAAATTAACCGAAGTAGTTGGTTTCTTTCTTACAACAAAATTAACTACTTTTAAAACAAACTTTTAGCCTTCCTCTCTCCCTCTCTCATCATAAATGAGAGTTCAATTACCCTCTTTATTTCTACCGCTCTAACAATCTCTAAAATTATGTTTGTTTCTTCAAGGGAGAGTGCATTAATATACAGAGAAAATGTAACCGTCGTCGACGACGGAAGGGCGGATCTGGTCAGCGTCGTTTGACCATAAATACGACAAGTCCAGGGGTATTAAGGTAAATAGGTAGACCCTTCCCTGATTTATTTATTCTCGTTCGGCTATGTCGTTGTTGTTGCTTGTCGGTCTCTTGATGAGCCCTGGCGTCTCAGCTACCCTTTTTATATAAATTCTCGCCTCTCTTTATCTCTGTAGAAGAGGCGAGAATTAGGCAAAAACACAAAGGCATACACTTTTGTGTGCACATCTTGAAAGAGAGAAAGATAGGGATGAGAACAAGGAGGGGGCTGTGTTATCCCAAAGTGAACGTGTGTTTGGAAAAGATGGCTGTGAAGAGGGAGAGAGATTTCGCCGGAGAAATAGTGAGTGCCAGGAAAAGGTCCAGAGTTTCCCCAGAGAACGCCGGAGACTGTGATTTGTTCGATGCGTTGCCGGATGATCTAGTTGTTTGTATTCTCAGCAAACTCAGCTCCACAGCTAGGTGTCCTGCGGATTTCATCAACGTTCAAGTAACGTATGTGAGATTATCTTTAGCGCTTACGAAATTGTGTACTATTTCCATTAGGTTATCAGAGTTTTCGCCGGAAAATTGAAATTCTTCATTTCGACTCAGTGTGTTATACCCGATTATTATTCAATTGATTGCATCGAATTTGTTAATCTTAGCATCTGAATAAACAAATTTCCTTTTTTTTGGTTGAGAGATATTAATATATCTAAGTTTATTGGTTGTGTTTGAAATCTAATGTTATTGAATTGTATGGAAACAGATGCAGAAGATTAAATGGCTTGGGTCTTCATTCTCTTGTACTATCAAAAGCCTCTCAGAAGATGTTCTCCATTAATGCTAACAACTGGTCTGAGTCAACTCATAGATTCCTAAAACAGTGTGCCGATGCCGGAAACGTTGAAGCCTGCTACACTCTTGGCATGGTCAGTTAGTATATATACTTATTATGTGCATATCTCTGTTTGTACTCCTTAATCTAAAGATGAATCCAAACGTCATGAAAATTCCCTATGTGATGGTGGTCATTAATGAGATAATGGGCTAATAAGTTTTTGCCTTAACACAGATTCGCTTCTACTGTTTGCAAAACCGAGGCAGCGGAGCTTCTTTGATGGCGAAGGCAGCGATTAGCTCCCACTCGTCGGCACTGTACTCTCTCGCCGTCATTCAGTTCAACGGAAGCGGAGGCTCCAAAAACGACAAGGACCTCAGAGCCGGAGTGGCTCTCTGTGCGCGAGCGGCATTTCTCGGCCACATCGACGCGCTCCGGGAACTCGGCCACTGCCTCCAAGACGGTTACGGCGTCAAACAAAACATCGCCGAGGGACGACGATTTTTGGTCCAAGCCAACGCTCGCGAACTAGCCGCAGTGCTGCCCAAGACTCCATCGGCTCTAACCTCCGGATCGTGGCTGACGTGGAATCCATTACCTCATCTCCGCCACGTGGCTGGCTCAGGGTGTCCATTACTGAGTGATTTTGGTTGTAACGTTCCGGCTCCGGAAGCTCATCCATCGAACCGTTTTTTGACGGAATGGTTCGAGGCTCGTGGAGGTGTTCCTGGTCCGGCGCTCCGGTTGTGTTCGCATTCGGGTTGTGGAAGACCTGAGACGAGGAGGCATGAGTTCCGGAGGTGCTCGGTTTGTGGCGCTGTGAACTACTGCTCACGTGCGTGTCAGGCGCTCGATTGGAAGATGCGCCACAAGGCTGAGTGCGCACCGGTGGAGGGTTGGGGTGATGAGGATGGAGATGGTGAAATAAACGGCAACGGGAATGTTAACGGTGACGGTAACGGCAATGTAAATGGGGAAGTTGTTGAAGATGTTGTGGTGGATAGTTAACGGTGAGGGTGAAGAGAACTGTGATTTTGATCACGGCGGTAACGCCACGTGAGCCTTTGAAGATGAAAATGAGCCAGGGAGGAAAATCCTGGTGGCCATTTTTGGGTGAAAAAACTCCAATTTTACTTTTGATATGGTGGCTATTTTGTATAGAGGAGGTAGTTCTGAGGTTTTAAAGGGGGTGTTTTTGTACAATTCTGCTATGTGGCTGACGGAGGCCTTGAATTTTCCGTAAATGACACTTTTTATTTCCCTAAAGCGCCCCTCTCCTGATTTTCTGTTCTATAACAACACTTCTTCTGTAAGTTTTATTTTAATTAGGTGTGTTAAGATTACGTTCTAACCCGGTTCCATTAAATAGAAAACATAAACTTTAATGTTTGTTGGGATGGTCAAGACCTTAGCTCCCAATTCAGGGTTTTGAAATCTGAACCAAGCCAAAGGGTGAACTGTGAATGAGATGCAAAAGGCTAGTTTGTACTAGATTTCAGCCTTACTATTCGCTTATCCACGATTATCCAATCTATCGGATCAGATACATAACTAACTTCATTTTATTGCAGAAATCTGCCATTGCTTGAGGGTAAAGAGAAAGCAGCTTCTCATATATGGTCTTAAATGTGAGGGAATCGAATGATTCAAAATTCAAAATCTAACAGTTCATAGCTTGGGGACAAACCCTTCCATGTTAAAAGCCGCATGTAATGAGAGTGAAGGGAAGGTTAAGGTAATAGTATGTATGTAACAGAAAGGAATCCTAGGTCGTATAATATTAATATTATCACCTTCCCCTGTTGCTGGTCTTTTTTCTGTTTTGGCTTTTAAGTTGGTCAAAAAAGGTCTGACATGAGAGAATGAGATTGACCCAGGAGAAAAAGAGAGAGACTAGATTAGAAGATGGGAAAGGAATAGTGGGGCATAGACATATGCATTTTGCAAGTGGCGAACCCATTATACAAAGAAAAGAGAAAAATGTAAAAGAACGTACTCAGAAGGCATCTCCCGGTTGCAGTGCACTTATTTTTTTTTATCACTATCATTGGGTGTTACTCCTTCCGTCCTTAAATATTTATCGTTTTACATAATTTTTTTTATTCTACAATATCTGTCATTTTATGAAATTAAAATATAATAAATATTTTTTTTTAAATTTATCCTTATCTCTATTTTTCAATAAGTGCTTAATAGATTAAGTGTAGGTTAAGTGTGTTTCATATTCCTTTACTTCTCAATACATATTGAATAAATGTATTTTAGTTTTATGTAATTATTTTTTACTCATATTAAAGTTATTTAATAAATTTTTAAATCTCTGTACAAAAATCTTAAACGACATATATTTGAAAACGAATAAAATATTTCCATCCAAAATCATCAAACCGAGGCAAGAAGGGGTGGTCCAAAGCCCCACTCCATTTAAGGCCATTCTTGTTGGTTGGAGCTGTAACTAATGTGGTTGAGAGTGCAACGACACCACTCACTAAACATAGTGCAACTGTACGGATATAAACTGCTTTGATTATTTGCTAGATCCAAATCCTAAAGTTAATTAAAAAAGTGATTCGAATTCCAACTTTTGTATTTATTGCGACTCCAACATGACAAGAACATTCTTCAAGACGTTCCTATTTTTGCTAACAATATGCTATTTAGTGTATTCCTAAGTGAGGGAAAAAGGGTGAAAGAACCCGTTATTATATGGTTGATAAGACTTGAATTTACACTACATTTGAAAATAAGTTGATTTTTAGCCATTCGAGAAATCCATTTTTTGCTCAATTATATTGGCATAGCATCGGATGCTTTCCCCCCATTCCTTTTTTGTTTTCCTTGAACAAACACAGAAGCTTCCACTTGATCGATAAGTTTTAGAGTGTTGGCGCATGCGCTTTGTTGGGCTTACATATAGACGTAAGGTTTGTCTGGCTGTCTGTTCTACCTTAAACTTCAATGAGGTCAGTCTTGACTCTTGAATCTTGTCAAGTAGTGTTAAAGAAATATGGAATCTTGCAATGCTCCCAAATGCCATCCCGCTGTACGTTTTTCAGTAATAAAATGGACCGTAATGCTTTGTCTGATTCTCAACAAGAGACATTGTAAGAAGAATATTATTAATCTTAGAGCGACTTTGCACCAGAAGTTTTTTTTTTTTTGTTCAGCCGGCTTGATGCATCCTGGTATCTAAACAATAAAAGTATTGAACTGCCGCAATAAATAATAATATAATTGTCCGTTAAACCACTCTTCAATTCTTACACCATTATAAAAACTTTGAATCAATTGGACAATGCACCCAACCTAGTTAAAATGGCACTCAGATAATCGTCATGTCCTCTTCAGCCAGTACAGCAACTGTACTATACTTATTGTCTCCAAAGAAGATCCACAGGATTCGTTGCAATTTCGTGTCATATATATAATTACTGCAATTTTGTGGCCCTTCACTTCTCACCAAAGATTGGCCGATAGAGAAGAAGCTTCCTCTTTTGTCCCTTCGTATATGTTTAGGTTTAGGTTTGGATCCGGTGCAACTTTGTCTTCCCCACCCACCCCAGCTTACAACTATTCAGTCACATAGGTCTTAAATGAATTATCTTCCCAGGAGTACGGTTTTTAGTGGTATTATAAGTGGGATAGCAGGAAATAATACTTGGGGGCTATCTATTATTTTGTTGGTTGGCATTTTATGCCCAGTACTATTTTTTGAATTATAATACCGATTCGATTTGTACAATAGCAGTTAACCTTTATACATCATTTTAATAAAAATCATTTACCAAGTTGTATTATTTGCTTGTATAAATCAACTGACGGTACAAGTAAGAAAAATAACACAAATGCCCTCATGTGTAGAGTTCATATATAAAAAATTTATTTTAATTTTTTTCTTGCATTTTTTAAAATTATTTTCTTATATTATGTTTAAGCGTACGGTGTAACCGATTTTTTTAAAAAAAAATTAAAATTATTCTAAATTTTTTTTTCTTATTTTATGTTTTAACGTATGGTGTCACCATTTTTTTTTTAATTTTTTTTAAAAAAATTATTAAAATTTTTTTCCTTATATTATGTTTAAGCATGTGGTATCATCAATTTTTTTTTAATTTATTTTTATGGTGTCCCCGATTCATAGTATCAGACTCTTTATTTTTTATATGAATTTTTTAACATTATCTGAAATTTTTTGGGTATGGATTGTCATACCATGTATTATACCATACATTGTGCAAAAGTATTACACAAACGAAATAATGGAATGGATGATGTGAAAAATAAAATTATATATTTATTATACAACATGTGATATAATATATAGTTGTTTGTGGGACTCACTATAGTACCTATTGAACAAACAAATATAAGAAAATATTAAAATACTTTATATTACCGATATTAATTTCTATTAGTATTAAAAATGTAATAAATATATTTCTTAATACCATATATAGGAATACTCAAGACAAACGTGCCCTTAATGTTGAGCAGCCCGCGATTGGTGTTTAGAATCCAAACACATTATAAAATCCACAAATACAGTTATGCGAAATATAAATGTTTAAGCTTAAACTCATCTAAAAGTTTTAACTACTTATTTCTTCTTCTCATATAATAATGGATATGTTAAGCCGCAAAAATTTCAAATTCAGGTCGACTCAAGCCTAAACTAAATTAGACTTAATGTACCAACCCACCAAATGTAGAGTGAAAATTTTAAACGCAACACAATAACCAGACATGAATTTAAATAGTTATGGTTGATTAATTTTGATTATAGTTCGATAATAGAATGACCCAGTTTGCTAACAAAAAAAAATGTTAATTTAGTACCAAATAAATTTTATAATAAGGTTTTAGTTCGTGTAATTGAAAATTTTATATAAATTTTTATAAAATTAGAGAATATTTTATTTGATTTTACAAGCATGTGTACCAAGTTATTAGATTATCGAAGAGAGTGGTTGATTTGATTACAAGAGAAAATAGTCTTAATTGTTGATTTTTGGTTCATAGGTTATACTTGTAAATCGATAGGCTGGATTAATATTAAGACATACGATATGATTAATTAAATAAAATTAATTAATAATCAACATGAATACATATGATGGATTGTCACCTCTAATATTTCTCCAAATGTTTCAACCTGGAGGCCGAAGTGTGGCACAGTGAGAGACCAACTTTAATTGGTCTCAAGCCAATGAAACCACGAGACCTGCTCAAATTAAACAATTGGGCCTGATCACCCCAGCGGCTAAGACCAACCAAAGAACCCCAGTGGGCCGGATCTGGTCTATAAATTCAAGCCGAATGAAATCTTTTCCATCACTGTTTCCTCTGTAGCATTGTTCAGAGTTCCTCGCAAGTCACATTCTTCTCATTTTCTCGTAAGCTGATCAACAAACAGGTACTGATTCTCAGGCCTTATCTATCGATTTTTAATTATTTTTTTCAAAGAATTTCATTCGAAGTTGTAGTTCTTTTGTTCGAATTTTTTCAATTATTTCAATACCAAACCTAGGGTTTCATTTTCAAATCAATGTATAAACTGAGTGTTTTTTTTGTTCCGATTTGATTAGAGATGGGGTTTATAATGGAATTCGCCGAGAATTTGATACTGAGGTTGATGGAGGATCCGAAGGAGAGAGATCGACAGTTCAGAGAGCATTTGTATACGATGAAGGACAGGTGCAGCAAGACCAAGGAGATGTGGAGCTATCCACTCCGTCCGTACGGTTTCTGGACTTTCGAACGCCACAATGCTCAGATCTTTTGGGACGCTCAGATAAGCCAAGTCCCCGGTCGTCGCGATCCCTATGATGACCTTCTTCAGGACTCCTCCGATTCAGCCTCCACCACCTCCAAGTAATTGGTGAGCTTCTATTATCAGAATTTATGTATCCTATGTTGCTTGTGTTTGCGTTTGAATGTATGAATATGACAGTATTATGCGTAGATATTGTGATCACCGGTGATAGAGGACTTGTGTGACACTAAGCTGTTGAAAACTCGCTGTGTGTTTTGTCACATCTATGTAATTTGAATTATATTCTGGATGGAATGGTCTGGACCTAGGGTTTGTGATGGTTCTTCAAAAAATATCTGTCTTTGAAATTTTATTTTGAAATTTTTTTTGGAAGTCCTTGGTACATGATGCAGTTATTTTTTCTTGAACTTCTGTTCAATAAAACGGACTAATTTTCTTTTTATATATGTTTATATGGACTCTATATTGGAGTAAGTTTAGATTTAGGCAGGCGTGATACTGAAACAGTGTTTTTCTTTGTTCATGTAAGAGTTTAGATTGTGTTGTAATTGCTGTGCTCTCCAATTTGACAGTTGTTGTATGTTTTCCATAGCCATGTATTTAGGAAGCACTGCAGTGTAAACTAATTTATTTAGCATTGAGTCAATGGTCTAGCGTCCCCGAGGGGTTAATGATGAGTAATGACTTGTGTTTCTGCCAGAGAATTTTGAGGTTTTTATTGACTGCAGGTTTCCAATGTATTAGTAGTTTTTTGTTTCTTTATTTTTTGTTATTCAAGCTAGCGGGTTTGATTATGGTACCGGATTATTTTTTTGGTACCGTACCACTTATTTTTTTTTTTGGATATCTATACCTCCTTGTGGATAGAGCTTATTAATTTTTAGAATGCACTCGCTTTTTGAGTTCACTTACCACTTTTTAGATATAATTTATCATATTTTGGATAAAATTTACTATCGTTTTGGGTTTTTTCTACTTTTTGGTACAATTGTGTTTTCCCAAGCTTTATTATACATGATTCTCTACCTATTTCATCAGGGGACATGCAATTGTTTTTTAGCTAGTTAAAGTAAAAGCACTTTGTCTAAGAGGTGAGTGAGCATCATCAAGTTAAAAGAGAACATGAGAATAAAAATGAAATCAAGTGCCATGTAGACCAGTTTTAGACATTCCCACTAAAACTGCAGTATGCTTCAGTTTTCATTTAAAGTGTTCTGATGGCAAAGATTCCCACAATGTTAAAGCTTGCTAGTCCCCCGCCCCCCAAAAAAAAAACCGCACCCCCACCAAAATTCTCCTCTCTTAGAACACAACAACAAAAATATATAGTTCTTAGAAGGCTTCTAAAACATTAACCAATCCCATGTAAAACTAGAAATGTTATTGCATTCCTTCATGTGTAGGGATGCACACTAAATAATATGAAGCTCAACCTGACACTAATCATGTGATATAGATACAAATTTAAACTTGAAAAGCCTCCGCTCGAGAACCAAAACGAGACTTTTGTCATGTTCCAAACTCTATCCGAATTAAACATGTCAATAAATTAGAAGCTTGAACAGGCACACACTGTTTTAGACTGTAGGTGTTGGGATTGGTACTTTTATATTTGTAGGTTGTTTCTGCAGTCCGACATTGTCGGTGTTTTCTCTTGCTGCACTGCATGATAGTCTATTTTTAAGTAGTTGACTGCTGTTGCCATGCTTGGAATATGGGGTTTTTTGGGGGGCAGCCAGCAGGCTTATAGCAGTCATGCACTGTTTGTTTTATTCATAAAACTGGCCACTCAGATAAGCTTTCTCACGTTTTGGCTCATGTTGGAATGGAAAAGTTCTTGTCTAGTATATGATGCTTTTTAACCTCTTTCAAAAATAGGATGAAGTGCTTTGATTGGTGTTTGACGTTCCAAAAAAAAAATATATATATATATATATATACACACATTATTCATGTGTATGTCCACATTTGGCTGTCATTAGACCTTGATTTTGTATTATGTGTTGCATGTAAGATGGAGGCCAATGTTTTAATGCACATATCTGCACGTGTGCGTGTTTTGCTGTAGTAAGAAAAAGCTTGGGGATATAACTGCTTTGTTATTTGGTGTGTGGTACTGTTCGATAACTTCAATCGTGTTTGACTTTGATTACATTGGCAGAAGTGTTTAGTGCTTATGTTCCTCTCATTTATCTTCCTGTTGGTATCTTGTATTTCAATCCGTTTTGTCAGGCTTCTGCTAGTATTTTTATACTATTATCTAGTTTGAAAAAGAAAAGATAAGTCGAGGTTTGTTTAGTATTTTTTTTTTTTTTTAGGATACACAATGGAGGTTTCTCATAAATTTTATTCCCATTTGCAGGAAGAGCCTGAAGCCATCAATGCCAATTATTTTAATGGGTGATGTGTGAGGTGAATAATCGAGTCCTTTTATTGAAATCGAATAAGTATCCCATGTTAGAGTGATGGCGGTGAAGACATTTTTCAGGTGAAAGTTCGACTCCATACTGTTTAATTTGCCATTTTCATTCTCTTTCCATCCCTAATGATTGTTGAATATCCGCTTTATTAGCAAACTGCTATAAAAAGTCTAATGCTATATTGGGTTTGTATTGTATATTATTGTTAAAAATGAGTCTAGTATTATCAAACTTATAGACTCGTTTAGCTGAGTAATGTGGCACTCGTCTTGGCTGGTTTGAGTTCAATTTGTTAAAATATAATATATACAGATATTGAGTGGTGAAGAAATTACAACACTCTTATGCTTTTGGATAAATGGAGGAATGGAAAGTTAGAGTGATATATAAAATATCATGTTTGGTAAAGAAAAAAAATAGGACGGATAAAAAAATATATGGATTAATTTTTCTTTCATCTCACTAAAAAATAAATGGATTATATATATATACTAGTAAAACTTACACTTGAAAGCAATGATTAACACAAATTATCAATCAATATGGACTCACTATTCAAAAAAAAAATTCAATAAAATAAACTTAAAAATCCTGTCCCTTGGACAACATCAATCTGCATACACAATTTATATAATCAAAATAATAAAGAATACAAATTTTTATTTAAAAAAATGATTCACGTTATAGTCTTTCATAATATAAACTTTATCTAAAATGCTCTTCCTGTGCCGGTTTTCATGGAAAATTGAATGGAGTATCGAAAATATTTTACCTTTTTATTTTTTGAATTGAAAAATGTTGTACATGACACCTTAGAAAATTGGAATAAGTAGGACTTATTAGCTCATTACCTAAACACCAAATAGTCTCAAACTCAAGATATTATGTCTTATTCCCTTTGTATTAAAAAACTAAAATTTTATATTGCTTGCATTAATCCAGAAATTATAGTTACATAACACAAAAAAAATCGTTCACTCAGTTGATGAAATCATATATGGGGGAAAAAAAACAACTTTCACGAATGCTAAAATCAAATGTGTCAATTTAGTTCATCAGTAATAAATTTAGAAATCGTCATCGTATAGGGTGGGGTTATTTTCACTCTTTAAATCTCTTTTCCCATTCCACGTCATTATTTTACTTGAAACTACTAAATTCAATTTATTTATTATACTTATTTCATTAATTATTAAGTTTATTCGATTTATACCCATTTAATTAAACTATTAAATATATGTCAAAGAAACTTAAACAAAAATAGTAATTGAAGCGAAGTTTTAATGTTTCAATGTGATCTATATTATTTCGATGTGCTTTGAGAAATTTTGATATATTTTTACTAATGCCTTTGAAATATTTTGAGGTATTTTNCGAAGTTTTAATGTTTCAATGTGATCTATATTATTTCGATGTGCTTTGAGAAATTTTGATATATTTTTACTAATGCCTTTGAAATATTTTGAGATATTTTTTGTATATTTTGAGAATATTTTAAAAATAATTATTAATTTTAATTCTACTTCTAAAATATTTTCATACCAAATAATACACTGAAATAAAATTTTGATCATTACCTATATAATAGGTTGAAATAAAATTGAATGAATTTAATNTAAAATATTTTCATACCAAATAATACACTGAAATAAAATTTTGATCATTACCTATATAATAGGTTGAAATAAAATTGAATGAATTTAATTTTTAATTATTGAATATAGACGGAGTGTGTTTAGTAACTAACGGGACGAGTATAGATGGGGGGTGAGCTTAGTAGTTTGACATAAGATGATTAAATGGGGTGAAAAATAAAATTTAAAGGGTGAAAATAACCCCACCCAAACAAAATAGTTACCATGGTAAGAGTGAATGAATTAAGGTAGGCATAATTTGGGGAAGATATGTGTCTGATTTAGTGAGAGATTTCTCATTAAATTAAGGCAGGAATACGAAAGTCAGGGAGCTGTGAATGGGATGTGTAAACAAAATAACATTAATTTGGGGTAATTAAAAATAGGTGTCTTGAGCAGGAAAACATAATTCTTATGTCAATCTGATTTGTCTAATCAATATTTTTTAGTTGATTTGATCTGCAAAAAATTAGAGGTACGGCAGATTATTTGATATAACTTATCTTTTGCTCAAAATTGATCTAAGTCACAAAAAATTCAAGATAAATTTTGGGATTCAAATTCAGTTCTATTTTATTATATCTATATAATAAAATACAATATAATTTAAATTTCAAAAAATAAACAAAATAACTTTTATTTTTTGCAGTTGAAATCTCTTTAATAGAGAAAATAGGTCTCTAAAAGTATGTTTGGAATAATTTTTTATAAGTGTTTATAGGACTTACAATTTTTCATTACTATTTAAAAAAAAATATTGTTTAGAACTGTACCACCACCACCACTCCCACTCTTACCCCTACCACCCCCACCATCAAC
>CAUOFW020000814.1:943096-980324 GCA_963454935.2 Ilex paraguariensis | reverse complement strand
CTACCACTTCTAGCACAACAACTACTACT
Source organism: Ilex paraguariensis (assembly GCA_963454935.2). NCBI lineage: Eukaryota > Viridiplantae > Streptophyta > Magnoliopsida > Aquifoliales > Aquifoliaceae > Ilex > Ilex paraguariensis. The sequence continues at coordinate 980,295 of CAUOFW020000814.1, read as the reverse complement.
ATTGTCGCCACCACCTCTGCTGCCGACACCACCACCACTATCACCACCCCACCACTATCATCACCGATGTTGCCACCTTACCACTACCGTTACTGCCTCACTATCTTCTTTGCTACTACCGTCGCTACTGTCTTTACCACCACAATCACCATTGCACCCACGGCTGCCACCATCATAACCGTCACCATCTTTTATCACCATTGCCATCTACCACCGCTCCCTTCAACTACATTCGGATGCTTAATTTCTTTCTCTTCTCTTTATCTTTGTAATTTGATTTTTGGTGTGAATACAAATATATTTATTGTTGATCATAATTTTTTTTATTATTACGTACTTTCAGGCATGGGAAATATTTAGTAGATATATATAATAGTAAAATATGTATCTATATTTTTAACTTTCTTCCATATTTTTTATTCTATCAAACACAAAAAAATCAAATCGGTCATATTTTTCATTTCTCCTACCAAAGACAAGGGAAGAAAATACAGATTTCTCTCTTTGAATGATAGAAAATGTCTCATTCTCACTTTTCTATCATTCTATTTTTTTTCAACCATACTACCGGATACACTATTAGCTTAATGTATAAGACGTTTAAATCTAATAAAAAAATTATGGGTTTGAGTTTCATTGGATATATTTTTTTATTTTTACTCGAGCCTAAGTTTGAATCGAGCTGCTTGTACGAGAGAATGAGTCGAGGGGAATTTGAGCAAATGATTTGAATGGTTAACCTGGGACGTGCTTGACAAATCAAAACTTGGAAAGGCTNCGAGAGAATGAGTCGAGGGGAATTTGAGCAAATGATTTGAATGGTTAACCTGGGACGTGCTTGACAAATCAAAACTTGGAAAGGCTTGGATCATATATACAAGACTTCTGTCTGTAATGTGCCATTGTTTTTGTTTGACCTCCTCACAATAAAGTTCTATTCTCGGGGTCGCAATATTCGCTGGTGCTGGTATAGTCCTTCTAGCATTTGCTAGTTAAGTCGAGCTCTTATCAGCTTAGGACTTGTTTAAAATGTTTGAGACTCCGTCATCTACTGACTGCTTAAAATTTTGCANCTTGGATCATATATACAAGACTTCTGTCTGTAATGTGCCATTGTTTTTGTTTGACCTTCTCACAATAAAGTTCTATTCTCGGGGTCGCAATATTCGCTGGTATAGTCCTTCTAGCGTTTGCTAGTTGAGTCGAGCTCTTATCAGCTTAGAACTTGTTTAAAATGTTTGAGACTCCGTCATCTACTGACTGCTTAAAATTTTGCTTAGTAATAAATCAATAAGTGAATAAATTTTATATAATTTACTAAATGTCCCATCTATATAATATATAATAATAACTACTACTTGTAAAATAAAATAAAAATGAGATTCACCTCACTTGTTTTTTCACTGGCTGATAATATTACTTAACAATGTTGACATTCCTGGAAAAGAAAACACAAAGTTACTCATCCACAATACTAATAACTCACGAACCCACACTTCCTGGAAGCTTCTTAAAGCAGGCCCAACACTTTCATACCTAACCCACAGTCAAGAACTAATAATGCTAAGAGATCCTAAATGAGAGCAGACCATTGGATCAATAGGTTTTGTTATCGTTTGATCAGTAGGTTTCATTGAAAAAAATTAACAGGACCAACTAATCCAATGGTTTACACTCATTTGAGATGCAATTTGGGATCCCTAACATTACTCAGACAAGGACAGGCTCCTAATCCTTATCTGCTTCACTCTCAGCAGAGATGGCGACACCACCCTCCTTCCTTGCGGCTGCTTCAACCTGCTGTTCATATGCCTTGGCCATCTCACTGACAGGAACCAACGGGACATAGCTGAAGATAATACAAACATTTGCAGCCATGTATGAAACTACTTTGTTGTACGTCTCGGCCAAGAGAGCAACAATGGGAAGAACCATCCCTGCAACTACATGTAATAGGGGACAACGATTGACTTCATACCACACCCATGCCAGTTGGGTGAAAATGAACTGCTTTGCTAATGTCCAAGCAAAATAAATGGCTGCGTATAGGCCACCAGCTAGAGCCTCCTTAACTAAGCTCTGGGCCACCTGTGATGCCGTCTGGACCATAGTCTGAGCTTGGCTGACAACATTCTTCACCAAAGCCGGAGCAATCTCTTCAAACTTAGTTGTTGCTTCATCCACCTAAAATATAACCGGACAGTTTAGTTCATACTTGTAACGTTTTTGTATCATCTGAGCGAAACAGAAGCATTTTGCATTTACGATGCGAACTTGGTGCATATGAGGATACGGAAAGAATGGGATAAATGAAGTACATAATTAAGGGGTACAGACAGGATTGCCTGAATGCGAACTACTAAAAACCACTAGCGATTTTGCATTAGATCAGTGGTAGAAGGGTGACAAACAAGCAGCAGCTATAACCAAGCACCTGATTAAAAACCCCAATACAAAAGCATCAACAAATCATCTACTACACCATGGCTACTCAACAAGTTTATATGGAATGATTTAACACAAAAAGCGCAATCCAACATGGATGAATAAACTACATTTATAAGTGGACAGGTATACCAAACCAAACTCCTTTATCTTGAAGATAAAGCAGGAGGACAAGAATGAAAGTAAGTGATCCTTGATCAAACACTTTATTCACAGGGTAGCAATGCCACAGACAATTGTTTTCAGAAGCAGAGGACAAACAAAAAGGTCGCAATTATCATAGAAAAAGAATTTTAAAAATTTCTTCTCATAACAGCAAAATCAACCACCACGAGTGAAGCAGATTATTCAATTGCAACACAAACATAAAGAACTTACGTACCTACTCAAGGCTAAAAAGGCCACTCAGATGTCAAAACTACTCGAAACTCAATAAACCACAAATACTATAAAACTTTAGAAGAGTAACTATTCATCTTCCACCGCCATATATGCCATGGTAAACCACACTTTTCGTTATTGAGATGCAAGATGCCAATACCGACTATACTAGACTTGAAAAACCCCTTCACATACTATATGGAAGAATTAATAAAGAATTGATGAATAACCATCATTCTTTCACACACACACAGACTATATATGATATTCAGGTATAATTATAAATCACAACATTAACTAAAATCTCTTTATTCCTGAAAGTCAATTATATATAGCTGCCAACTTAATTCCCCGGTGAACATGAAATCAACTAAATTCCCAAATTTAAGAGTTACTATTCTTGTTGGGTATTTTGGAAACATCTCTTTCTTAAAGCTTAACTTGAGATAGGCTTTGTTTTGTACTAATTCCGAATAACCATAGAAAACGAAAGGGACAAAAGAGGAATGAAAAGCATCTAGTCTTTCGTGGCAACATTCTTGAAAAACAATTGAATCGACGGTTTGGAAAAGAATTGGCCATTCAATCGTGTGAACTACTCGAGACCAAAATTGGAGAAGGAGATATGATCAAAAAAGTTAAATAATAAACAAAATAATAAATTGGATTGAATATTGAACAAGTTCAGACTATCTCTGTACACGACTAGACCATGACACATAACCAAAGTAAGCAAGGACAGTATGACAAAAAGTGTCTTTGACTGAGCCAAGAATTGATTAACTGAATAGAAACCGGCGCTAGCCGGTCAGAATTGGAGTCTACTTAGCAAACAGCTCGGTTTGTAAAATTCCTGCACAATTGGTAAAAGGTCAAGCAAACAGGATCAGTACCCGAATGGGAGTCCCTTTCCACTATTCAAGGGATAAGGATTGGCTCTGCCAGAATAATAGATAACCAAAGGCGGTCATAACGATTCAATAAGTAAACTGCCTAAAGATACACATTAAAAATATGTGACCTAAAAAATCGATTAATGAGAAATGAGATTTAGAAAGGTTCAATTATGAATTTGAGAAGATTTGACTAGAAAATAGATGTGTCACTCTATTCTACCTTGGATTCTAAACCATAAAAAATAGATATACACTCCTATAAATATAAGATAAGTTTAAGTCAAAGGTATGCACTTCTTTTCTTGCCAGTTATTTACCTAACTTCAAAATCGTTACTAGCTTAGGTGTGAGTGCATCTGACTACTTAAATCCCAATCTGTGACAATTTGTTTGTCTTATTGAGAGGAAAGTGCACTCGGTTTAACCAATATAGTCGATTCATTTTTCAGAATTCGATTCGTTTTCCAAAAATCAATATCATTATCAATGTACGATATTTTTTTCTTGTACAGATATAATGAGTCACCACTCACCATCATAGAGCTCAAAATTGAACTTCGTTAAAAATGAAACAAAACATGTACTGTTTTTGGCTCTTAGCCTGAATACAGAATACAAACATGTTGCCCCTATTTCAAAAATAACCAGTCCAAATCTACTACAAGGCATTGTGAATTTGTTATGTGTAAGTGTAGAAGTGAAATGCTAAAGTGGAAATTTCCTATATGACAGATTGGACTTCATTCTCGCTGCCTAGTTGGTGATTTTTTGCATCAAAAGTAAATATGAAATGTTGACTTTGGAAAAAATTGCCAAAAATTTTCCACTCTTCAACAAGAAATGCATTAAATTGTTTAACCACGACATCAATCACTAGCAAAATATTATAAAATCAACAGGTTTTCCTAACATCACTTCAACCTGGAATCAAATCTATATTCGAGAATTTAAACGACTTGAAAATTATATACTAAATTACTAAAATACGAGTTTTCCGTCAAACAATTGTATAAAATCACAGAATGAAGTGAACACAAACTACCAGCAAATATACACACTTATGATCAATAAGGACTTTAAGTATATCAAATTAACGAATACCTTTTGATCAAGAAAAACAATGAGATCACCAGGTACGTCCTTGAAATTTTCATAAACAGGTCCAACGGTAGTGGTTACAGCATTCTCTGCAGTTCCTATGACTGATTTTAAGGGACCACTGCTTTGCTTTGCATTTTCGTACAGAGATGAAGCGACCACCAGAGAGTTCATCGCGAACATGCTCACAAAACCTAGGTTCTTCAATTCCTTATCACTCTTCTCTATCTCAACCTGCATAGTAAGTATATCACCCAAAATAAAACAACTCAGATATATAGACGAATCAAACATGTGAGAACAATCAAATGCGTATCGTGAATCTTGTGATAGAACTGTAAATCGACAGAATTGATTCTCAGACCTCGTCCGAAGCCATTTCCGACTCCAGAAACACACTTCTTCTTCTACTCCGTCGTCTCTCTCTCTCTCTCTCTCTCTCTCTCTCAGACACACACACACACCTTCACACGTTCTGTTCACGTGTTTTGTAGCTACCAGCTAAAAGTACCTCTCTAACTAACAAAAGATATTTTAAGTATTCAAAAAAAAAAAAAAAATTAGCTATTCACTTTTTTAATATACACTTCAATAATTTTTTTATATTTTTAATTATTTTTTAAAAATATATATATTTTTTATATTATTTATTATTTTTCATTTTTTTTGTATTACTTTTTTAAAAAAATAGTGAAAGAGAAAAAGAGAGAGAGTAAAAGAAAAAAGAGAAAAGAGAAAGAGAGAAAAAAAATTTATAAAAAATATTTATATATTGCTACAATGATACGTTAAATATAGAATATTACTGTATCAAAATATTATTTGAGATATTTTAAAGATAATCTGTTGACATAAAATTTTAAATTAAATAACTAAAATTCGAAGATTTTATAAATTTTAAATCATTCGTTGAAGATGCAATACAAAGGATCACATCTATGCCTGTTCTGGTTCGTGATACTCGTGTCGTGTGCAATCAAACATAGAACAGATCTGAGACGCTCGTGAGATCGGACGGCGGATTATGGGAAGTGGAAATTACTTCTAGGTACGAGTGGGACCCGAAAGCTTCCAATCACTGCCATAACCTGGGAGATTCTGCGTTCTAGGAGAAGCAGGAGTAAATATTAGTACGTGACACAATTATATCGTGGGGAAGGCTATGGTACCGCCCTCACACTTTTTCCGTACGATACAGAAAAAAAATGAGTGGCTCTCAACTTTTTTCATTAAATGCGTGATAACTTTGTCGGTAAAAATTGTACTATTTTTTCTAAACATTATAACCTCAACTTCCCTTTTTTTTGTGGTACTTTTTCCATTACCAGGTATAACCTAAATTTAAATAGTTATAACCTCATTTTTAAATATTATAATTTTATTTTTAATTGTTATAATCTTACTTAAAGTATTTATAACTCATCTTAAAGGTGATAACTTTATCTCAAAGATAATAATTTTGTATTTGTAAGTAGCAATATTACATTTAATAGTCATAATCGATCATGATTAATTAAGATCAATCTCAATCCCAATGCCAAATTTTTATTTTTTTTTTTGTGATTCCATTAAATTAGGATCAATCATGATTAATTAAGATCATAAAATTAAAAAAAAATAATTTTATGAATTTTAAATTAATGTTTTAATCTTAAAATTCATAAGATTAAAATTAATTCATAAAATGTTAATTAATTTTATGAAATTACAAGTCAATTTAATGTAACTAAATATAGGATTGGGACCAATTCAAAAAAAAAAAAAGTTCGGCTAGTCGTGATCGATCTTATTTAATTGAAACCGCCAAAAATTTAGTTTGGTCCTAATTTTTGGACCATTAAATACATTAAGATCGATCTCATATAGTCATGATCGATCATAATTAAGTGAAATTAAAAAAAAAAATTGGCATTGGGATCGATCTTAATTAATCATGATCAATCCTAACTGAGTGGAATTGCAAAAAAGAAAAAAAAAATTGGCATTGAGATCGATCTTAATTAATCATGATCAATCATGACTATTGAATGTAATGTTACTACTTGCAAAGACAAAGTTATTACTTTTGAGATAAAATTATTATCTTTAAAAGTGAGGTACAAACTCTTTAGGTAAAGTTATAACAATTAAAAGTAAAATTACAACCTTTGAAAAAAAAGTTATAACTATTTATGGTGAAATTATTATATTTGGATATGAAGTTATAATTATTTAAGATTAGGTTACTACCAGTAAAAGGAAAAGTATCACAAAAAAACGGCGATTGAGGTTCCAATCTTTAGAAAAAATGGTACAACTTTTATCGGTAAAGTTATCACACATTTAATGAGTATCTTTCTAATATTTAATGAAAAAAATTGAGAACCACTCATTTTTTTTGGTACCATACCAAAAAAAAGTGAGAACGGTAGTGATTTTTTTGGGACAAGTGGTTGAATAAGCGATTTCATAATTAGAAAAAGAGACCTCTCTTTGAGGCTCAAATTCATTCCCAAATGCAATAGTCATTCAGATTCAAAGAAGCTACGTACTTTCGCTGAATGTTAATGAAAGGAAGCTCTTTCGTCGTAATCTTATCTATTGAAAAGGGGGTTAGAAAAGCTTGAGTTTTTGGTTCTATTTTTTAAAAAAAACCTCAAAATTTTAAATATTATAAACAATTCATGTAAAAAAATTGAATTTATAAATATTTTATAAAAAGGTCTTATAAAAATATAAGTCCAATTAAAAATAAAAAATAAAAATTTTAAGGCTTCAGTTTAGGGAAAATTCCATAATTTATAAGTTGTGCAGTAATAGTTTGAATAAAAAATTTAAATTCATGTTTTAATAAAACATTTTAACTTAAATAGATTAGACATTAATTTAGTCATGAAATAATTTTTTTTTGAAAAAAATAAAAAAAATCTAACAGTGAAACTAAAACTACCAAAAAAATCTAGTCTTAACCCCTCAAAAAAATCAAATTTAAATTTCTATTATAATTTGTCAATTATTCTTTCTCTCTTTTATCATCAAGTTAAAATATAATAACAAATATTAAATATAAATTTTAATTAATATTGTTGTACTTAAAAAATTGAAAAATTAAATTTATTAATAATATTAAAAATAAAAAATATAATTTATTATTTTCACTTTAAACATCAAAATGACTACTAATTGAGATAGTTATTAGATGGGTAGATGTTAAGATTCGCTTGTCTACGGACGATTCTTCCACATCAACGTGAAAAACACCATGACATAGAGTTGTCAGTTCCATTATTTTCTCGAGAAGTAGAGGCTTTGGGAAGGACACGTTGCTAGTGTTGTAATGTGTGCTAGAAATATCAAGAATCTTAGTGGTCCCTGGGGATTTTGGTACCGTTCCTATAATTTTTGTGAATTTTTCTATAAATTTTTAAATTTATTTATAATAAAAAAAATTATTACTTTTTATATTGAGTTATAATTTTTAAGATTTGACCTACATTTTTTTTAATCAAGTTATCAATTTTTGAGGTAACTTACTATCAATTTAATATTTTTAGGATCAATTATAAATATCACAAAAATTATAAATAACCGTTAATTATTGAAAAAAAGTAGAGGATGGCATTAATGAAACCGGCCGAAAAATATGTGCACTTACCTTTCTTTATCCAACCTTTCCCTTTCTGTCAAACTATGTATTTTGTTGTGAGTTAATTGCACTATAAATCTTTAAAGTATGGAGTGTAATTTATTTTGGTCTTTAATATTTTAATTTTTAAAATATTAAATATTTTTTTATATGATTCTTAATCAGACAATATCTAGATTACTACCGACTTTTTATCATAAACAAACTTGTCACGTAATACCTAAATATAAACAAAAAATAATTTTGATAACTCTTAAATAAAATTTGGGTAGCTCTGACAAAAAATTGTTAATATGGATAAACTTTGACTAAAATTTGGATAGTTTTTTATCAAAATTGTGTAATTAAAGAAGTTATTTAACTAAAATTTGAGTAGAAATTTGATCAAGAGTTATCCAAATTATTTTTTTATTCATATTTAAGTATTAGATGACAAGTTTATGTTAAAAAATCGTTATCAATCTGGACGTTGTCTAGTTGAAAAATCATATAAAAACATATTCAATTATTCAAGGATCAAAATAAAACAATTGAAACATTAGAGATCAAAATGAGACAAACTTCGTACTTTGAGGACCTTCAATGCAATTAACCCTTTTGTTGTCATGCCCTTCACTTTTTTGTTGTTTCAATTTTGATCTTTCCAAGTATGTAAAAAAAAATATCAACCAATTATCATATTTTCTGTTTTGATTACAAAAAATTATGATTGACCATAAAAATTATAATTTCTAAAGGTCAAGTTACCATTTTTAAAGGTCAAATTATATCTTTTAAAGATCTAATCACAACTAATTGACATTGTTCATAATCCATTGCAACATTTCATGATTAACCATGAAAAAATTTAATCATATGTAATTTTTTTTTAAAAAGAAATGTAACTCAACCATTAAAAATAGTAATTTTTTATACCCAAGGGAAAGAATAGAGAAGAACAACTGAATTAAAAAACGAGTGAAGACACTTGCCCACAAAAGGAAAAAAAAAAAAAAGTGAAGACTTCATATTTGAGAAGCCCTCGTAGTCATAGGTATCTCGATGAATCGATTAAGGTATTTTTCTCCGTCAAATTCTTTAAATCTGCACGACTCCGCATCCACATCATTATAAATTGGGTAAATTGTAGGGTACACCAAATTAGATATATTTGACAAAAAGTACATACTAAAAAATATAGAGTTATTAAATATTTAATTTTGATACTTATTTGTATCCAAGTACATAATTTGAATTTGTCTATTTTTATTGTGACATTTTTGCCTTCCATTAATTCATGTGTATTTAATGCACCACTTTTCAAAATAAAAGTAGTGCATTAAACATCTCCTAGTTTTATGGGAGAATTTTAATATATATATATACGTTTTTATATATACATAAATACATATTTTTATATATATGTATATATATACTTGTTGTTAAATCTTTTATCTAAATTTTGAATTATCTTTTAATGTACCTTGATTCATGCATTTTTTGTTTAGAAAGTAGTTTTATTTTCAAATTAATTTAATATCTAAATAGTGTAATAGTGTAACAATAAAACTGTAACGGTGTAACAATAAAAGTATAATAGTGTAACACTAATAATGTAACAGTATAACAATAATAGTGTAATAAGCTATTTACAGAAAATATTGTACTATTACATTTTGTCAAACATATAGTTTCATATAATTTCATTCAAAATAGTGTATTTTTGTTTTGAATTTGTTACCATATACACAAAACTATTTAACACTATTTTTGATACAGTGTATTTGTTATATTGTTATTATTATACTATTACATTATTCAGATATTAAATTAATTTGAAAATAAAATTATTTTTCAAAAAAAATACGCTTGAATCGAAGTGCATTAAATATAATTTGAAAACAAAATCACTTTTTTAAAAAAAAAATACGCATAAATCAAGGTGCATTAAAAATAATTCAAAATTTAAATAAGAGATTTAACAACAACTGTATATATGTGTGTGTGTGTGTGTGTTTATATATATATACGCATGAATCAAGGTGCATTAAATACGTATTTATATGTATTAACAAATACACATAAATCAAAGTACATTAAAGATAAGAGATTTTAAATTAAATGATCCTAAAATGAGCATTTATGTCTTTTTAACTCACATTTTGTTTTATATATTTTTTATCAAATAAGCCTAATAAAGTGTACCGAATTCCAAAGAACCCTTATAAATTTGTTTGAGCATTTCCAATTGATATTCTATGATATCCAATGCGAACACACACGCCCTCAAGGCTCAAGTCGGCTTGCTTTTAAAAGAAGGATATAGGCCAAAAGTCTTGGACCGAGATGGGCTAATTTTACAGCCTGCTCATTCCAATTGCAAACGACTTTCTGATTCTCGGCCTTTTTTTTTCTTTTTTTTCTGTTTTTTGTACCTATTAAACCCATGAATTTAGCAAATATTTAATTTATTTTTTAAAATATTAGTTGAAATATACTGAGACATTTTCAAACATTCCAAAATACTAGTACAAACATGCCAAAAATCTCTAAAATACCTCGAAACTACCAGAAACATTTTAAAATATCAGAATTTAAATTCAACCACTAATTCATTTTGATTTCTTTGAAAAGAAAAAAAATAGTCATTTGGAAACGAAATTTTAATTCTTAAATATTACGAACGGCAAGATCAGTTGGTTTTGTTAAAAAATTCACTTGTGATGTGATGAAAGAAGCTGAAAGGTGGACAATGAAGGTGCATGACGTCGATCGTGTGAAGAAAGATGGACAGGGGTCCAATTTTATGACCAGCCAAGAAAACTCACGTTGTGAACTAATTATCTTGTGCTAACTGTAATCGTCGAAAGTCTCTTTTCCTTCCTATAATCAACAGCCTAAGCATCGTATTGCCCATTTATGACGGCTCTTCAACATCAAAGTTTTTTAGACCATATTAATCCTAAAGTCCATGAAACGTGATGGTGCTAAACATCAAGAGGTGCTGATGAGCTCAGAGTGGGGTGTATAGAATGTGTGTGATGAGATAAGATATATATATATGTGAGATTAAGTGATTCATCCAGTTGAAAAATTAGGCTAGTTCACTGTGACGAAAGTTCTTGCTCCATGATAATGTGTATTGATTGAGTAAGAAGAACGTGAGTATACTTGAGGCATGTTTGTTTTGAGTATTGTTATTTATGGGATTGAAAAATGTATTTCTTATATTTTTAATACATATGAAAATTAGTATCGGTAATAGAAAGTATTTTAATCTCTTCCCATATTTGTTAGTTCAATAGGTGTTATGGTCTATCATAGGTCTCACAAACAACTAGTTATTCTATCACATCTTGCATAACAAATATACAATTTTACCTTTAACATCACAATTCTATTACTCCATTCTAGATGAATGTACAAAAAAAATTGTAAAATTTTTTTTTAAAAAAAACCGTTGACACCATACATTTTAACATAATATAAGAAAAAAAAATTCAAAATCAATTTTTAAAAAAAACATAATAAAATTAAAAAACAAAAAATCGTTGGTAACTAAAATCTCATATTAACATTAAAGGCCGAAGGGTAATTCAGTCATTAATCTCCTTAATATTATTGGTGGCCAAAACCCAAAAAATAATACCACCTCCTAGGTAGTATTATATGAGCCCATGTACATGGGTTTTGATGAACTATAGCTAGCGGATTGGTATTGTGACCTAAAAAATAGTACTACACAAAAAAGATAAACAAACAAGGTATTATTGACTCCACGTATTATTTTCTTTAATCCCACTTTCTTATATCACCATTATCCTTCAAACAAACATGCCCTTGAGATATTATTTTCACACATATCCCGTCCGACAAAGTGATTATCTACTTTTTATACACAATGATAATGGAATCTTAACAAACTTGTCAAATAATATTTGAGAAAATTATTGGCCTTTAGAGACTCTCCTTCTTAAATGTGATGAGACCTTCTAAAAGCAATGATATGATATCCTTGAAATGATAACTTCTTGTCTAAGGTAAGTTTTATTGATGAAAGCCCTCTTCTATCCTTCGGGTGGTTCCCAAGCTGTTGTTGTGTCCATGGCTAACCTGTCATTTTCGCACGGACGCAATAGCTGCTGGTCTATTTTTTCTGGTATCATCAAAATGTGATAAAACCAATTAGGTATTATGGTAGGACAGATTGTTGCGGTGATTGATGTTTGTAGTCGCAAACAGCTAGAAGACATGTTTGCCATGTAACTTAATGCTCTTTTATCTGGCATTAATTGGGGCCATCAAATATGGGACTTTCAAGATACCAACATATATATCGGACTTTCATGTGTAATTGATCTTCGCAATACAGATATATAGTTTATCCGGTATTTTTAATGTTGCATTTGGTAAGTAGTAATGAAGCACGAGAAGAAAATAATCATTACTTAATGATGTTTATTCCAATATTTGGTATTCAGTAATGCACTTTATTTGGTTCGCGTTCGAGTCAAGTCCGAGTCTAAGTTCGGGTCATGATTCCGAGATTATGTCTGAGGTCGTGGTTCGGATCCGAGTTTAGGAAAAAAATATTCATTACAATGGTGATACTATGTGACAATGTTGACATAGTATCACCAACCAATAATATCAAAATAAAAAAACAAATAGACCCTACAAAAATTAATAAATATCCTTCTACCTAAACAAATAACTACTCATATTTTCTGTATGTAAGTAAATAGCTATCCAAGTAAGGATCACCTTGTCCACTTGGTGTTTTTTTATTGATTAGTGATATTGCTGACATGATATCACTGTTACATTTAATATTTAGTCCATGTTTAGTCCATGTTTTATTATAGCACTTAATTCTAGTTATTATCAAATATTAGGATAGTAATATACATTCTATTCCTATGTTAAGTCTATTCCNGTGATGAGACCTTCTAAAAGCAATGATATGATATCCTTGAAATGATAACTTCTTGTCTAAGGTAAGTTTTATTGATGAAAGCCCTCTTCTATCCTTCGGGTGGTTCCCAAGCTGTTGTTGTGTCCATGGCTAACCTGTCATTTTCGCACGGACGCAATAGCTGCTGGTCTATTTTTTCTGGTATCATCAAAATGTGATAAAACCAATTAGGTATTATGGTAGGACAGATTGTTGCGGTGATTGATGTTTGTAGTCGCAAACAGCTAGAAGACATGTTTGCCATGTAACTTAATGCTCTTTTATCTGGCATTAATTGGGGCCATCAAATATGGGACTTTCAAGATACCAACATATATATCGGACTTTCATGTGTAATTGATCTTCGCAATACAGATATATAGTTTATCCGGTATTTTTAATGTTGCATTTGGTAAGTAGTAATGAAGCACGAGAAGAAAATAATCATTACTTAATGATGTTTATTCCAATATTTGGTATTCAGTAGTGCACTTTATTTGGTCCGCGTTCGAGTCAAGTCCGAGTCTAAGTTCATGATTCCAAGATTATGTCTGAGGTCGTGGTTCGGATCCGAGTTTAGGAAAAAAATATTCTTTACAATGGTGATACTATGTGACAATGTTGATATAGTATCACCAACCAATAATATCAAAATAAAAAAACAAATAGACCCTACAAAAATTAATAAATATCCTTCTACCTAAACAAATAACTACTCATATTTTCTGTATGTAAGTAAATAGCTATCCAAGTAAGGATCACCTTGTCCACTTGGTGTTTTATTATTGATTAGTGATATTGCTGACATGATATCACTGTTACATTTAATATTTAGTCCATGTTTAGAGATTATCTAAATATTTGAGTGGATTTTCAACTATATTATAGCACTTAATTCTAGTTATTATCAAATATTAGGATAGTAATATACATTCTATTCCTATGTTAAGTCTATTCCCACATGTAAAAGCGTTATTAAGTACCAAACGTAGCTTCACACCCCTAGAACTAAAGAGAGAATAAAGTTGATGCAGTTGAGTACTATCCTCTTTTGTTCTTGGGTTAATATCAGTTGAGTCTTATCTTCAGGTGCTAAAACATATGAAAAGTTCTTTACAAGACTTTATCATATGCATCTTTAATTACTTTAGTCGCAATTCAATAATCTTTATCATTATCCATGCCGCGTTGTTAAATGAGCTGGACCATACTCAACACAACACAAATAGCACAGTGGCTGAGGACAAGAAAACAATCCTTAATTAATCGAACTCCATACTTCCCAACTGTGGATATTTGTGTGGCACTTGACACGAAAACATCTCGTAGCTCTAATCAGCATTTTAATGCTACGTGACATTAATTAAAGGACCAATAATTCGTGGAAACGTCACCAGCAATGTCCAGCTCCAAAGCTAGAAACTATGTGGAGGGTCCCAGATGATCAATAGGATACCAGATTTGTGCAGCATTCACTTGGTAACTAAAACATGTGTGTATAAAGGCGAAAGAGCTTTGCCTTCATGCCTGGCCGGAAGGAGAAAAGTCGAGAGATTTGGATCTAAAAAAGCCGAAACTTTAGGGGTAATGTCCAAATATCTTNTTTTTTTTTTTTGTTCTCTGATTCTCTCGCTTTCTCTCTCCACTAATCTCTCTCAAATGGTAAGGGAGAGAAGTTTTCAAACCTGTTTGGCAGCCATGTTGATGTTCGATGCAAATGCAAATGGCAGCCATCTTAATCAGTCAAGGCTCGACTATGATATGAAGAAGAAGAAACCCATGAATGAGCTGCATGCTAATTAAACACTACCACTCCTTACGAATCAAGTAAGAGACAGTAATTTACAACTTTAAATTGTTCTTTCCCTCAAGCTTACATTGTCTACATATGTCTCTGAGAGTTAAGAACATTGTTCCATGCTAAAGACACTTTTAATTAAATTACAAACACACTTGAACTAGACACACTGATCACGACCATCTACAAAGTACAACTTAAATACTTAAAAAAACTTTTGTTTCTCAAGCTAAAAGTACCATGCAACTTCAAGCGATTAACGAACCATACTTACGAACCGCACGACAAGCCAGTGGTTTCTTCATTTCAAGAGAGAGCCTCAAACATTCCGAAAGATCAACTGGTTGGTGGTCTGAACCTGCTGGAAGCCATTTGAATTGTTGGAGAAGCCTCGCAAGCCACAACTCAACCGTGGCCAACCCTAGTGCTTTTCCAGGGCACACCCTCCGTCCCGACCCGAATGGTGCAAGCCTTAGATCCGAGCCGCTCATCATTGAAAAACCATCACCTTCCTCAATGAACCGTTCGGGCTTGAAGACCCATGGATCTTTCCAGATGGACGGGTCATGGGTAATGGCCCACATGTTGACCATTGCTGTTGTGCCAGCTGGGATGAAGAGATTGTCCACGTGGACATCGTGGACCGCGAGGCGGGACCATGAGAGCAATGGACCTGGAGGGTGCAATCGGAGGACCTCTTTGACAATGGCTTGAAGGTAAGGGAGATTCGGAATGTCCGAATCATGCACGTGCCTTTGGCTGCCGAGACACGTGTCGATCTCTTTCTGGGCTTTTGCTTGAATATCTTGATGCAATACCATTCTAGCCATTATCCATTCGAGAAGGATAGCAACCGTGTCTGTTCCTCTAAATATCATCTCCTACACATAATCATTAGTAAAAATCGTGAATGACAGCTCTGATAACTTTTCAGAAAAAAAAAAAATGAAACCTCTCTCTAGCTTACGAGAATATCATCGGTATTATTAATAAAAGGAATTGAAGGGTTTGGCGTCCTCTATCTTTATTAATAGTTTGTTGGTATTAATGAATTGTACGAATAAAAAGTCAATTCGTATAAAAAAGGATAGAACCAATCACTACTAGTGTCCAAAATTTAGGAGAGACTACCCTATTGAGGCCAAAAGAAATTACTATTCACACAGTGACTAATTAGTGATATTTTCAGCACTAGCGATTGCTGGAACGAAGATCTAGACTAGATGTGACTCTATACATCGTTAATTTAGTGACTGTCTTTCATCTTTAGAAATAAAGCAGGTAAGATAATTTAAAGTTAAAATATAAAGTCTACGTACCAACCATGATCTTTTGACTCATAGGTCAATATGCCTTTTTTCAGTCATATGTCTGCTGACTAAGTGAAATGCAAGAATTTTATAAGTGCCACAGAATTATTATGATATGACACCAATACAACGTTTCTGTTTTGGGTTCGAACACCAATACCACCTTTCAGTCTAAAGCTTTTGTCACTTCGTTAAAGTTTTAAAATTAGGAAACAAGGGAAAAATCTTTTTTTTTTTCTGCACTTTGCCTTGAGCTTTATTAAATCGACGATGGAGTATATACTGAAGGCCATGAGCATCTTTAGAACCAAGTACAAGAACATATCAAACCATCAACTTGCTAAAAGTGTTAATTTTTAGCGATATCACCAATAATATATTATACATCAAGCAACTCCTACCAAATTTTGTACCTCAATTTGCTAAAATTTCACAAAACTTTACTGCACACATGGGGAAAATAAAAGTTATTGAGCTTATTGGATAGTTTTTATGTTATGAGTGAGTGTGTGTGCGCGCGTGGGTGGGTGAGAGAGAAAGAGAGAGTCCTTACCCACAGGACAGCCACCATATCTGGTTCACTAAGTTGATCCTCTTTAGGCAAAGAAAGCAAAGCACTAAGAAAGTCATTCCCCCCACTGAACTCCCCACTTCGTGTTCTTTCTTTAATGATCTGACCCACAAGATCATTGACCTTAGCTGCTAATTTGTGACACCTTCTCTTCACCCCATAGAAGTCCAAAAACCCCAAAGGAAAATAATCAGCCCAGTTGAATTCACCTATTAACTCATATCCTTCTGCCACCATTAATCCTAGCTCTTCTCCTAACCCTAAACCACTCCCAAACACACTCTCGACAACATTTCTTAAAGCACCATTGTGTAATATCCCTCTCACCTCCACAAACCCTCTCTCATCCATCTCATTCATCACCCCCACCACCATCCCATTGGCTATACGTTGTCTAAGCCCCTCAAGGCTTGAAATTCTTCTAGGGGAGAACATGTTGGTTGCAGCAATCCTCCGGAGATAGCGCCAGTAGTTCCCGGCCGGAGCGAACCCCATAGCCCGTTCGAACATCAACAAACGAGCCGATTCCTTTATTGGACGGTCGGAAAATGAAGTCCCACATAGGATTTCCTTGGCAGTTTCTGGGTGAGAACTGATTATCACACGCGTTGCGCCAAGACTAAGTGCCATGAGACGATTTGCGCCTAATACAGTGGCCATCGCAGCTAGTTTTCGATGAGCATGAGAACCCATTATAGGTAAAGACCCCAAGAAGGGCCAACCCATAGGACCACTCAGATTTCTAAGCTTTTTGGGATTTTGATAATAATTTCGCCATGCAAAGCCTCCTGGAACTACCCATAGGTTTACGAAGAAGGGAACAAGAGTAAGCAAAGAAAGCAGGACCAAAGTGTGAGGCCATGAAATTTGGTAAGTGGCTCCAAACCATAGGATTAAGAGAGGGAGGCTGGCAAGCATGAAAGACTTCATCTTGGAAAGCTCCTCAAAAGCCTATAGAAATATCGAGAGAGGGGCTCCTGATGATTGCATGTGGGAGGATTTGTATATATAGTACGTGGAAAGTGACACTGGTTAATTATAGGGTTTGTTAGCTAACCCTGGTTAGGGTATGTATGACCTTGTGTGATGATGTAGAATTGTTGGGTCTGGATGAGTTTGGATCAGTCAAATGAGGCTACCCAACTTTAATTGGAGGAGGTTTGTTTCATAGATTTTTTCCAAATACGAAAAAGAATTGTTTCTGGTGAATGTAAGTTACTGTTTCAAACGATAACAATATCACTACAACTTATAACGTTACAATTACAATTGAATTTAAGTTAAGTTACCACTATGGTTCGATTTGGAATGATTCTATTTTAGTTTTAAGCTTATCATATGGAGTCATGTTTTGGTGTCAAACCTTTCTTAATATCAATCGTCAATATAGTATCAAAAAGTAGTACTATAGTCTTTTGTATGAATTAGGGGAGAAAAAGAACTACAATTGTAAACTTCAGACGTTGTCGTGCTCACAGAAGAAATTCGATTCGAACTAACGACTTGTTCTAATTAAAATTCTTATCACTACTCATTGTAAATCGACTGCAATTGAACCCTCTGGCTAAGAAACAGTTAACTTTTCCCATATAGCGGAAGGAAAGACTGCCTTAATTAAAAATGCACAAATATATGTATATTTAAAGTTGCACGTCCGAACGATGGGATCAATGTCTCGGTAGTGTGTGATCCGGAAGATATACGAAGTTGCTTCCTTTTCCATGTAGTGGACGGAAAGGTGTACGTTCATGTAGGGCTAGTTTGTTTCGAAGATAACAGTGGTATAAGGAGGTGAGACAGTAACAAATAGTACTTGAAGTCCACCTATTATTTTGTTTGTTTGATATTTTATGTGCAGTATTATTTTTTGAATTACAATACTAACCTGGTTTGAATAATAACTTTTAATTCTTGTACATGACTTTAATAAATACCACCTACCAAGTGGTATTATTTGTTGGTATAAATCTACCAATGGTATAAACAAGGAAAATGACAAAAATACTCTCCTAACATTTATTTTGAATATTTTCCTTATATTATATGTAAGTGTACGGGGTTACTAATTTTTTTTAAAAAATTATCTTGAATTTTTTCCTTAAATTATATTTAAGTGTACGGTGTCACCGATTTTTTTCTAAATTTTTTTAAAAAATTATTTTGAATTTTTTTCTTATATTATATTTAAGTATACGATGTCACCGGTTTTTGAATTCTTTTCATGTATTATTTTATATTATGTTTAAGCGTACAATGTTACCATTTTTTTTTAAAAAATAATTTTAAATTTTTTCTTTATATTATATTTAAGTGAACAATATTATCGGTTTTTTTTAAAAAAAAATTATTTTAAATTTTTTGTTTTATTATGTTTAAGCGTACGATGTTACCAATTTTTTTTTTACAATATCACCAATTCATAGCATCATATTCTTTATTTTTTATGTAGATTTTTTATATTATCCAAAATTTTTTGAGTATAGATTGTCATACCTTGTATTATACCAAACATTGTACAACAGCGTTACACAAACGGAGTAATGGAATGGATGATATTAAAAGTAAAATAATATATTTGTTATACAATATGTGATAGAATAGATGGTTGCTTGTGAGACCCATCATAGTACCTATTAAATAAACAAATATGGGAGGAGAATGAAATATTTTCTATTACCAATACTAATTTGCATTTACATTGAAAATGTAAGAAATACATTCCTTAATACTATGCACAGCAATACTCAAAACAAATATTCCCGTAAAGTCAAATGAATATTGACGTGAATGGAACGAGGCGTAAACCTGCACATCTGAGTTTGAATTCTACAAATAGCATAAAAATTAGGTTTAGTCGGTGTGCATGCTAATGCCTATTACCACTCATAAGATTAAACATGAGGTAAAAAAGTGAAGTTCTCGAGCCTTCTCATTATGCAAACACGGCAAATTAGGTGTATGGATCTTCTGTTTCTTCTTCTATTCTCATTGATTGGTCTCCTCGTTTTTGGACTATCAATCATATGTCAGGTGATATCTTTCTTTTCCCGTCTCTCTCTTTCTCATATTAGGTTTTTCATGATATATTCTATTGTTTTACTAAAAATAAATTTGCTTTCTGCGGGTCACCTTGTAAGTAACACACTGCTTACATCTTGGATTGGTAATGTATTACAGTTATGTATTTAATAGACGAATGGTTGGGACGAGTTCTTTTTTCACTAAAACAAATGAGATTAGTGTTTTTCAAGTGTGTGATCCGAAAGATGTAGGAAGTTGCTTCCTTTAGCAAGTGGACCCATATTTCCACCAGTTTAAGGAAATGGACCCTGCTCTTCCTAATCTTGCTGGAAGCACTACTGTATACTAAGTCATACCAGCACTCAAAGTGATCCAATCTACGGTGCAATTCACTTTATATGCTTTAGCTAAACAATTGAACAGGTCGCGTTCTGTACATGGCAGCATTTCACATATATTGTTATGTTGGCGTCGAGAACGACGTTCCTGCTGTACTAACTCCATTACAGGAGAGTGAAAGGCAGAATTTAACAGCAAATTGGTAATTTTTTATTGATACTAATTCAATTCATTCGATATTCTTTTTAATTTTGTGTAGTTCTCGTGTTCCTACCCTATTAGGTTCGAATAAAAAATTGCCACCGCTCAAGTTGATCCACTAATTCACGCAAAGATTATGTTTGAATTGTTTAACTCTACAATGAGTCGGGCATACTCCAGGGATAACGACATTTTTGCACATATCAACTTCGATCTTTGAGATATTATTAGCGTCGAAAATATGTTGTGCCACTGTTGTCTTGCTAATTCCATTACAAGAGCTTGGAAAGGCAGAATTTTAACGGCAAACAAGCCGCCATCAAAAAACNCATATCAACTTCGATCTTTGAGATATTATTAGCGTCGAAAATATGTTGTGCCACTGTCGTCTTGCTAATTCCATTACAAGAGCTTGGAAAGGCAGAATTTTAACGGCAAACAAGCCGCCATCAAAAAACGGACATGGAATTATAGAGTTTGGCTTGGCTAACAGGTTTTCCACCCGGTTAGGAGCTAGTATTTTCTTACCCAGGTTACTATAACTCTCTCTCTCTCTCTCTCTCAACAGAGGAAAACAGGTGATAGCCCATTTCCTAAGAAGGGATAATTGGATGGTTCCAAATTCTAAATCTAATGGAAAAGAAAAGAAAAGNCCACCCGGTTAGGAGCTAGTATTTTCTTACCCAGGTTACTATAACTCTCTCTCTCTCAACAGAGGAAAACAGGTGATAGCCCATGTCCTAAGAAGGGATAATTGGATGGTTCCAAATTCTAAATCTAATGGAAAAGAAAAGAAAAGAAAAAATTGTAAGATTAGCGGATGTCACTATATCCCTTAAACCTCCAGTGATCGTCATTTTCCGGACATAAATCACTACACGCAGGAGCTCATCCGTCCATCAAACTAACGTCACGTGACCTACTACTACAGTCCTTTTGTAGACCTATCATTATAACTTANCCGTCCATCAAACTAACGTCACGTGACCTACTACTACAGTCCTTTTGTAGACCTATCGTTATAACTNTTTTCCGGACATAAATCACTACACGCAGGAGCTCATCCGTCCATCAAACTAACGTCACGTGACCTACTACTACAGTCCTTTTGTAGACCTATCATTATAACTTATGTATCAACCTCAGGAAATAATCAAAAAAAGCAATATTTATAATGTTAATTATTTTTTCTACTATGTTTGACTATTTTAAAACTTCTCAATTTCGGAAATCTCGTTGAATATAGTGTCTTTTTTATAAATTATTATCATTTATGTGGGACGAAATACATCACAATTGAGAGACAATAGTTTTACGCTGCTCTCAATCATCCAGTGAATTTCAACACTGATATTCATCTATTTGTGGAACAAAAATCCAAGGGAAGATGAGATCAGAAGCGTGTACAACTTGTGTCCACGAAACCCACTACCATTCCCTTTGGTTGTCGATCATCAGAACTCTCCAATCTACTAATTAGAAGCAACCCTACAATGCACTAATATAAAAAATCCTTCCACTAACGCAACATCACTTGAGCAGCCTAGTGGCTACTGGAGGAAAGAACAACATAATGGACACATAAAATATTATAAAGCCAGGACCAAAACCACCAATGGGGGCTTAATTAACTGTGATTAATCCAAAGAGAAAAGTTGAAATGGATCTAGATCATCCAATACGTACTCTCTTCTGGGCACATTATTCACTATTAATGAGTAATGGATTCACTTGTTAAAAATTACATTTTAAAGCTGTAATTACCCATATAAAAAAAATTATTTTATTATTTTGGAGCATTGACTACCTAGGAGTAATTATATATATATAAGGATAAAAATAAATTTTTTTTTAAAAAAAAAGACTAATATATCTCTAATAAAAAGTCTTACCTAGAGACTTATTAGGACTCTTATACATGTAGTTTAAATAAGGTAATATTGTTGGATAGGTTAAACTCTTATATATATAAAAATATATTTAGGTTGTTGGATCTTTTGGTAAGAAGGCTTATGGAGGAGGCTGTCCTATGAACAAAGAAGAAAAAAATAACGTGAAAGAGAGAAAGAGAGAGAAAAGAAAGTAGGAGGAAGAAGACAAGTTGATTAAGTCCTTTAAAGGTGAGTTTATTATTTATTTTATGGATTTTATAGTTTATTCAATCACATGATATTAGGTTGATGATAATGATATTGCGTAATATGTATATATACACATATACATAATGAGTTTCATGATAATCGTTTATTATTATTGAAATTATTAGATTGAATTTAGACTTATAGTTGCCTAATCAATAGGTTAAAAAGAAAAGAAAAGGATTTGGAATTGTTGTGACAGAACAAACAATCTGGATGACCGTAGGTAGAAGAAGACCAATTCAGAAATTATAGAAAGCTCCCCTTTAATTTTAAAGAGTTTTATTTTGACCTCTTTATTCTTTTGAATTTAATTTTAAGTACTTTTTTACTTGGTAAGTTGTAAGAACATAATTCTGGAAAATTTATGGCAGCCTCGAAAGCAAAAAATTCGTTTTTAACAAAATTATATTTTGACCCCAAAAGTTTCAAAAATTATAATTTGACCCTAAAATTTTAAAAACTTTTTCTAAATAGCCCAGAATACTTTCATATCCTATTCTCTCGTATTAGAAATGATGTTTATATGTAAAGGATATATTAAGTATATATCAAAGAGTTGAAAGTACGTAAATTAAATATAGAATCACGAAATGACGAAATTAGAAATACGAATTGATCGTTACATGTTATTTTGAATTAAGTGGTGATTGCATTAAGGTTGAGAAAGAGTGTTTAAAATTGATTTTGAAAATCAAGTTGAGTAGTTTATTACTTCTTTTGGGATGATTTTCTATATTAAACTTGTGGGTGCGTGTGTATGAATTTTTCATATATATGATATATGTTGATGTTTAGGGTTGCAATTAAATGTTTTTGCAATTGTGAATTGTTACACATATGAATTTGCAAAACTTATGAGATGATTTTATATTATTGCTTAAATGGGTTTGGTGATGAAAGAGATATTTTGTGTGCGATGGGACTAAGACAACAGTTTTAGTGTATGTGTTGAAATCATGTTTTATAAGAAGGAGATTGGGTTACCAGGTCTAAATGGTAACGAGATTGTATACCGGCGTGATCGGTATAGAGATGTGCACATAGGGGCCAGTTATCAGGCTAGTGATAACAAAAGACGAAATCAGTCATCAGGCTAGTGATGACAAGAAATGGGGTCAGTTACTAAGCTAGTGGTAACAAACATGATTTGACAAGTGTATTTGAGACTGAATGTGTGTGTGATT
Source organism: Ilex paraguariensis (assembly GCA_963454935.2). NCBI lineage: Eukaryota > Viridiplantae > Streptophyta > Magnoliopsida > Aquifoliales > Aquifoliaceae > Ilex > Ilex paraguariensis. The sequence continues at coordinate 956,352 of CAUOFW020000814.1, read as the reverse complement.
GTTTTGAGTTATAAATGTCTTTTCTTTTATAAAGTTATTATGATCATGAAATCATTTTGTTTACATAGTTATGTGAAAGGGATTGGGGTACAATTTATTGTATTTATGTATATAACAAAGTTTATTTCTGTGTATATGAAATGTAATATTTATTTTCAAACCTCATTAGAGGTATTTGCTACTCACGGGTCTTTGTGCTCACCCAAATATTTAAAATTTTTCAGGTGAGGATCAGGAGGAGGAGTAAGTCATCGGATAGACAAGGGATTAGAAGAATCGAAGATTTATTTTATTGTAGGTCTTCAGGAATAAAATTTTTTTTTATAGTTTTGAGACAAGTATTCAATTATTTTGAGATCAATATTATTTTTGCTTAGAGTACTGAATCTTATGAATTAATTATTGTTTTACATGAGTTTAGTAATATTATTTTACATGAGTTTAGTTATAAATGTGTTAGGAATAATTGGTTAAAGTCTTAGTGGTCAGTCCGTGCTCATCCTATGCACTCACCCTATGCGATCCGGGGCGGGGTGTGACAAAAGCACATAGCCTTTGCGGCCGGTTTCCTGGAAGTCGCTTCTGGGAGCATACCTTGTCCAAGTGGAATGCAACGTTCAAGTGAGATTTCTGCTCCAGATAAAAAAATTATAAAGGTCGATCACCACCATCGTCTAAGTGAGATTTATTTCCAATAATAGTAAGGTATACTGTAGGAATTACATTTAAGAGAAAGTAATATAATACACACCCTACCCACAGTATTAATGGAGCCAACTGCTCCTACCAAAATAGAATATACCATACAACATAAAGTATACAAAAGTACAATGATATGATGTCCGAAAGTAAATTTCCTCTGTTAGACAAAAGAGCGACGTATATCAAAACACTAGTTATAACTTATGCCTGAAAATATGGTGAAATATAAAATTTAAGCGCTTAAAAAATTGATCCCACCAGATCAATTAACAATTTTTTATTTCTTCGTTTCTTTTATTATATTATTTAAAATTAATTTTTATTTATTATTTTTTTAAAAATAGCATCAAAATTTTATAAAAATATATAATTCGACAAAATTTTTTCAACATGTGTATATTATCGTGTATGAATAATATATAAAATAAAAATTGTGTTAAATTACAAATTAATCAAATGTTAAGTGATTGAACATGTAATAGATAAAATTTGATGAGTGATATTTTTAGGAGGAAAAATGTATAGGGAATAAACTTTCAAACTCTTATGTATTTTATTATATAGATTTCGACGACATTTAACTTAGAATGATTGAACAAACCCCCATCATGAGCTGCATAATAAATTAGAGAAAAAATCGATAATGTTTCAAGTTGAAGAAACAGTGGGTGCTTATCCAAAAATCCAATCACTGGTGTGGTATCTAATGAACTTAAAACATTAAATACCAGGTGAGTCCAGCATAATGTTGGTAATTTTAGACATGATTTGCGCTTTCAAAATTAAACCGATATAGAATGAGCAGATTTTTGTTGGATTTAACGAGTTTTGATAAAAAACAAGTGCACTAATATAATCCATCAAATAAATTGGCTGACACAAATTCGACTTGTATATTGAACAAATCTAAAGTGAAGTAAATTCAACGGTACACGAGTATAAACTAAATCGAACATGAGTTGGACAAAGTTTAACACACTACCCATTACAAACCCTAATTCTCACCCTCCAAGAACTAAAAGAAGTAGCTAGAAATAAGGATTTTTAGGCATCAGATATTCCAAGAAGCGCAAGAGAGAATAAATCAATTAGATCACTAACGATTCGATTTAATATTCATTGACAGCCAAAGCTGAAAGAGGAAGGAGCTGAAATTGCCTACATTGTAGGACTCCACTAGAGTGGCAGTCTGGCCACAACTGCAAGAAAGTAAAGTTGCAACCAGAACATCCCACTGCTTTAATAGAAAAAGACCACTTCTTTTGGCAGATACAATCCTTAGTACTAGATTTGTTCTTACATATCTTAACAAACTAGGAATATTTATTCGTCGTAGCCTAAACTTTTGATTAGCTTATGCAGCCGTGAAATAGATAGCAAATTATTCTAAAGTCAGGGTGGCATTTTTTAGGGAACCAGGTCAAATAAAGGAGAGGTCCAGATATCTCTAGAAGAGAACTGAGGGAACACCGAATAGTTGTTTATCGTTGTAAAAAGTAGTATAAAATAAAGAAGATGTATAGAGTTAATTTGTTGAAGTTAAAAAAAATTAAGGTTATGTGTAATCGATCCTAAAAGGATTATAACTCATCTAATTTTTTGCCCTAATTTGACAAATCTCAAAAAAAAAATAATAATAATATCCTCATTTGAAATTGTAATCTTACACTCATTTTAGGGAAATTTTACGCTACCAAAAAAAAAGTTGGTGCCATACCATCGGTTATCATTTTTTATGGATAAAGTTATAACTTAAAAAAAAAAAATTACAACTGTTCAACAAAAGACCATGATCGATTATAAAAATCTCGGTATCGATCTCAATCTTCTATGATTAATCATGCCCTTTAAAATTGTAACTTACACATAAAAAAAATTAATGTCGTCTAATACGCCCTTTATTTGAAAAAATTAAAGAGAGAGAGAGAGAGAGAGAAGAACACCAGATTATTCGCCCAGCTCATTCATTCGCGAATAGTTGTTTGGGTTCGAAAGGTCGATCATTTGCAGCCCTATGTGTCAACGACAAAGATTAACAATTTTTCTTTTGAAGAAATAAAGTATCTTTTACCTACCACTGAAAGTTTTGGTTCCAATAAGAATCAGGTTAGGCGTTCATTTTTCATATAGTTAGCATCTCCTGAAACGTTATACCAAGGTTAATCATGGTTGTTCACCAACATATCTGAGAAATTTTCCAGAAAGTGGTCAAAATTTAGCCATTTTCTATGTGGCTGGTGTGGAAGACAGCAAAATTGGACAGTAACATATGACACGTTCAATTTGTACGACGGCCTGCAAGTCAATATTAAATGGTTAACAAACCCCACTAGCTGGTGGTTCAAGTGATATTTTCATCTATATGGTGTAAGCAAAGTGCAGATTTCAAGTTTCGAGAAGGGATGGGAAAAAGAAAAGAGGTGCAAGATTTACCGAGGACATAGACCAATAGCCTTACATTATTCAGGGGAAACATCACAGAACAACTTCACATAGCATTGAAAGAGAAAAAGAATCAAATGACAAACAAATGGAAGGCAAGAGGGATGAAGTGGACAGCTTTGTTTCGTACGAATTGTAGTAATCCATAGATGAATATTGCATAGAATTGAATTCGACAAAACTTACAATAATCAAGATTTTATAAAGATATGGAACAAGATCTTACAAATGATTGTCATTAAACAGCGCAAATGATGGCAGTGGAAGCGGGTGAAGCAAGCATTTTGGTTTTTTTGTTTGCCTAGCATTAAATTTTGGATTCAAAGTTCTTTCCTTTCTTTGTTATCTGCCTTCTTAGTCCTTGTATGTTTTGACTAGGTTGAGAATTACCGCTTTCGGGCAAGTGTCAAGCTTCATAGCTTGATTTTTCTTTTGTACTCCATTTTCTTTTAATCTCAATTTTACTTAATAAAAAAAAAAGAGAGAGAAATTATCTCCCCCTCTCTCTCTCGTCTGATACTGTGGTCCATGATTGTTNCACCAGATTATTCGCCCAGCTCATTCATTCCCGAATAGTTGTTTGGGTTCGAAAGGTCGATCATTTGCAGCCCTATGTGTCAACGACAAAGATTAACAATTTTTCTTTTGAAGAAGTAAAGTATCTTTTACCTACCACCGAAAGTTTTGGTTCCAATAAGAATCAGGTTAGGCGTTCATTTTTTATATAGTTAGCATCTCCTGAAACGTTATACCAAGGTTAATCATGGTTGTTCACCAACATATCTGAGAAATTTTCCAGAAAGTGGTCAAAATTTAGCCATTTTCTATGTGGCTGGTGTGGAAGACAGCAAAATTGGACAGTAACATATGACACGTTCAATTTGTACGACGGCCTGCAAGTCAATATTAAATGGTTAACAAACCCCACTAGCTGGTGGTTCAAGTGATATTTTCATCTATATGGTGTAAGCAAAGTGCAGATTTCAAGTTTCGAGAAGGGATGGGAAAAAGAAAAGAGGAGGTTAAAAAGAGGTGCAAGATTTACCGAGGACATAGACCAATAGCCTTACATTATTCAGGGGAAACATCACAGAACAACTTCACATAGCATTGAAAGAGAAAAAGAATCAAATGACAAACAAATGGAAGGCAAGAGGGATGAAGTGGACAGCTTTGTTTCGTACGAATTGTAGTAATCCATAGATGAATATTGCATAGAATTGAATTCGACAAAACTTACAATAATCAAGATTTTATAAAGATATGGAACAAGATCTTACAAATGATTGTCATTAAACAGCGCAAATGATGGCAGTGGAAGCGGGTGAAGCAAGCATTTTGGTTTTTTTGTTTGCCTAGCATTAAATTTTGGATTCAAAGTTCTTTCCTTTCTTTGTTATCTGCCTTCTTAGTCCTTGTGTGTTTTGACTAGGTTGAGAATTACCGCTTTCGGGCAAGTGTCAAGCTTCATAGCTTGATTTTTCTTTTGTACTCCATTTTCTTTTAATCTCAATTTTACTTAATAAAAAAAAAAGAGAGAGAAATTATCTCCCCCTCTCTCTCTCGTCTGATACTGTGGTCCATGATTGTTTATGGTCATCATAAATCTTAAATCAAAGAGTTATGAAAATTTTTATTTGGTAACGTTTTAGGATTGATTTTAATTTTTTTTATGGTAATTTGACCATCGAATTTTAACAGTACTTTTTTAATGAAAACTTGCACCCAAATGATTGGTATCTGATTTCTATTAAAATGTGACTACTAGTACAGTACATCCTTCATACTACCTTAGTCTGAACCACAGAACCAGTGATTAATATCTAAGTATTTACCCATCAAATCCCCCTATATGGAAGTCCCAACACAGACCAAGAGTATTGAGAGCATGCAAATAGAGCCCCAGAGGAAGAACAGGGAGAACAGGAATAGGGTACAAGACTTTGCAGGAAGCTACTCGATACAGTCAGCCGACTTTAAACTAGCAACGCAAACAGAACTGCTCTTGAGAAAGCTCCTTCAACCCATTAAAGGGAGTGTATAAACAGATTAATTGACAGGTTAATGGTATACTGCACACTGCACATTATAAATGTAATTCCAATACAAGACAATAGTACTGACTCCTGAGCGGCATAGTCTGCATTTAAATCTCCTACAAGTGTAGTAAACCAGTAGGTGTAGGTTCAGACACAATCTCATTTCAGAAGAGCTAATTCAACAACACTTTCACAACAGATTTCAGATCATAGAGCGGATTGGTTTGGCAGAAAAGCTGCCAAAGCAGTTAAGTGAAATGTGTCTTTCAATCATTGACTTCCAACTGGTAATGGCTATGTTCCAATCAAGGAACAGCCGATGCCAGAAAAGATCGGATTCGCTGAAGCAGCTCAGCTTTTACAGAATCTGGAACAGAAGCTGCATAAACAAACCAATACATATTTTATGTAAACAAGAAGTATGAGAAAACTAATACAAGTATAAATTATTCTGGTCTAAGAGATAAAGTAGACATCGTAAATAAATGTTTCTACAACGATATTGATAAGCATAGATTGGAACAGATTGCCCTTGTAGTCCACTTCAGATGAACACAAGGACGTCATGTATCATTTTGTTGCGGATCTCTGAGTAGCCTATAGAAACAAATTACTCTTGCCAAGTATAGAGGACTAGTTGTATGCATATTATTTAGATTTTGAGCTGGATTATTTGGCAGATTACATATTCATTTACCATTCATTGGTTGAGAATGGTAATGGTATCTTCTTGAATTGCCATCTGTTTTAGAATGCTTGATCGGCTAGAATGAGGGCACATGATATGTGGTAATAAATCACATGCAATTTACAGTTTGAGAAAATATCCACAAATAGGCAAGTTTAAAATACAGCTTTTTCTATTTACCTTCCAGGAAAAAAAATACAACTCTTTCTGCAGAACTTTAAATTGCAGATACTAACCAACACATATACAGATGATGCATGACTCCTTTTTGATGTAGTTCCTCCTCCAACTTGGACGAGACACATGGGCTAACAATTTCCTTGAGCCACATAAATGATGCTCTCATGTATACTTTCTGAATTCTGATTAATGGTAAGTCATATTATTTGTCATTTGGATAGTTCTCACTTATGATTTATAGCAAGCCATAATATTTGTCATTTGGATAGTATGCTTGGGGTAAAAGCCACATGGTTTCACGTTTCTACTAGTCTAATGACAGTTTCTACCAGTGTACTTGCCATTAATCATTTTCACTTTACCTTTTTCCAAGTGGGATCATCTAAACTACTTCCAATCACAAAAAACGCTGCCTCTTAAGACATTGGAACTGCTGAAAACTTTTTCACTGGAAAAAAAACTTAATTCAAAAGTAGGACCATACAATTATTCATTTGAGAGACAAGGTTGGCATTGAAGAATACATGCCAAATCCAACAAGGTTCGAGGATTAACCCACCCACCTCTGCCTTTTGGGGTGATGACATGAACAAGGTCGTCTAGTGTCACGTTATTCCTTCCTTTCTTCCTTGTAAATGCCCTTGTGTAAACAAAATAGAGACAGCAATTTTAGGTGTACTTGAGAAGGAGACAATCTTGTATAGATCAATAAGAACACAAGATAAGAAGTGGATAGGGCAAATAACTAGCTAATCAATGCACCTAAACTCATAACACTAGGTAAGCATTAAAAATCAAAACTAAAACCAATCAAGAAAGTCTGAGTAAAATTCTGCTTTAGTTGCTGTATGGATTTTTTTGTCCCATATGCTAATGTCAAGCAGAGGGGCTTATTATCAAATTTTAGGACAAGAAGTTAATTTTCTTTTGCCAACTAATCACTTGTTTCTTTTACATATGCACATAAGTAAGAAGGCTATAAATGATTCTTTTCCACATCTTTTCTTTCTTCCATCTCTGTTAACATTTGTGAGCTTCAATTAGTTGGATGGTAAAAGGTCTGGACTAAGTGTGCGCTCACTTTTGGAGCTGGAGTCCAAAAATATCCCAGTGCCAGCTCAACACGTTGTCATACTCAGACAAATATATGCCGCAACAGCTTTGTTTTCTTTCAATATTTTGACCATGATTTAAGATAATAGATGCATTGGCATTCCTAGTGGTAGCTCAGCCATTTGATAAAGCTCTCATAAGGAGTAAGTACTAGGTTTGAATATCCCACGATGACCCATAGATTCACCCTCTTGTGTGGAAATGTGACTTTACACAAGGTCCAGCATTAATCCGAAATGAGTGGCTGAGACAGTTGAGATATCAAAAAAAACATAGATGCATTGCCATTCCCATATTCTCTCGCTTAATAGCAAACACTGCATACCACAATTACACAGCACTTAAGAACAATTCAATGCTATTATCCTGGTTGGAATTTATTTTCACTGAATAATTAAGGGCTATTCGTTTTCTGAAGACAATAGCATTGGAATGAAAAAACAGCGACGGCAAGAATAATAAGAAACTACAAATACAAATAAATAGATAGAGAACCTGCAAAGAGATTTCATTTCATCCCGCCAACCACATTCTATAAGTCTCTCCCTCAAAAGCTCCTTCAATCGTTCCTTCTCCCCACTCTCTATCAACTATGGACCAATCAAAATATAAAAATAAAAATATCCAAAAAATGCAAATCAGAAATACAAATTAACAAATCAATCCAAGAACTGCACGAAAATTAAACACGAGGACAAGCAGAATTTTCTAAAAAAAAAAAAGTTAAAAATCGAAATTTCCCAGCCTACAAACATAGTTTGGAATTGCTCATCAACGAAACAAATTATCGTGATTATGAGTAATTAATCAGTACTGATGTCATTAGTAATCACCTTCATGTTGATGACTTCTTGGAGATTGGGCTGACGATCTTGTTCTTCATCTGCGTCTGGGGTTGGAGGACGTTTGATCGAAGCCCTCCTGCTTATAGAACAGAGAAATTGCAAGTAAAAACATAATTGATTGATAATGAATAATATCAATAACTCACATTTTCTTTTCTTTTCTTTTCTTTTCTGGTTCAGAACTACTCCAGTGGGTTGAATTTAGATTAATGTAAGCTTCCCTAGTTTCCAGACGCTCTGGCTGATATGGGTTACGAGCAGATAAAGCCGTTTTACCTTTTTCCTTGTTTTTCATATTACGATTTTATATCATTTTACACATATTTTAATTAAATTTTTCTTTTTTTTAATCAAAGATAAGATCATGATTTGAAAATTTATGAGAAATTTAACCGAAGTTAATTAAAAATTAATAGCTTTCGTTGTTTAAATAAAGTTTAAGTTTTGGTTGTTTCTAGTTTTCTTCCGTCTCGAATGACTTATTTAGTTTAGTTAGTACTAGTTATTACTTGTGTCTGAAAACACAAAGTAATAAAAAATAAAAAATAATAAATATACTTATATTTATATTCAAAATCAAATCACAAATATAGAGAATAAATAAATTTAAGTATCGATTTTTATAATGGGGTGAAAGGTGGTAAACGACAATGCTGGTGATAAGAGACAGTAATGGTTGTGTTGGAGTGTCAATAATCGTGGTGGTGGTGATAGTAGTGATGGTGGCGACGATAGCTGTGGTGGTGGTGGTGGTGGCGGCGACAGCTGCGACGATAGTGGCAATGGTGGGAGTGGTGGTGAAGCAGTTTTAAATACTATTTTTTTTTTAAGTATTTATGATGTGTAATTTCTATAAATATTTTAAAAAAGTCACTCCAAACACATCTTTAGAAACTTTTTTTCCTATTAAATTTAGAGTGTTAATATTAACCGTTAGATTAACTTTAAAATAAAATTTAAAGCGATCTCAATCGTGAATAGCAAAAGTCATTTTGTTTATCTTTTGAAATTTGAATTATAAACTACTTTATTATATAAATATGAAATAGACTATCAAATTTATAGTCTAAAAAATAAATTTAAATTTTGACTTTTTTATTTGATTTGAAATTACTTTTTAATGGACAAATCGAGAATTGGGCTTCAATAATTTCATTATTGTTACCAAAAATATTGTCTCAATAAAATTTATCTTGTTTTTAACTAGGAATAATAATTACGATATAAAGTAATGTATTCAGCAAGAAAATTTCTATGTTGAATAAAATTCAAATTTTTTATAATAAATTAGATCCTCAAATTAAATTAAATATAAAAATAACATTAACGATTCTTTAACCAATGTTTAAATATTACTTTAAACGGTGGTTTTAAATATTACTTCATTTATTTAACTAATTAATTTTGTTTAACATTGAAAAGTTTAGGGGTGTTCACCCTATTTACATGTAGAAAATATAATCTTTTGTCTTCCTACCCAATACTTTGCAGAAATCCTACCTGATCAGGTGTGGTATTTCTACCCGATTAATCAAATAGGAAATCGAGTAAACACTTTTGTAGCTATTAATTTTTTGATTATTTTAATAATTCAATTAAATAACATACACCAATTTAACAATAATTAATAAAACAACTACAACAACAATTATAATAAAACACAAGAAATCATGAACATTAATCCATTATAATTGTTATATAAATACAATAATAATTATTTTAAGTTTAAACTATGTGAAACATATTAAAATCATAACTGCTCAAATAAATTATTAGTTCACTACAAATCATGTAATCTACAAAAAAAACAAGTATATGTTTTAGCAACTCAAACAACCACAACAACGATAATGTTATAATATAAATTATACCATACAAATATTCTTATAATTATTAAAAAAAAATTAAATATATTTTTTGCGAATAGGACATGATAGAAATAAATAAATTGATGAATATTCTACATTCTTATCTGATATAATCGAAAGATCAAAAACTTCTTCATATTTCTATCTAACTTTTATAGCTAATCATTTAGTAGAGTAAAATAAGATTGAGTAGGATAAAAAATTGCAGTCAATCACAAATTTGAACGCCTCTAAAAAAAAATTGTCTAACATACTCATCCGTGTCGGCCACGGTAACATATTTTCTCCCCGTTGGCGCCAAATGCATTTCACGTGGCTGGTAAATAAACAACATGACTACACTACCCTTGCTATATTCCGAAAAGGCCTTCAAACATCGTATAAGCTCTGTGTAATATAACTGAGGTTGAAGCCATTTATTGCCAATTCACGCTTCACAAAAAATCTCAAACAATTTGCGTTTCCCGCCAAATCCAAAACTTGAAAACCAGTTCTCATCCCCAATTCTTCACTCCTCCACTCCCACAATTTGCTCACCGACAATGGCAGAACCAGAAGATGAGAACAACGACATAGGTACACCTCACCAACCCAAACTACCCACTGGCCGAGTCAAGACACTCATCAAACTCGACAAAGACATCAACAAGATCAACTCAGAAGCCCTATTCCTAATCTCATGCTCCACAGAACACTTCCTTCAATCCCTCGCTGAAAAATCAGCACAAGTCGCGTTAGAGAAGAAGAGAAAGACTGTGAAGCTCGAGCATTTGAGAGTAGCGGTGAAGAGGCATCAACCTACTAGTGATTTCCTCCTGGACTCGCTCCCATTGCCGGCTCAGCCGTCCGATAAACCGGTGACAGAGCGGATGAAGACTCGGTCAGATGATAAGGCGGTTCCGGCTGGGACTCGGAGGATTGATGCTTTCTTTCACAAGTGTTCTTAGGTCTTTATGGTTATTGTTGTTAATTATGATACAATATTTGGCCTGTGGAATCATATAATTTGTGTATTGAAGCAGTTTTTGTTCTCATAACTCAAATTATATTACTAATCTATACCTAATTTCTGTATTTGGTGATAAAAGACTTGAACAACATTAAAAATCACTTTCGCATTGTCAGTGTTTCTTATGGTATCTTCATTGTTTTTCATCTTAGTTTATTATATTTAATTAATTTGTCGGAAATACTAATGTTGATTGGCATTTAAAGGTGCACACAGTTTGCAAACTTTTTCTTCCTCAGGCATAATACTTGTCATGCAAGGGACACGGTTGTCACTTGAATCAATTCATATAGGAATGGGATTCAAGAATCCTGAGGAGGCAATAGAAGGCAGAGGTATTTATTTATTGCCTCAAATAGTTTCACCATTGCATGCCTTGCATCAAAGCTGTCATTCAATTTTTTAAAGTAAATGAATGTTCATGGGACCTTGAGCATTGTAATTGACCTGATAAATGTTCATAGATGTGAGGCTCCACAGCTATGCATTCTTTACTAAGATGATTGGGTCAATTAACTGTTAATTTAGTGGATGATTTGGAGAGTTGACTCTAATGTGATAGAAAACTAGAAAGGCCAGAATTGTGCATATTTGCATCTAGTTTGACAGATGCATGTTGATAAGAGCAGATAAGGCATTACTCGATTCAGCATCAGGTAAACAAAAGCTCTTTGATTGGGGAAAACACATTTATTTTACTTCAGAAACACCAAATTACTACATATCACACTGCAGTATTGGCATGTACTAAAATAAAAATCAATCATATTTTTTTGTTAATCTTACTTGTTATCCCAAGCAGCTTAAAATTCTAAATGAGGGCCTTCATAAAGAGGCAAGACATAATTATCAAAGTATTTTTACAAACTGACAATAGAAGCTGAATTATTCTTTTGCGCAATCATTATTTTTGCCTGCTGGAACACATTCTAATCTCTCCTACTTGGTGAATTCTCATTAAACGTGAAATCTCATCCATCTGATGCAAAATTTAAGGTGAGAAGGGGCCAGAAAATGTTGAGACTACTGAAGCTGTATCTTCTTTGAGATGATAAGCAAGGTGGCTGTGAGCATATGTCTTTGGTCCATGTGCCTTTTTTCCTTCCTTAATGAAGGATATGCCTTGAGTTGGTGAACTGATGCTATTTGTTCCTAGCTGCTGTATGCCCAAAGAAAGCCTCCTGTTCATAGGTGTAGCACTGCTAAAACCTCCATTTAAGCTTCTGCTTGTCAGTCGCCGATTACTAGTGCTTGGCCTAGGCCCAAGCAAATTGTTTTGCTCGACTACTACTTGACTCTGAACTTTTTTCTTTTCCTGTTGGAAAGAAGCAACTTCATCAGAAAGAAAGTAAACTTTAAAAGTTTGTTGTGGATGAATTTAAATTATTGGACCCATATGCTAATTTTAAGAAACCATTACAAGGGACTGGCATAACAGGAGAGAAGCAACATATATTTGCATCTTGTGAATAACTGTTGGACTTATTCGCCTGTGTAGTGAAGNAAGAAACCATTACAAGGGACTGGCATAACAGGAGAGAAGCAACATATATTTGCATCTCGCGAATAACTGTTGGACTTATTCGCCTGTGTAGTGAAACAATGATACTAACCCTTTGTCTTTGCTTCTCCTCTTCTTTTTCCTGCCTCAACATATTGTACTGTTCCAACATGGCCATGAGAGACACCTACGTAACAGGAGCATTGAGTACTAATTGAAAGTGAAATGTTTTACTAAAGCAGAATTACATAGTTGAATTGCAAGATGTAGTGTGCAGCATAAACAAGAGCTTAAAGCAAATATTGATTTTCTTGGTATTCTACTTCTAGTCTGATTTCTACAGTTAGATCATAGGATATTATATCACAAACACCTTGTAATTATTTCTAATTTGAGTTGCTGTTAGAACTAGACCTACTCAGCATAATTTTTTAAACTTGTGAGAATGGTTTTGCAGTTTCTTTTGTTTTATGTTCTATCAGATCATTTCACCAATTTTTTGGACCTTAGAATTTTTATTGCTTTAATCTGCTACTTCTCTTGTTCTTGATAGAAGCTGGTGAGAATTGGGGTGGGGGTGCAGGGTTGTTCTTTATCTGGGTAGATCTGTGGAAGAATTGATCAAAATCTTCATTTTTTACATCCAGAAGAACCTGCAAAGAAATAGCTTAATCTACAAACTTGTTGCTCTAATCTCAAAAAGGTCTTGCCATCAGTAATATGGGCTCTAAAGCCTGAATTTTAGTTTCCTGATATCTAGTTGATTTTGCCACTTCATAGTATGTGGAACTTTCCCCTTCTTTGGTATACTAGTGTTAAGCTTGACGTATTTTATTACAATGTCCAGAGATGCTTCAAGTTGAATATTA
>CAUOFW020000814.1:852376-941560 GCA_963454935.2 Ilex paraguariensis | reverse complement strand
GAAACTTGCCCTGCTATATTCTTCCAACCATCGTTCCTCATCACGTGCTAATATCCACTTTTCCACCTTCTCCATTATAACCTTCCTGCTAAAAGCTTCTTCTTCTGCTCTTGATATCTGTTCGTCCATGCTCACGAGGAGATCGGCATGGTCAATCTCCCCTTAAGTATATTTTCAGTCAGTTTGTGAACCAGTAGAATATTAGAGGAAAACAAGATTACAATGTGGAGAAACAAATAGTAATCACTAGTCAGACCAGAGTTTATTAGGTTGATTATATTGTCCATCTCTGATTGTGAAGGAATCTCCATGTGTGATTGATTGCATATTTCTTCAAGCTCCTTGTGTTTCTTAAGGAAAAGCTCTTTCATTTTGCTAACTTTTAACTGATCCAGTCTCTTGACTTCAGCCTCAGCCTTGAAACAAATTGAGAAACATATATTAAAACTTACATGTGGTATTGATGTGCTTGATAACCATAAGTTATATATACTGACCTGCTGGATTATATCGAGGGTAATGCTTCCAGCAGTAGAAATTTCAGGTGCTGAAACTGATAGTAAAGTAGTAACATGGGAAAGTTGACGGTCTTCATAAGGAGTATCCATGAGATTCCACAAGTTTGTCAATGCTTTACCGAGATGGTGAAGCTGCAAAGATCACAAAGGGATTTATCTAGCTTCTGCTTTATCTGAGAATTGGGTTAGCAACTTTGCTACTAAAAGTTTGAAACAGGAGAAGCATAGTGCTGGTATCATTTAGTTTAGTTCCTAGCCACGGCCGTGTGCAATGCACAGAATTTCCGTCCCATCTATAATCTCGTAATCTTGAGAGTTTGAGTTTTTTAGGTAACAGAGTGGGTGTCCAAAATGACAAAAAAACTAATTTTATGATTACAGACTCCAAAATTATATAAAAACTATTTGTTGCCCAAAAATGTAGGGAAAATGCAATTTTAACAGCATAAAGTTTTACCTTCTCTAACCGCATTTGCTTTTCTGCTTCAAGTGATTCTACAGTACTGCCGAGTTTAGCCAAAATACTGTCACTTATGTTTTTTGATAGTCCAGACAATTCATTCAAGCTTGGATGAACCTTTGTGATGATCATGGAAGAATTCATTCCCAATGCGGCTGACAGATTCTGAATTGTGCTTATATGTTTTTCCACTTTTTGGAGTCTGTCATTCTTTGATGTCAACAAGATATGAACAAGGGAAAAAAAATTGAAATGCATTAATTCAATGTGAAGTTGATAGAGCCCCTTACGAAGCAAATTGCTGATTGCTTTACCTTCTCATTGTGAAGTCTTTGAAGCTCAATTTGGTACTCCTCAAGTTTTTTTAGTGAAAGATCATTCTTGTTAACTATTACGGTTGATGATGAATCATCATATTCTGATCGGCCTGCTACTTCTGCAGAAATTTTCTGAATTTGACCTTGCACAGCTCGGAACTGTTTCACCCTCTCTTCTTTTCTTAATTGCATCTCCCGCAGAGCTGGGGTGATTGAATCTAGCTGCTCCTTTAATGTTCCTGCCATTTTCTCTGGCTGTCACAAGCAGAAATACTTGATTCAGCGAAGGTGAGTAATTTTTTTTACAAACAATAGTAGAATCTGGTTCCAATGTATCACACCATGGGCACAACTTTTGGATGGAAGCCATAACACATTTAGGGAAAATACAGATATAATTGTGTATTTTGTCAAATGAAAAGAGTGTTCTCTGTCGACTATAACATTGTGACCAGTCTCTGAAGTTTTGTTGTAATCATCGAATTTCTTCACTAAGAATTTCAAGTCTGTCTTGCTCTTTAGGCTATAATTGGAGGATAACTGGGTGATTGAGTACTGTGTCTTAGTTTGTTCATCAATTGAAAGTTTCTGCAATTTGTACAAGTCAATTTTATATATGTTGATGATACATCTATACAGTAAGATGCGGTTTTTCTTCAGGCAAATTTTCTGTTCTCTTGAAAGTACAGAGGTACACTTCTAACTCTCTTTCCCAATATAGGCTACCCCTAAACATCTGACTCCTGCAGCATTTAGAAATCCTTGAATGCAGAGTGATTTCTAATGCTGGACAATCAAATGGTTTAGTTATACAAACTAGTTTGCTATTCTAAAGTCCGGTCAACTGGCTAATAATACTTAACAGACTAAGGAGAATGATAAAGAAACTTACCCGTCCAGGAAGTAAGCGTTCACCAAGTGACAAAAGGAGATCGGTAAATTCTGCCTCGGACTCTGCCAATTCCTGATGTAGTCGAGCTCTTGAAATGTTTGCACTGTCAACTTTCCTTCTGTAAACCTCCAGACACTCTTGTTCTAAGTCCAGTAGAACCTTTTCCCTTTGGAACTGTTCTTCTCCAACTTCATCCCATATCATCTGATTCAGTATTACAGAAACTATTATCAATTAAACAACTAGGACTACCATCTAGATATAAATAACTTACAAACTACTTGCCTGTAATTCTTGTAGCAAATATCCACATGATGTCTCTTGTAGTGCAAAATTTCTTGTTCCCATTGGTGTTTGGAAGGATCCCATTTGGTTGTTTCTTGCACGGAATGAAACCGGGATTCCAATAGAGGGGCCTTCCTTAGTATGCAACTAAAGTTTTTTGTGTAGTAGGAAGAGGTTAATATGAGATGAGAAAGACTGGCAGGAGAATGATGGTTGGGGACCGTGGGTGTCAATTTTTGCTTAAAAGATAAGGCTGCACAGGTAGGTGGTAGTGAAGCTTTGGATTGAAGGATACCCCATTTCTTTGATCCTCCAGGTTCATTCCTTCCCTCTTTTAATATTTTGAATTCCTATATATATGAAAGTGCCTCTTTAGCTATCACATGATTCACATCGTTTTTTTATGGGTTTCATTATTTTTATGCCATGTAAACCCTTTAAGGCTTTAACAGAACTTGATTCCCAAGCAATCTATGCCCAGAAAAAAGAAAATGAAAAATGTGCGTAACTATAATAGTGTATCACATGATTTGCCTTGTTTAAAAATCTGGGTAATTCTAGTTCATATTGCAATGGGTAAGTTTTCGTTAATTGTTCCTGGTCATGAAATCGAGGGCATATGTGATCACTGATCTAACCTTTCTGCATTCTTTTGTGATTAGCCAAGTCCTGACCATATCGCTTGGTGATTGCCCTCCAGTCAACTGACTTCCATAATTTTTCTTACTTGAATTATGATGACTATAAAGATGATAATTTCTCTTCCAATATGGCCTTTTTGTTGTTGAATCTGGCCCAACCTAACATATCCCACCTTGCTAGATTTGTATATCTTGATAGGTTGTCATTGTTTTTTTATGTTCGTAATGTCCATGTGGGTATATTCTACTCTAAAAAGCAAAAAAGAAGAATTTTCTAATTGTTCATTTATTATAGGTTTGAGCTAAAATTTCATCCGACATAATGATCATATGATTAACCTTGTCTTATCTTCAACATAACCTTGCACCTTGTCCACCTTTCTATTAATATTTCTAAAATTGAGCAGTCCTTTTCATCGAAAAGCCTCTTAAAGAAGATTGGGTGGTGAGGTGATATTTCACCTCTTTTTGACTTTCTTTCTATTCGAATTGCTTAGTATTATCTCCTGCTATCTTATTTTGTGGTAAGCAAGGCCCAACGAGATTAAAACATTGAATAAGACTGTCAAGAGCAAAATCATGGTATATAGATACGCCTTAATTAAGATTGTTCGCATCATGTTCAAACATTGTTTGCCTTTTTCTCCCAGTGTTTGCTTGTAGTAAGATGATAGTGCACTCAACAAGTAACAATCAATTGGATACTAAAACACGGAGTGTCTCTGATATAATTGGAACGATGATTAATATGTCTCTTACNGTTTGCCTTTTTCTCCCAGTGTTTGCTTGTAGTAAGATGATAGTGCACTCAACAAGTAACAATCAATTCGATACTAAAACACGGAGTGTCTCTGATATAATTGGAACGATGATTAACATGTCTCTTATTATAGGATGACGAAGAATTTGAGAAATGGTCCAAATTTTCCCACTTTTGCCATAGCTTTTCAATTGTTAGTTTACAGAAACCAACCTCTCCCAGATTCTCACCATTGGCTGCACCACCATGGACATAGAATAGAACTAAATAATAAAAGTTAGGCTCGAGTCCGTCTTGAAAGCTGTAGAATGNTGAGAAATGGTCCAAATTTTCCCACTTTTGCCATAGCTTTTCAATTGTTAGTTTACAGAAACCAACCTCTCCCAGATTCTCACCATTGGCTGCACCACCATGGACATAGAATAGAACTAAATAATAAAAGTTAGGCTCGAGTCCGTCTTGAAAGCTATAGAATGTTNACAGAAACCAACCTCCCCCAGATTCTCACCATTGGCTGCACCACCATGGACATAGAATAGAACTAAATAATAAAAGTTAGGCTCGAGTCCGTCTTGAAAGCTGTAGAATGTTCTGGCAGACCTAGCTATCCATTTTGTGCTGAATATCCAAAAGAGGACCTGATTGTACAGAATTAGTCGAGTGGCATCCGAATTAGACAGACTGATGAAATTTGTAACCACCAGCGGCCAACAAGTCGCATTAGGGTTTGCGTACACTTTGAATCTCTGGGTTGATGGGGCTCCGTTTTGTCCACCCACCCGAATTGTAGTGAAAAATATCAAAAATGTATTAGGAGAAAATGAGTATGCAGTTTTACCCTGTAAGTAGACTTGATAATTAAAATATTGAAACAAGTCTTGTGAATTTGACACAATATTGATACGAAATTAATCGATTTGAGTTTTAAATAAATATANTGCGTACACTTTGAATCTCTGGGTTGATGGGGCTCCGTTTTGTCCACCCACCCGAATTGTAGTGAAAAATATCAAAAATGTATTAGGAGAAAATGAGTATGCAGTTTTACCCTGTAAGTAGACTTGATAATTAAAATATTGAAACAAGTCTTGTGAATTTGACACAATATTGATGTGAAATTAATCGATTTGAGCTTTAAATAAATATTTTTTTTTTATTTGTTAAGTAAATATGTTAACACGATTTAGTGAAACATAACTATTGGCATGGCACACTCCTGTTCGAATGGTGCTAGAAACCAAACTTGTTCTCATGTATGGAGTAGTTAGATGTCAGATTAATTATAGGNTTTAAATAAATATATTTTTTTTATTTGTTAAGTAAATATGTTAACACGATTTAGTGAAACATAACTATTGGCATGGCACACTCCTGTTCGAATGGTGCTAGAAACCAAACTTGTTCTCATGTATGGAGTTGTTAGATGTCAGATTAATTATAGGTATTAACACCAAAACGATTCACAAGTTGAAGTAACAAGTAAAAGACTATCTCCTGAAAATTTTAAACTTATTAATATCATTGTTCCCAGCGGCCCCCCGCTNATGGCACACTCCTGTTCGAATGGTGCTAGAAACCAAACTTGTTCTCATGTATGGAGTAGTTAGATGTCAGATTAATTATAGGTATTAACACCAAAAAAGATTCACAAGTTGAAGTAACAAGTAAAAGACTATCTCCTGAAAATTTTAAACTTATTAATATCATTGTTCCCAGCAGCCCCCCGCCNAAAACGATTCACAAGTTGAAGTAACAAGTAAAAGACTATCTCCTGAAAATTTTAAACTTATTAATATCATTGTTCCCAGCGGCCCCCCGCTGCCAAAAAAAAATTAAATCCGTAGGGTTGGAAAGATAAAAATTTGGAAGCAGACATGTATTGAACGAGGCTATGATTTTCAGTTCCCTTGGAGAGGGGAGAGATTGTACATTCTAAAGTCATCTAAATTTGGGATGTGGGATGCATCCATTCTAAGAATCCCCATCTGCAACTTTTCAAGTTGGCTGTCATTAACAGAGAAGGCTATAAGAAGGCATGTCTTCTATCCTTAGGACATCATCCATTAGAAGTTCCTTCTCCAGCTGAGACCGAGTGGATTTCAGAACATCCTATGAAAGCCATATAATTTCATTAGTACCAAGCAAAGGTTAAAAAAAAAAAAGCAAACCTGGTAGACGAGCATGCATGCAACTCATAAGTTCTAGGTCAAACTGTGACGTTGGCCCCAATGACCGGGAGATTATGTCAAGAAGAGATGGATATCCTTCAATATATGAATAATACAATATTCATGGTGATGAATAATAAGGACAAACAAGTTGTGCTCACATTGAACTCCATGTAAGTTGCATTCCTCTCCAGCCACTGTTTGTCCATAACCACGAACGCAATGCAGTAAAGCAAGTCAAAGGTCCACTCATTCTCTGAAAGTGCACCAAGAGTTGTATTTAATTTCAAAACCCTGAAATCCTTTTTTAATGAGAGTATAAGGTGTTAAAATGCCCCAACTTTTTGGGTATTGGTGAAGCATAAATGGAAATGAGCATCAAAAACTCTGAAGATCTCACACTATCATCAGATAATACAATGCTTTATATCAAAAATTCAAAATTATTGTAAAGATTCCTTTTCAAATATTTGAGAAGGTAGCAACTAGGGCTCTACATAACAAGTGTTGATTTGGAGACAACTTACCTGACAGCATCTGTAGGAAAACTGCTCTGACAAATGTCCGGGGTTTTGCTGCAAATAATGAAGTGGCTTGTATAAGATTAAACGCAAAAGAGCCAAAAAAAATCCTCAGAAAAGTAAGCGCATTGGGTTCCATTCATCTTCTTCTGCCAGGAAAATATGTCTTAATTTTAGCCAGTGACCTAGAGCCAAAGAGTCTAATTGTGGTAATTGGAACAAATATGCCCAACTCTGAACGAGAGGTATTTTGTCCTTACTGGCGTCTAGATCAAGCATTTGCATGATCATGAATGTGATATTTACACCAGCAACAGCAAATGGATACCCCCAAGCGACTTGCTTCCCCCCTTGCTTATTCAGTAGATGCTGAAAAGACGTCTGTGTCAACAATCAAGTAAGTAACATCAGACAAACACAAAATGTTCTTGAACAAGTCATACAGTAGCTAATTATCAGCCAATACCCAAAAAGACTTGAGCACCAATTATCTGAGTAACTCCCACTCATAGAATAGTTTTTGAGGCAATGAAGAGCATTCATGGTAAATGTTTTGAAACCCGATAAAATAATGGCCTTAAAAATTCATAAATAGGATTTGTAAGAAAATCATATGTACAACTCTCATTTCCCAATAAAGCAGCCAGATCAAAAACTTACAGAAAATGTCTTGGCAAAAAATAACAAGTTCTCCAAAGAAATGAATCCCGCTCCTCTGCTCAACAGGTAACACCATCAAGATCAACTGATAAGGAAAAAGTAGGCAAAAATATGATAGAGTGAAAATAAAACAACCATACTGCAGATGATGAAGTCAGAGAAAAACCTGAAATCTGTTGATGGATCTCTTCCCTGCCATCCCATTTCTTTCCATTGATCAGATACCAAACCATGTAGCTCCTGATCGGGGTATGTAGCAGACCAGAGAGCTCTCAAAGCTTCCTGTCATTGTAAAAATTTTATAATGAGTGCAATCATCATTTAACAGAAGTGCCAATTATACCATGAACCCTTGTTTTTCTCTAATAAATTCCTTTCAGTTGTTGATTCTCTAAGTGTCACGTTGAATATGATGAAATATCACCATGATTATATGATGCTCATGCATCAAAGTCTTGAACAGAAAACACACCTGATGGTCTGGCCTGGAGNATTCTCTAAGTGTCACGTTGAATATGATGAAATATCACCATGATTATATGATGCTCACGCATCAAAGTCTTGAACAGAAAACACACCTGATGGTCTGGCCTGGAGGCATCAAAGTGAACCTTCATCCGGTGTTTCAACCTTCTCTGTCTCTCTTCCTACAATTGGTCAAACAAAATATATAACGGATAATATAGTTATCAGGACAAATTAATACAAAATGACTCAAATCTTCCTTAACATGTTGCCACCACAGATTCATTTGGGAATGTCTTAGAATGGAAAGGCCAAATGTCAAATATAGGCAAAAGAAAGCCATTAGCAAAGGGACAATGATCAAATATAGGCACAAAAATGATAAATCTATTGAAAATCATTGCACATCATTTTGATCTTTCAAAACTCTGGCTCAAAAATATGAATCATGTGGTTCTTTAACGAATCCACATATGCCATTGCCAGATGTGATGTAAGTGTATTATTGGAACAACACGAAGAATTGATCTGCCGAACAAAACAGAACCTAAAGGGATCTCAACATTTTGACAAGAGATCTGACTTTGACTACCAGAAGAAACAAGGTCAAACAATGGGGACTTAGCTTTACTAATAAGATGAGTATAATATATGCATATGAGCAGCGGTGTATTTTTCCTCCTACTTAGTGAAGTGATTGTTGTTGTACTTGCCTGTAGGGGTGTCAAATTAATGTAGACCCGTTCATAAGTTCCCTTTCGCTTGAAGCAAACACAAGTAAGGCCCTTCCCCATCCACGTTGGCGACCCGCAACTTGCATTATCTGCAGAGAATTAGCAGACTTCTGCCTTAGTTTAGGACTATCGACCTACCTTCAATAGAGTCAATTTTCAGGACAGTTTAAACAGAGACTAGGAAAAGAACTGTTGAACTGCCACAACATACATTATTTTTAAATGGGTAAAGCAAATTTTTTAGTGAGAAACAGTTGCCCTTATTCTGATCCAAAATTCATGAGTGTGAGGACCACCTGCACCTGATGATCAAGGTCCAGTGCAACCTTTCATGAAGATGACTTCAATGTTCGTGTAGGAACATTTTGGTGCAGAGAAAAATTACCTCAATGTATGGTTGGGAATGGTCATAAAATCCCATGCAACCATTCGGGTTAAACAAATTACTTATTGTACGAGAAAGTTTCCACTGAAATATATGCAAATTCCTTTGTGATTCAGACATTTACTTGTGAATGATATGTAACAGAAACACATTATGGTTGATCCAATCCCCACAGTCAACAACAAAGCTTCACACAACTGGGAGTGTTTCTCATGGCGTCCCAAGAAAGCAGAAAACTCGCACAGATGATTGTGATAAGTGGTAAGTCCTCGCATCTGCACGGGCAGCCCATAGAGGAGTTGCAAGATATAATGTTCAAATTTAAACAACTTGAGAATCATGGGATTCTGTCAGATGCTTGTATGCCCGTATCCATGAAAATGAGTTTGCTTGGGCTCAATTGGTACCATGTTTTGAGTGAAGCTACCTAAGCAACAATGAAGCATCCACTCTCACATTTTTTTATATTATTTGATTACATTTAACTAAAAACTATATCCAATCACTAAAAGATGGTCTAGATCACAGAACAGTATAGTTATTCAAATGCTTCAACTACACTGGCAGATGAAAGACNATTTGATTACATTTAACTAAAAACTATATCCAATCACTAAAAGATGGTCTAGATCACGGAACAGTATAGTTATTCAAATGCTTCAACTACACTGGCAGATGAAAGATATGACAACTAAAAGAAGGGATTTGCATAACTACAAGGAGTAAAAAATTTAACTCTTATAATTTTAGAAGTGTAATTTGGCAGCCATTTGGGTAGTTTGTAATATATCAACCTAGTTTACCAAAAAAAACATCTATGTATGGCTTGGATAGAAACATAGCAGCAAATGTCTGGAAATTAAAGGTTCAATCTGCCCCCATCAAATGATTTTTATGCATATTTAGTCTCCAAAGGCACTATATCTGTCTATATGGAGTGTTCCAACCTTCTCTCATTGTAACCCAGGAGATCTGTAAGGCAGCTAATATCAAGGGAAGTAACATTCCAAATGATATTCATAGCAAGCAGACGTCTCCAAAATCAATTGCTATAGGTCTTTTAAGTGGACAATGTCAACTGAAACAGAATGTTCATAGCAAAAAAACTCAAAATTAGCCCATTCCAAAGTTTTAAGGGAATAATGATGCCTTTTCCAAAACTCAAGGGTTGTTTAATTAATAGCCTAACAGCAAGTGCAGTCCCCATTAATGGGGTCTGAGAGAGATAGATTGGGTTCCTATCATATATAGGTGACGTAACAAGGCCTAACTACCACCACAGAGAAATTTTTCCCTTGACTGGAAACTGTATGATCTCATTGCTTGCTAAGGTGAACTTATACATTACACATTCTATTATGCAAAAAAATCTACGTTCCGCCAATCCAACAGCAAATGAGACAGCGAATGCTTTGTGTCCTTGTCAAATACCCACACAGTCTGCTTTGAAAATGAAGATGTGAGGTGTCTTAGTTGGTAGGCTTGTTGGTAACAGTACAACACGCTCAAGTCAGTCGAATACTGAACACTCATTATCTTTCACTCGCAAGTAATCCAAAGGAAAAAAGCTATTAATCATGGTGATGTCAAAAAAATATTGTTGAAATATGAATTCGGACCTCTTAGGTATGTTGAAGTGTATTTTAAATTAGAACCAGATGTTATCCAAATGCTGGAAACATATAAAAAAAATGACAACATGACGGTTATAATCAATCCCAAAAAAAGTAATAAAGCTCGTGAATTCCTGGTAAAAAAGGGTAATAGCTTAGAATAACAAAGAGACCAATGACACCAACAATTAATCAAATATGCAGTCTAAATCGCTATATTTCTTAAATGAACACCAAACCTCCGAGCAAAAATCGGAAAAAATACCGAAAGTGAGAACAAAATAATAAAAAAAAAATATCAGCTCCGATACCAAACAAGCAATGCTGAATCTGAACGAACATCGCAGTATTAGGCAATTCTGTATCCACAATCAGGACTCACAAGTGATCGGTTTCCAATGCTTTATACTTCCTCGGATAACAAATAATCGAATCGAAGAAGGTGTTGAATGAATCTAAAGATTGCAAACATAAAGTCTGTCGATCTCACGCATTCATGAACATACAATCATAATTTACTGTACATAGATATATCTATAGACGTCGGTAACGTGAGTATAGCATACAGGGAGGGGGAGAGAGAGAGTACCTAAAGAAACAGAAGAGTGAGAGCATCTGGAGATCGATAACGGAGGGAGAGTACGGATTGCCAAGCAGCTTCCCTGAGTTCGCTCAACGCTCATTTCAACTCGGAAAAAAGTGACCTCTTGCTCCAATCTCTACCAATTCGTTCCCTTACGGTTAGCAACAGCATAAACACGGAGAGAATGAGAGAGTGTGACTCGTAGTTTGTTTC
The DNA here is from genome assembly GCA_963454935.2 of Ilex paraguariensis. Classification (NCBI taxonomy): domain Eukaryota; kingdom Viridiplantae; phylum Streptophyta; class Magnoliopsida; order Aquifoliales; family Aquifoliaceae; genus Ilex; species Ilex paraguariensis. The sequence continues at coordinate 930,345 of CAUOFW020000814.1, read as the reverse complement.
GTTCGCGGCTCTTTGTAAATTTTACGCAGCACAGAAGTTTATGGCGTTCAAGGACGAAAATACCCCTACTTATTATACTAATGACTAATATGTTAGTACCACGTGAAATTCATAATTTTTCAGAGGCTAAAAAAAACTCATTGTAGAAAATAAATATTTAATGTAACGGTTACATTATGTTAACAGTGTCCTATGTTATAACCGTTTAATATTTTCTTTCACCCAAGGGAAGTCCAATGCAAAATTCATTGCATAAATTACAATAATAATCCTTATCCCAATAGAGTGATTGAAAATATTAACTAAATTTAATTTTAGTTCTTCGAGTATTTATTCTCTCTCACTCTTATCTCTTTTTTCTTGTTTTGATAATATGGAGCTTTAAATTGAAAAATTTTCAATTTATATTCATATGGTTGAATTAATTATTAGCGTTTAAATTGATAATGAAACATGTTATTACATATTCTTTTTTTTTTTTTTGTATATTAAAATCTATACTCTTGTTTTTATTGTGAAATTAAATTATTCTGAATATGTTATGTTCTTATGTTCTTTTGATATAAATGTGTAGAAGATCTATCAATTTAATATTACATGCAACTCTAATACCATTATCTTGTTGCATCACTTTGCTTGGTTTGAGTGGATTTATAGATAAGATTTGGTCTCTCGTTTTTTTTTTTTTTTTTGATACATAAGATTTGGTCTCTCTAGTGAAGGAACATTGGGTATATTTTCATCACTGAGGAGATTATTATAGCCCCTTGCATGTGATATATCACAAGGCACATCTAATTGAAATCAACAATGGAAGTTGACCGCACTAAATAAATAAAATAAAAAATAAACTCTAATCCGATTTAAACTTAGACAATATTAAGGTTAAGATCTCAAGTTCTCAAAAATCCAACTTAAACCCAACTAAATCACCAAATTCAAGTTAAATTTAAATTCTAATTCAACTTGCATAACCCTCCAAGTTGGGTTCAACCTTAATTAAATTTGATTCTAAAAGGTTACAAATTGAATTCAAATTAAGGTTAAACTCGAGCTTTTATAATTTGAGTTATGTTTTTAGTGATCTTTCAACCCGTCCAATCTCCACAGGAATAAAAAGATCATACCGGTATCAAGAATATAAAAGAAAAAAACAAATTAGAAATAGGAGGACACATGGGACATTACAAGAAAAGTAAAGGGCAGCCCAAAATGAACATGTCTGGCCTATATGTTTTGGACTGGGAGCACTCTACAACAATCATTTATGTATGCACGAGGACAATAAGTCCACAACAGTCTGCAGTCTCCACATGGCAGCCGGCTCTCCGACTCCAACTCCCAGATATATTCAAATGGGAAATTCAACCATATGGAACTACAAATAGCCTGACACCACTCTCTTATAGGGGCTGTGAACAACAAATTGAGATACCGAATAGAAATTACACATTTTGGAGGTTAAATTAATTTTTTTTTAAAATTATATTACGAGTAAGTAAAATTATTTATTATCGATCATAAAATCATTTTCAATCACGAATAACATTCATTATTTGTAATTTATTTTTTTATGTGAAATAAAATTTTGAATTCTATGCATGATAAAAGTAGTCCAGAGTTAATAATTATTATCCAATTTTTTTTCACATTTAAAAAATGATATTATAAATTCCTATCTTATTAATCTATCTTAATTTGAATGGAATAACTAATCGAATCAAGTTAATTCACACCAAAATTTAAAATCAAGACCATTACGAGGATGAAATCAATCACATAAAATATTAAGTGTAATAGTCATATCATGTTATCATTAACATATAGTGTTACTATTTAATAATAAATTTATAAATAAAATTGTTATTAAATGACAAGATAGGATAGTTATTATAATACATAACATCTATCTGTTTATTTATTATTTTTTTTATTAGATTATAACACTGTATAATAATAATAACAACGTAGTGTTACCGTTAGACTAAAATTAAATAAATAAATAAATAAATTTGGTTGGCTAGTGGGAAATTGAAACCACGCTCTGGATTTGAGAGTAAGAATCGTGTGGGACGTCGAACTCTATTACCGCCTGGTACAAAAACCTACTATTGAGAAAGCATTAGCCTTTGGAAGTAGATACCACTACTTTACTGTTATGTATAATGTATGTACTTATCGTCGTTGTCATGAGTAGGCTAAAGTTAAAGACAGACTGCCATGTGGATGAGACTCAAATGGTATGGGACGGATTGTGAATTTGTGAGGCTTCTAGTGTGGCAAAGGCCCAACAAGTTATCATGCGTGTTACCCACGCTGCTACTTCGTGTCTAGGACTGTCAAAATTCGATACGATACGGTTAATTGATACGAATTAAATGAATTTGGGTGAGATTTTATCAGATTTGGGTGATAAACGGGTTGACACGTCAAACACTTTTAATAAACAGGTCATATTCGGGTGAGACCTATCAAACCGTTTATCACACGTTTATTAAATAAAATTAATATAATAATAAATTAATAATTATTTTAAAAAATTAGCAAGAAAAAAGAATTAAAAAAATCAATAAAAAAAAAAGTAAAATAATAGGTCAAAGACAAAGGAGAAGTGGTGGACAACACTTTAAAGGCAAAGACAAACAAATGTCTTTTGTTTTTGTCCTACATTAAAAAATGAGGAGAGATACAGAGGGTTAAGTTGCCTATAAATGACAATGACCTCTTGTTTTTATTTTTAATGCCTTCAAGTCTTATTTTTCAAAGACAAATGAGAGGAGTTGTAGAGCACTTCAAAGACAAAGGCAAACTAATGTCTTTTATTTTTGTCCCACATTAAAAAATAAGGGAGATGAGGAGGGTGAGTTGTTTATAAAAGACAATAGCTTCTTGCTTTTTTTTAAAAGCCTTCAAGTCTTATTTTTATGAGATTTGATTTAAAATTCTTTTTTTTTAAGGTAAGTGCAATTAGTGGTAAAAAAAAATGGAGTATTAAAATTTGTTGATATAATTTTTTTAAAATTAAATGGGTTAAACGAGTCATATCGTGTTACTCTTTTATTAAATGGGTCGTGTTCGTGTTGAAATTTTTTATCCGTTTATTAAACGTGTCGTGTATGAGTTTATACGCTTTTCACCTATCTCTCATTTAACCTGATACGTAACCGTTTAACCCGACACGATTGACACCCCTACTTGGGTCCCGATGATCATTATGCCACGTGGCACATAAATATTCAAATTTAGGACTGCCAATTTTGACACATTAATACATATGATTATAAAATTGACATAATTATTAAATATGTATAATAAATAATATAAATTAATGTTTAATATTCAAAACACACTAAATAAATTTTTTTTCGTAAGACTTGACACGAATAATACGAAATACGAGTTACACCCATAGAACACTATTGCAACCCCTACTCAAACTTATTTCCTACCAATACTAGAAGGACTTAATATTGAATTCATTGGATAAACAGGGTAGTATTAATTTTTGGTGAAATTTATTTTTAATCAAACGGTTGTTATTAATTAATTTTTCTTAGGTTCTTAAATTAGATACAAATAATATTTTTTATTATTCCCTAATAAATGCATAGGGGTGGCTCAAAGTAATTTTAGGCCTAAAGGTAATACTAAATGAGGATTTTTTATTTTTAGTATTATTTTAAAAAATAAAAAATATTTTAAATTTGTTTTAAGTGAGAGAGGAGAATATGATACTTTATTTTTGTTTTTTAAGAGAGAGAGAGAGAATAAATGTGAGTAAATATGAGTTGACTTTTGAATATTTTTTTATTTGTTTTTAAAAATTTTTATTTTTGAGTTTCTAATACTATGGATTAAATTGTACGCTCAAATTAATGAAATTATAATTTTTTAATTGGGCTTATACTTTTTGTTTTATGAATTTAAATTTTTTATGTGAACTAGTTATGTACTTAAAATTATGGGGCTTTCTAAAAATTTGAGACCTAAAACCCCATTTTTTTTAATACTATTGGGCTGGCCTGTAAATGCAACAAGCGCCAATCTAAATCATTTTGAACAGAAATGGATCTAAAAATTTATTTTAAAAGCAAAACGATATATACAAGGACGTTATTTTGAATCATTGGAAAAATAGATACAAACATATCCAATTTTGGTATTCATAACAATGAAATATAAGAGGTTTTTATAAATCTTCAGGGCAATGATTAACCTTATTTGGCCCATATATGCATCTTGTGAGATTAGATTTGTATGTGGATATTTCGGGGTGGGGGGTGGTGTGAGAGTGAGTAGGTGTTTATTATTTTGAGGCATTATAAGAAAGTGAGCGGTGCAACTAGCTAGGTTAAGTAGTGAGAAATATGGGCCATTGTATGGTATACTATCTAGATGACCCAATTAGGAATAGCAGGATACAACCATAGAGGGCTCATTTGCTTTGTTGAGCTTGTTGGGTATTCAGGTTTTTTGGTAGGTGCGGGGGGTTGTCACCCTACCCCAATGGCATGGATGTGGCCCTGAGGCAAGTTTCCTTGTAACATTCATGAGAAATTCAACATTATAGTGTATTCCCTTCTTTTTATTTATTTATTTAATAGTTAGAGGTATTCAGATCAATTTACTCGCACCTTGACTAATTTTCTTTTCGGTCCGATTAAAGACAGATCATTCACGTTAATACTAGGATATTCGTGAGGAATAATTTTCTCATGGTCTGACTCTAAAAAGTTATTAAGATTCGAATTTAAAACATTTGAATTTATAGTTCATTCTTGTTATCACATGAACTATTCTTTAATGCTCCGTTTCGTACGATGGAAAAATAGAAGGATAAAAAATTAGAATGATAGAAAGTTAGAGAGATAGATAAAAAAACCATCATGTTTGATAAGGAAATAAAATAAGAAACATAGAAAAATAGATGAATGAGCTTTCTTTCCTACTCACCAAATCAATCCCTCCAAAATTAGAAGGAAAGTAGATGAAAAATTAATTATTTATATTGAAATATATCTTATTTGTCTATATATCTTTTGATATATACATATATTATGTATATATTAATTCAATATATAAATATAATAATAAAATATGTATTTATACTTTTTTTTTAAAAAAAAAAATTTCATCTAACCAAACAAAAAAAAAAATTAATTATTTTTATTTTTTATCCATCCTATCAAACACAAAGAAAGAAAAGTGTTTCATTCTTATTCTCCTTTCTTGAAAAATAAAAAATATACCTCTCATATTTTTAATCCTTCTTCCCAGACAGAATATAAAAATTACAATATAATGTATTTTCATTGCACAAGGAGGCAACACCTAAAGAAAGCCAAGAAAGAAAACTTGTACATATAGATAGAGTAAAGAGCAACTAGAGAGGATACGGATAAGTATCTCGCCGCCTATTGCCTGTAACGTGTTTAGTTAGAAATTCCAATGATAATTCATGAGGCCAGCATAATTTCACTATTATGGCTTTTTTGGAAAAGAGAGGAGGGTGGCGTGGCGGCAAAGTAATACTTTTTTTTTGTTTGGATTTTTTTTTTTTTTTTGAGGGTTCTCTTTTCTTTCACAATTTAAATCCCTACAATTATGTTTTTCATAGGGTGTTAACTAAGACGAGGTATTTAGACTTGACAAATGTTCAATTCAAAATTCAACTCGAGTCGACTTATATTCTAAACGATCGAGCTACGCTTGAATAATTTTTTAAATTCGTTTATATGAACGGGCCTAAAAAATTTAATTCGTTTATATGTAAAATAGTCGAGCTTAATTTGAGTTTGACTCGAGCTCGAGTTCGACTCGTGTTCTAAAAGAGTTAAGCTTAAATAAATTTTTAAGTTCTTTAAAAAAAACATGCGTTAAGACTCGATTTGAGCTCGTAAAAGTTTAACTCGTTTATATATAAAATAATTAAACTATTCCAACTTAGTTCGAGTTTGGTTTAGGCTCGGGTTCAGCTCTAATTCTAAACGAGTCAAACTTAATCAATTATTTAAGATTTGTTTAGAAAAACAAGTTCACCAGTTTTAGACTCAGAACTCGAGCCGAGTTTAAATAATTTTTAAAATTTGCTTAAAAAAACAAGTTCACCAACATTAAACTCAAACTCTCAAAACTTTGATCGATTAACACCCTCACCTCCAACACCATGCATAATTCTGAAGTCTACTGAATCCAAATCTGTCTTTGCAAAGTACGCTTTGTTGTATTAAAAGTATTTTTCCAAATACCGCATTGAAAGCTAAATATTGTATGGAAAGAAAAAATAAAATTCGTTGCCAAATAAGAGACTCTTTATGAAACCAGATGGCTACGTTCACACCCAATTATCCACCTGCAAGGAAATACAAATGAATGCATTGTTAAAAATGGGATTGAAATCGTGCCTAATACTTTTTTTACATAATTTCATTCAATAGCATTTCATCCATTATATATTTTTTTATGACCCATTATTTATACGTGAACCCCTNACTCTTTATGAAACCAGATGGCTACGTTCACACCCAATTATCCACCTGCAAGGAAATACAAATGAATGCATTGTTAAAAATGGGATTGAAATCGTGCCTAATACTTTTTTTACATAATTTCATTCAATAGCATTTCATCCATTATATATTTTTTTATGACCCATTATTTATATCTATACACATGGCTATGTTCACACCCAATTATCCACCCGCAAGGAAATACAAATGAATGCATTGTTAAAAATGGGATTGAAATATTTTCTATAATTTTTTTCACATAATTTCATTTAATAGTATATTATCCGTCATGTATTCATGTGAGACCTATTATTTATATATGAACCCTTTATTTATANCAAGGAAATACAAATGAATGCATTGTTAAAAATGGGATTGAAATATTTTCTATAATTTTTTTCACATAATTTCATTTAATAGTATATTATCCGTCATGTATTCATGTGGGACCTATTATTTATACATGAACCCTTTATTTATTCACAGTGAACGATTTATCATTAAATAAAAATTATGCAAAAAAATAATAAAGAAGATTTATATCCTGTTAAACGTGGGACTTTAGATCATTCTACTAACTACAAAAAATCAGATAAGTCTTGGATTTAAACAACGTTGTTAAACTGGTGCGATTTGAGTATACTTGAACTTAGTTTGATTGAGATTGGTGGAACTAAAGTTGGAGTCGAATTCTAGAATCAAGTTTAGAGGTTAATTCAAGTTTGTCTTGATAGAAACTTGCGAGATTTTGAGATAAATTCATACGTAGAATCTCAACAAATTTTTTCAATAGAAATTAAATTTCATATCTTAATAATANTAAAGTTGGAGTCGAATTCTAGAATCAAGTTTAGAGGTTAATTCAAGTTTGTCTTGATAGAAACTTGAGATTTTGAGATAAATTCATACGTAGAATCTCAACAAATTTTTTCAATAGAAATTAAATTTCATATCTTAATAATCAATTCTATATTCATCAAGTTCTTAAAAAAAATCTATAAAATTTTTACAGAGTCATAGAATTAAGTTAGAAATGCACAAATTTCTAACAAAATTTAGTAAAAAAATAGAAGAAGTTGAACTTTAAAGTTAAATTATTTGAACCCAAATGTGCATTATTAGAATGAGTAATAATGTTATATAATTCAAACGAAACTTAAAAACTTATAATTTAAATACATATTATTCTTTCGATGAATGAGTATCATCAATTTTTTGAGTGGAATCCACTTATCTAATACTTGTCCAAAAAATAATATATATTTAAATTATATTTTTTACATTTTATTTGGATATAACATTTTTCAAAAAGAAATCAACGTCAGGAGGGGCATCATCAATCTGAAGGCAGAGGGCCAAAACAGGTGTCAATTAATGTAGTACAAAGAAAATCTAAACGACGTGGGACACATTTTTAAACTTCTCTTATAAGCTCTCGTGTCTCATTGCCTCTGCAGACAAGTACCAGCATCTTCCGATGCGCTCAGGTTGGTGCTTTTGAACTTCAACACCCCCCCTCTCCTCTCTCTCTCTCTCTCCCCTTCCTTCCCTAGATAGGATCAATCGATAATATATAATAAGACGCCTTTTAGTCTCATTCATAACCTATCTGCGTTAATTTAGATTCAAAGGGACCGACGCTGGAGTTTCTAAAAAATGGCGTTCAGGTTAAGTTCCGGAGATGTCGCTGGCTTCAAAGTACTGTTTTGTTTGGCGATTCTTTACGGTCTCATGTCGATTATAGCCTACTCCGTCATTCACATGAAGTTCATCACACCTCTCGGCCTCGATGCGCCTCTCGATCGATTTTCGGAATCCAGAGCCGTCGAGCATGTCCGAGTGTTGTCCAAGGAGATCGATGGTCGCCAGGTTAGAAAGATTTTACATACGTTTCTCTTTCAACACCAATAATGAATGTAGTTATAGGCACACATATGGTATATGCCATGTATGTTGTTCCAATTGGTCATGTTTGAGCTTGGATTGTGTTTGATTTAATTCAGTTGAATGTGCTCGATTAATTATTCTCTGTTGGGTTGCTGAGAATTTGTGGAAGTCAGAATTCTGAATATCGAGTGTCTGAGACGACGAAAATTCGCTTAACTTTGCGTTCTTTCATGCGATTCATATCTTGTTTCTTATCCCTAGTTCAATTTTTCTGGGTGACATAACTGAGTGAAAGCTAGTTGATGAGTATAGGATATACGTCCATTGCTTTTTCTTGATTATGTTTAATTCCAATACCTATATATTGATAGGTAGGGCGTCAAGGTTTAAGAGAAGCTGCTGAATATATCAAAACGCAGTTGGAAAAGATGAAGGAGCAAGCTGGACCCAATCTTAGGTCGGTAGTTGGTTTTATATTTTAAAGATATGCAATATGTGAGTAAAGTTAGAGTTGTACGAAATTATGTTGATTTCATTTTAATTATTTTTTGAACTTGTATAATTTCAGGATTGAGATAGAGGAAAACATCATTAATGGCTCCTTCACCATGTTGTTTCTAGGCCATAGTCTGTCTCTGGCATATAGAAATCATACAAACATTGTCATGAGGTATCCTATTTGGGTTTAAGTTGGACATTGTACTTTTTCATGCGAATTTAGTATATTGTATGAAATTTCCAGGGACTTTGGGAGTCCAGGTGTTGCACCAAGTTTCTTGTTCTTCTAATGATGAGCTGTTGAGGCCTCTATTAGAGCTTGTGTGAGGGAGAGAAAGGGCACATGAATACAAAGGCAACAAGAAAGTGAAACCAGAATATCAGATAAAATTTAGCCTTGCAAATTAGGTTCTAGGTGATACTTCATGACTTCCCAAATTACTGGCGAGCCAGGATGCATTTACTATGTTGTCTTCCTGATTGATACCTAAATTCTAGAATGTGTGGCAAACATGATGTGTGCGCACGTGTAAAAGTTTGTTGTAAGAAAAATGAAACTGTAGCAATAAAATATATCTATATATATATATATATATATTTTTTTTTTGGGGGGGGGGGGGATGGAGTGATGGTTATGGAAATTTTTAAGACAGTGGGGAGATACCAAGTTTCCCTCTTGCACAACAAAAAGTAATAGATAAGTCACACCGTTACCATCCAAAACTGAAGCAGTGAAAAATTTCTCTTTCAAACCCAAACTGCCAATTTTTTTCAGTAAATGACATTGAATTATCTTGACTCTGAGTTACAGGATTTCATCAATAGATTCACATGACACTGACCCATCATTTTTGTTGAATGGCCATTTTGATGCTCCACCTGGTTCTCCGGGCGCTGGTGATTGTGGCTCATGTGTTGGTGGGTTTCATAAGTAACTTTTACATTTTTAGATGCATCTAAGTAGTTATGTTTCCCTTGATTGTATCGTGTCCTCTTTTGCAGCATCAATGCTGGAAATAGCCCGGCTCACTGTTGATTCTGGATGGATTCCTCCTCGACCCATTATATTTCTATTTAATGGCGCAGAAGAACTTTTTATGCTGGTAAGAAACTGTGTTTATTGTAAAATTCTGAGGGATGAGTTTTATTTCTGAAACTTGCTCTGGTTGATCCCAGTGTTGTGGGTGTTTTCACAGATTCAGTGACCTTTTAACATGAACTGTTATACTACATTTTTTTCTCCCACATCTTGTGTCATAATAACTTTTTTCTTTATTTTTCTCGAAAAAAATGAAAAAGGAAATGGTATGATTGTGTAGTGGACTAGTGTTCTAAGCTTTTGATTTGACTTCTGTTGTTATGGAGAATTTGGTCTTGTCAGGATTTTTTATTGTATTTTATGATTTTATTTCAAAGTTTAATGGTTTTTTCCGAGTTTGTTTCCTTTCATTTAGTTTCAACTTTGGACATTTTTTTGTCACCTGCACTAATCCCTCGACACTATTAGATCAAATGGATTAAAAAAAAAAAGGGATAGCCTTTCTGTTGAACATATGAGTTGATCAAACCAACCTTAACCTCCATTTAGAAAGATTTTAGAGATAATTTACTTATTTTAACTCATTGATTGGGTTAATTTGCGTGATTTCTAAGATTCAGAATCTTGTATTTAACACTTATTTTTTTTGTCACCCCTTATAAAAGCTGGGTTTCTATGCAAATATGATGGATGAACTACAATAAGAGATGTAGTCCTTTGTGCATTTGGTCCATGGTTGTAGGCGGATTGTCTGAATGTCATATATGTGTGTTTTCTATTCTTCCTCGCCTGTCTTATTCTCTTCCTTTTATATTATTATCTTGCAATAAGTTTATAAAATGTCAATCTTGAATCATGCATAAAGTGATTAAGCATGTATGCCTCTAATATTGACATAAATTTATGATTGATATACTTTAAGCGAAAAATGTTGATTATTACCATTATTGATGTTACTAACCAGTAATAGTTGTTTTACTTGAGTTTGATTCGTCATAGATATTACTTACAATTAATTTGTCAGACCCAACCATAGTTGTTAAACCGTAATAATATGTTCTGCATTACACCGATTAGTTCTACATCATATTTATGTTTTCACTTTGGCGACGTTGCAGCATCTTCCAAAGTGAATAAGTACACATGTTAATAAGGGTCTTACAATATGAATGTGTTGTGTCTTGAGAGTGGTCAGACACTGATATGCAGGGCTATATTAAGGTCACCTTTGCATCTAAGGAGATTGTTTGTACTACCATTATGTTGCATTTCCAAAACGATGTAAATTCAGTCTACTTTAATGCTGGATGACAACATTGAAATCATCTAATAAATTAGATTATTGTAAGATATGCTTGAGCTTACAGAATAATATGTTGTTAACACTTAACATGCTATACGAGCTGGAAAGGCTTGTGTTACAGTTATTCCATAATAGTAAATATTAAATTCACATCCATGGCTCACTAATTGTGGTGAGCAGAGTGTGATAGACTTTTCCGGCTTCTGCTCATTAGATGCATAAATGGCTTCATAGACATATGAGCTTAAGACAAGTGATCTGCTTATGACTTTTCAGGGTTCACATGGCTTCATGACAACACATAAATGGCGTGATACAATCGGAGCTTTTATAAATGTCGAAGCGTCTGNGTATCATCAATTTTTTGAGTGGAATCCACTTATCTAATACTTGTCCAAAAAATAATATATATTTAAATTATATTTTTTACATTTTATTTGGATATAACATTTTTCAAAAAGAAATCAACGTCAGGANAAAATAATATATATTTAAATTATATTTTTTACATTTTATTTGGATATAACATTTTTCGAAAAGAAATCAAGGTCAGGGGNTGGGACTGGAGGGCTAGGTAAGTATTTTGTTTGGATTAGTGAGCTAGGTAAGTATTTATTGGCTGCTAATATGTTCATTTTGCAAAGATTTTGAAANTGGGACTGGAGGGCTAGGTAAGTATTTTGTTTGGATTAGTGAGCTAGGTAAGTATTTTTTTTGGATTAGTGAGCTAGGTAAGTATTTATTGGCTGCTAATATGTTCATTTTGCAAAGATCTTGAATTTTTTTGCCATGCTGGTGCTTATCAATTGGGAGTGCAACCAGCTTCTGGTTCTTGGTAGACATTATTCTTTNGGGGGCATCATCAATCTGAAGGCAGAGGGCCAAAACAGGTGTCAATTAATGTAGTACAAAGAAAATCTAAACGACGTGGGACACATTTTTAAACTTCTCTTATAAGCTCTCGTGTCTCATTGCCTCTGCAGACAAGTACCAGCATCTTCCGATGCGCTCAGGTTGGTGCTTTTGAACTTCAACACCCCCCCTCTCCTCTCTCTCTCTCTCTCGCTCTCTCTCTCTCTCTCCTTCCTTCCCTAGATAGGATCAATCGATAATATAAAATAAGACGCCTGTTAGTCTCATTCATAACCTATCTGCGTTAATTTAGATTCAAAGGGACCGACGCTGGAGTTTCTAAAAAATGGCGTTCAGGTTAAGTTCCGGAGATGTCGCTGGCTTCAAAGTACTGTTTTGTTTGGCGATTCTTTACGGTCTCATGTCGATTATAGCCTACTCCGTCATTCACATGAAGTTCATCACACCTCTCGGCCTCGATGCGCCTCTCGATCGATTTTCGGAATCCAGAGCCGTCGAGCATGTCCGAGTGTTGTCCAAGGAGATCGATGGTCGCCAGGTTAGAAAGATTTTACATACGTTTCTCTTTCAACACCAATAATGAATGTAGTTATAGGCACACATATGGTATATGCCATGTATGTTGTTCCAATTGGTCATGTTTGAGCTTGGATTGTGTTTGATTTAATTCAGTTGAATGTGCTCGATTAATTATTCTCTGTTGGGTTGCTGAGAATTTGTGGAAGTCAGAATTCTGAATATCGAGTGTCTGAGACGACGAAAATTCGCTTAACTTTGCGTTCTTTCATGCGATTCATATCTTGTTTCTTATCCCTAGTTCAATTTTTCTGGGTGACATAACTGAGTGAAAGCTAGTTGATGAGTATAGGATATACGTCCATTGCTTTTTCTTGATTATGTTTAATTCCAATACCTATATATTGATAGGTAGGGCGTCAAGGTTTAAGAGAAGCTGCTGAATATATCAAAACGCAGTTGGAAAAGATGAAGGAGCAAGCTGGACCCAATCTTAGGTCGGTAGTTGGTTTTATATTTTAAAGATATGCAATATGTGAGTAAAGTTAGAGTTGTACGAAATTATGTTGATTTCATTTTAATTATTTTTTGAACTTGTATAATTTCAGGATTGAGATAGAGGAAAACATCATTAATGGCTCCTTCACCATGTTGTTTCTAGGCCATAGTCTGTCTCTGGCATATAGAAATCATACAAACATTGTCATGAGGTATCCTATTTGGGTTTAAGTTGGACATTGTACTTTTTCATGCGAATTTAGTATATTGTATGAAATTTCCAGGGACTTTGGGAGTCCAGGTGTTGCACCAAGTTTCTTGTTCTTCTAATGATGAGCTGTTGAGGCCTCTATTAGAGCTTGTGTGAGGGAGAGAAAGGGCACATGAATACAAAGGCAACAAGAAAGTGAAACCAGAATATCAGATAAAATTTAGCCTTGCAAATTAGGTTCTAGGTGATACTTCATGACTTCCCAAATTACTGGCGAGCCAGGATGCATTTACTATGTTGTCTTCCTGATTGATACCTAAATTCTAGAATGTGTGGCAAACATGATGTGTGCGCACGTGTAAAAGTTTGTTGTAAGAAAAATGAAACTGTAGCAATAAAATATATCTATATATATATATATATATATTTTTTTTTTGGGGGGGGGGGGGATGGAGTGATGGTTATGGAAATTTTTAAGACAGTGGGGAGATACCAAGTTTCCCTCTTGCACAACAAAAAGTAATAGATAAGTCACACCGTTACCATCCAAAACTGAAGCAGTGAAAAATTTCTCTTTCAAACCCAAACTGCCAATTTTTTTCAGTAAATGACATTGAATTATCTTGACTCTGAGTTACAGGATTTCATCAATAGATTCACATGACACTGACCCATCATTTTTGTTGAATGGCCATTTTGATGCTCCACCTGGTTCTCCGGGCGCTGGTGATTGTGGCTCATGTGTTGGTGGGTTTCATAAGTAACTTTTACATTTTTAGATGCATCTAAGTAGTTATGTTTCCCTTGATTGTATCGTGTCCTCTTTTGCAGCATCAATGCTGGAAATAGCCCGGCTCACTGTTGATTCTGGATGGATTCCTCCTCGACCCATTATATTTCTATTTAATGGCGCAGAAGAACTTTTTATGCTGGTAAGAAACTGTGTTTATTGTAAAATTCTGAGGGATGAGTTTTATTTCTGAAACTTGCTCTGGTTGATCCCAGTGTTGTGGGTGTTTTCACAGATTCAGTGACCTTTTAACATGAACTGTTATACTACATTTTTTTCTCCCACATCTTGTGTCATAATAACTTTTTTCTTTATATTTCTCGAAAAAAATGAAAAAGGAAATGGTATGATTGTGTAGTGGACTAGTGTTCTAAGCTTTTGCTTTGACTTCTGTTGTTATGGAGAATTTGGTCTTGTCAGGATTTTTTATTGTATTTTATGATTTTATTTCAAAGTTTAATGGTTTTTTCCGAGTTTGTTTCCTTTCATTTAGTTTCAACTTTGGACATTTTTTTGTCACTTGCACTAATCCCTCGACACTATTAGATCAAATGGATTAAAAAAAAAAAGGGATAGCCTTTCTGTTGAACATATGAGTTGATCAAACCAACCTTAACCTCCATTTAGAAAGATTTTAGAGATAATTTACTTATTTTAACTCATTGATTGGGTTAATTTGCGTGATTTCTAAGATTCAGAATCTTGTATTTAACACTTATTTTTTTTGTCACCCCTTATAAAAGCTGGGTTTCTATGCAAATATGATGGATGAACTACAATAAGAGATGTAGTCCTTTGTGCATTTGGTCCATGGTTGTAGGCGGATTGTCTGAATGTCATATATGTGTGTTTTCTATTCTTCCTCGCCTGTCTTATTCTCTTCCTTTTATATTATTATCTTGCAATAAGTTTATAAAATGTCAATCTTGAATCATGCATAAAGTGATTAAGCATGTATGCCTCTAATATTGACATAAATTTATGATTGATATACTTTAAGCGAAAAATGTTGATTATTACCATTATTGATGTTACTAACCAGTAATAGTTGTTTTACTTGAGTTTGATTCGTCATAGATATTACTTACAATTAATTTGTCAGACCCAACCATAGTTGTCAAACCGTAATAATATGTTCTGCATTACACCGATTAGTTCTACATCATATTTATGTTTTCACTTTGGCGACGTTGCAGCATCTTCCAAAGTGAATAAGTACACATGTTAATAAGGGTCTTACAATATGAATGTGTTGTGTCTTGAGAGTGGTCAGACACTGATATGCAGGGCTATATTAAGGTCACCTTTGCATCTAAGGACATTGTTTGTACTACCATTATGTTGCATTTCCAAAACGATGTAAATTCAGTCTACTTTAATGCTGGATGACAACATTGAAATCATCTAATAAATTAGATTATTGTAAGATATGCTTGAGCTTACAGAATAATATGTTGTTAACACTTAACATGCTATACGAGCTGGAAAGGCTTGTGTTACAGTTATTCCATAATAGTAAATATTAAATTCACATCCATGGCTCACTAATTGTGGTGAGCAGAGTGTGATAGACTTTTCCGGCTTCTGCTCATTAGATGCATAAATGGCTTCATAGACATATGAGCTTAAGACAAGTGATCTGCTTATGACTTTTCAGGGTTCACATGGCTTCATGACAACACATAAATGGCGTGATACAATCGGAGCTTTTATAAATGTCGAAGCGTCTGGGACTGGAGGGCTAGGTAAGTATTTTGTTTGGATTAGTGAGCTAGGTAAGTATTTTTTTTGGATTAGTGAGCTAGGTAAGTATTTATTGGCTGCTAATATGTTCATTTTGCAAAGATCTTGAATTTTTTTGCCATGCTGGTGCTTATCAATTGGGAGTGCAACCAGCTTCTGGTTCTTGGTAGACATTATTCTTTACAGTGGCAGTTACCTCTTACGTCAAGCTAGCAAAAAAGGAATCTATGAGATGAACTAGTGATAGCGGCCTTCTTACAATTACTGATTCTAATATGGTTGAAAATATATTGAGGTTCAATCATTCATGAAGTGGTTGAATCTCCTAGTGCAAATGAGAAATATTTTTTTCCTTTGAGTGTTTGGCCTATCTAATGCACAGCAGTTGAAAAGAACTAATATGTAGACAAGTACCAAAAATATTGCCTCTAGGTTGCCACTGTGTGGCTTGTAACCAAAATTTTGAATGGACGATGCAAATGGATAGAATTGAACACAAGTCATGGCAACAACAATAAACCTCAATTGTGTGATAGCTATTTCAATGCAGCTGCTCTGCTGTTAATCCAGCTGCACTTTCATAAGCTACATTTGTATGATTAAGTTAAGAGATTTTTTAAGTCTTGTTAAGAGGATTGTGGAAAGAATGTACTGTGAAGACGACCTTTTCCCAAGGTTATCAGAGTGGGTTTTGTGCTTTTTTGTGAGACATTGGCTGATTGCTTTTTATTTGTTTTTACTGATTTATATTGCACTTTATGGAGCTATATTGGGTTTGTGGCTTCAATAAACATTAATTCTGTTGAACAAGTTGGCTAACCAAATGCATTTGTATGCTACATTACTACGGAAAAAAATTAAGAAAACTCTATTGCATTAATGGAGGGTGCAAACTGTAGGTTTTATTTCATGTGATGCTACTGCATCTTTTTTTTAAGCAGAATTTATTTGCTGATTTTTATTATTCAAGTAACAGATGTTGTGTGCCAAACTGGACCTGGATCTTGGCCTTCCTATATCTATTCTCAATCAGCTCTATATCCAATGGCAAATAGTGCAGCTCAGGTTTTGGTTTTACTTCTCTATTATTTCATTTGAACAGCTTTAAATTAGTTGATGATACAAGCTCCAATTTTGGAGAGATGACTGTTCAAAATTTGGAAATTTTCATGTGTTATTACATTTTGATGAAAGCATGTAAGGCTGTTGAAAAATGGGGTCTTAATCTGCTGTTTATTGTGTATGCACACCAGTATAGTGATTATTTTGTGTTGTTCCATAAGTTCGATGTCATCTTTGACATCCTTTTCTCTTTCATGGTGAGCTTGGAACCATAAAATTAAGTTGCGCTTCATTTCAGTTAGGGCATCTACAATGTTGACCCAAACTCAAACTCAAATTTGAGTAAAAAGCTTGATTTGGTATATAATTCTCCAATGGACAAATTCAAATTTAAAGAAGGGCAAACTCAAATTTAAAGGAAGGTNTTTTAGTCTCATTCATAACCTATCTGCGTTAATTTAGATTCAAAGGGACCGACGCTGGAGTTTCTAAAAAATGGCGTTCAGGTTAAGTTCCGGAGATGTCGCTGGCTTCAAAGTACTGTTTTGTTTGGCGATTCTTTACGGTCTCATGTCGATTATAGCCTACTCCGTCATTCACATGAAGTTCATCACACCTCTCGGCCTCGATGCGCCTCTCGATCGATTTTCGGAATCCAGAGCCGTCGAGCATGTCCGAGTGTTGTCCAAGGAGATCGATGGTCGCCAGGTTAGAAAGATTTTACATACGTTTCTCTTTCAACACCAATAATGAATGTAGTTATAGGCACACATATGGTATATGCCATGTATGTTGTTCCAATTGGTCATGTTTGAGCTTGGATTGTGTTTGATTTAATTCAGTTGAATGTGCTCGATTAATTATTCTCTGTTGGGTTGCTGAGAATTTGTGGAAGTCAGAATTCTGAATATCGAGTGTCTGAGACGACGAAAATTCGCTTAACTTTGCGTTCTTTCATGCGATTCATATCTTGTTTCTTATCCCTAGTTCAATTTTTCTGGGTGACATAACTGAGTGAAAGCTAGTTGATGAGTATAGGATATACGTCCATTGCTTTTTCTTGATTATGTTTAATTCCAATACCTATATATTGATAGGTAGGGCGTCAAGGTTTAAGAGAAGCTGCTGAATATATCAAAACGCAGTTGGAAAAGATGAAGGAGCAAGCTGGACCCAATCTTAGGTCGGTAGTTGGTTTTATATTTTAAAGATATGCAATATGTGAGTAAAGTTAGAGTTGTACGAAATTATGTTGATTTCATTTTAATTATTTTTTGAACTTGTATAATTTCAGGATTGAGATAGAGGAAAACATCATTAATGGCTCCTTCACCATGTTGTTTCTAGGCCATAGTCTGTCTCTGGCATATAGAAATCATACAAACATTGTCATGAGGTATCCTATTTGGGTTTAAGTTGGACATTGTACTTTTTCATGCGAATTTAGTATATTGTATGAAATTTCCAGGGACTTTGGGAGTCCAGGTGTTGCACCAAGTTTCTTGTTCTTCTAATGATGAGCTGTTGAGGCCTCTATTAGAGCTTGTGTGAGGGAGAGAAAGGGCACATGAATACAAAGGCAACAAGAAAGTGAAACCAGAATATCAGATAAAATTTAGCCTTGCAAATTAGGTTCTAGGTGATACTTCATGACTTCCCAAATTACTGGCGAGCCAGGATGCATTTACTATGTTGTCTTCCTGATTGATACCTAAATTCTAGAATGTGTGGCAAACATGATGTGTGCGCACGTGTAAAAGTTTGTTGTAAGAAAAATGAAACTGTAGCAATAAAATATATCTATATATATATATATATATTTTTTTTTTGGGGGGGGGGGGGATGGAGTGATGGTTATGGAAATTTTTAAGACAGTGGGGAGATACCAAGTTTCCCTCTTGCACAACAAAAAGTAATAGATAAGTCACACCGTTACCATCCAAAACTGAAGCAGTGAAAAATTTCTCTTTCAAACCCAAACTGCCAATTTTTTTCAGTAAATGACATTGAATTATCTTGACTCTGAGTTACAGGATTTCATCAATAGATTCACATGACACTGACCCATCATTTTTGTTGAATGGCCATTTTGATGCTCCACCTGGTTCTCCGGGCGCTGGTGATTGTGGCTCATGTGTTGGTGGGTTTCATAAGTAACTTTTACATTTTTAGATGCATCTAAGTAGTTATGTTTCCCTTGATTGTATCGTGTCCTCTTTTGCAGCATCAATGCTGGAAATAGCCCGGCTCACTGTTGATTCTGGATGGATTCCTCCTCGACCCATTATATTTCTATTTAATGGCGCAGAAGAACTTTTTATGCTGGTAAGAAACTGTGTTTATTGTAAAATTCTGAGGGATGAGTTTTATTTCTGAAACTTGCTCTGGTTGATCCCAGTGTTGTGGGTGTTTTCACAGATTCAGTGACCTTTTAACATGAACTGTTATACTACATTTTTTTCTCCCACATCTTGTGTCATAATAACTTTTTTCTTTATTTTTCTCGAAAAAAATGAAAAAGGAAATGGTATGATTGTGTAGTGGACTAGTGTTCTAAGCTTTTGATTTGACTTCTGTTGTTATGGAGAATTTGGTCTTGTCAGGATTTTTTATTGTATTTTATGATTTTATTTCAAAGTTTAATGGTTTTTTCCGAGTTTGTTTCCTTTCATTTAGTTTCAACTTTGGACATTTTTTTGTCACTTGCACTAATCCCTCGACACTATTAGATCAAATGGATTAAAAAAAAAAAGGGATAGCCTTTCTGTTGAACATATGAGTTGATCAAACCAACCTTAACCTCCATTTAGAAAGATTTTAGAGATAATTTACTTATTTTAACTCATTGATTGGGTTAATTTGCGTGATTTCTAAGATTCAGAATCTTGTATTTAACACTTATTTTTTTTGTCACCCCTTATAAAAGCTGGGTTTCTATGCAAATATGATGGATGAACTACAATAAGAGATGTAGTCCTTTGTGCATTTGGTCCATGGTTGTAGGCGGATTGTCTGAATGTCATATATGTGTGTTTTCTATTCTTCCTCGCCTGTCTTATTCTCTTCCTTTTATATTATTATCTTGCAATAAGTTTATAAAATGTCAATCTTGAATCATGCATAAAGTGATTAAGCATGTATGCCTCTAATATTGACATAAATTTATGATTGATATACTTTAAGCGAAAAATGTTGATTATTACCATTATTGATGTTACTAACCAGTAATAGTTGTTTTACTTGAGTTTGATTCGTCATAGATATTACTTACAATTAATTTGTCAGACCCAACCATAGTTGTTAAACCGTAATAATATGTTCTGCATTACACCGATTAGTTCTACATCATATTTATGTTTTCACTTTGGCGACGTTGCAGCATCTTCCAAAGTGAATAAGTACACATGTTAATAAGGGTCTTACAATATGAATGTGTTGTGTCTTGAGAGTGGTCAGACACTGATATGCAGGGCTATATTAAGGTCACCTTTGCATCTAAGGACATTGTTTGTACTACCATTATGTTGCATTTCCAAAACGATGTAAATTCAGTCTACTTTAATGCTGGATGACAACATTGAAATCATCTAATAAATTAGATTATTGTAAGATATGCTTGAGCTTACAGAATAATATGTTGTTAACACTTAACATGCTATACGAGCTGGAAAGGCTTGTGTTACAGTTATTCCATAATAGTAAATATTAAATTCACATCCATGGCTCACTAATTGTGGTGAGCAGAGTGTGATAGACTTTTCCGGCTTCTGCTCATTAGATGCATAAATGGCTTCATAGACATATGAGCTTAAGACAAGTGATCTGCTTATGACTTTTCAGGGTTCACATGGCTTCATGACAACACATAAATGGCGTGATACAATCGGAGCTTTTATAAATGTCGAAGCGTCTGGGACTGGAGGGCTAGGTAAGTATTTTGTTTGGATTAGTGAGCTAGGTAAGTATTTTTTTTGGATTAGTGAGCTAGGTAAGTATTTATTGGCTGCTAATATGTTCATTTTGCAAAGATCTTGAATTTTTTTGCCATGCTGGTGCTTATCAATTGGGAGTGCAACCAGCTTCTGGTTCTTGGTAGACATTATTCTTTACAGTGGCAGTTACCTCTTACGTCAAGCTAGCAAAAAAGGAATCTATGAGATGAACTAGTGATAGCGGCCTTCTTACAATTACTGATTCTAATATGGTTGAAAATATATTGAGGTTCAATCATTCATGAAGTGGTTGAATCTCCTAGTGCAAATGAGAAATATTTTTTTCCTTCAAGTGTTTGGCCTATCTAATGCACAGCAGTTGAAAAGAACTAATATGTAGACAAGTACCAAAAATATTGCCTCTAGGTTGCCACTGTGTGGCTTGTAACCAAAATTTTGAATGGACGATGCAAATGGATAGAATTGAACACAAGTCATGGCAACAACAATAAACCTCAATTGTGTGATAGCTATTTCAATGCAGCTGCTCTGCTGTTAATCCAGCTGCACTTTCATAAGCTACATTTGTATGATTAAGTTAAGAGATTTTTTAAGTCTTGTTAAGAGGATTGTGGAAAGAATGTACTGTGAAGACGACCTTTTCCCAAGGTTATCAGAGTGGGTTTTGTGCTTTTTTGTGAGACATTGGCTGATTGCTTTTTATTTGTTTTTACTGATTTATATTGCACTTTATGGAGCTATATTGGGTTTGTGGCTTCAATAAACATTAATTCTGTTGAACAAGTTGGCTAACCAAATGCATTTGTATGCTACATTACTACGGAAAAAAATTAAGAAAACTCTATTGCATTAATGGAGGGTGCAAACTGTAGGTTTTATTTCATGTGATGCTACTGCATCTT
This sequence comes from Ilex paraguariensis, assembly GCA_963454935.2. NCBI lineage: Eukaryota > Viridiplantae > Streptophyta > Magnoliopsida > Aquifoliales > Aquifoliaceae > Ilex > Ilex paraguariensis. The sequence goes on along the minus strand of CAUOFW020000814.1, from coordinate 908,561 downwards.
TTTTTTAAGCAGAATTTATTTGCTGATTTTTATTATTCAAGTAACAGATGTTGTGTGCCAAACTGGACCTGGATCTTGGCCTTCCTATATCTATTCTCAATCAGCTCTATATCCAATGGCAAATAGTGCAGCTCAGGTTTTGGTTTTACTTCTCTATTATTTCATTTGAACAGCTTTAAATTAGTTGATGATACAAGCTCCAATTTTGGAGAGATGACTGTTCAAAATTTGGAAATTTTCATGTGTTATTACATTTTGATGAAAGCATGTAAGGCTGTTGAAAAATGGGGTCTTAATCTGCTGTTTATTGTGTATGCACACCAGTATAGTGATTATTTTGTGTTGTTCCATAAGTTCGATGTCATCTTTGACATCCTTTTCTCTTTCATGGTGAGCTTGGAACCATAAAATTAAGTTGCGCTTCATTTCAGTTAGGGCATCTACAATGTTGACCCAAACTCAAACTCAAATTTGAGTAAAAAGCTTGATTTGGTATAGAATTCTCCAATGGACAAATTCAAATTTAAAGAAGGGCAAACTCAAATTTAAAGGAAGGTGAAATATGGTCATTGGATCTTTTGAAAGAGTGAAATTTGACCATTGAAGATTTGAACAAATATTTGAGTTTGCCTTTATTTGAGTAAAAAGTTGAGTCTCCCTTCATTTGGTATATGTTTGCGGCNGTGAAATATGGTCATTGGATCTTTTGAAAGAGTGAAATTTGACCATTGAAGATTTGAGCAAATATTTGAGTTTGCCTTTATTTGAGTAAAAAGTTGAGTCTCCCTTCATTTGGTATACGTTTGCGGTGAAGACTGAAACTTTTTTTTAGTTTGTTTTTACTCAAATTTAAATTTGAGTAAGAGTTTGAGTTAGGAGTGGAGATGGCCTTATATTCACATTGTTCGCTTATTGTCCTTGGTGTAATTGTCATATATACTCTCTGATTGGATTATTTGTTAATTTTTTCTTTTTTTGCATGTATGCAGGATGTTTTTGGAGCTGTTCCTGGTGACACGGATTACAGAATATTTGCCAATGATTATGGCAACATTCCAGGGCTGGATATTATATTTCTCCTTGGGGGTTATTTTTATCATACATCCTCCGATACTGTGGAAAGACTATTGTATGCATTACAAATGCCATTTTGGTATAGTTCACTTAATTGTGATTTTAAGATCACTTCGTCAATTTGGGTTCTCGTCCTAATTAATGTGATTCTCTGTGAGCCAGACCAGGAAGTATCCAAGCACGTGGGGACAATTTGTTTGGTGTAGTTAAAGCACTCTCCAATTCTTCTAAGCTACGAAATGCCCACGACCGAGAGTCTCTTAGAGACACTGCTGTTGGATCTGAAGATGAGCGGGCTGTTTTCTTTGATTACTTGTCATGGTTCTTGGTATGTTACATTCTACTAGCTCAGAATTTGTTTTATAAACATTTTCTGCTTAATCTACTTGTACATTTATCATCAACAAGGATTTTCTTTTAGAAAAGTTTATCTTTAAAATTCATATATGAATCTTCCAGATATTCTATTCAAGAAGGCAAGCAATGATACTTCATAGTATTCCTTTTGCTCTCTACTTTCTTATGCCTTTTTTTCTGCGCCTCCCAAATAGCGGAGTATGGTCTTCCTTCATGACCTTCTGGGACTTTTTCAAAGGTAAGGGGTAATTACAGATATTGAATGTGTCTTTTTACTTGAAATATTGGCCCTCGACCATCTATATATTATAATGCATATGTGTGATGCAGTTACTATGCCAATTTGCAGGAATGATTTTGCATGCTATTGGGATTATACTTGCCATTATTTTTCCAGTTATCTTTAGCATCCTGCGGCTGCTATTCTCTGGTCATTCAATGCACTGGTAGGTGTTTATGTCTTTCTTTGAGATCACTATTATTTAATTTATTAGAGACAACCTTGATATTCTTTTAGAACCCAAATACATCATTGTTGGATTAAATAAGCATGGCCTAAAACTTCACAGCAGTAAACTCAATGTTTATGGAATCCATTAACCACTGCGAATCGATTCCAGTTGTGGAGTTGTTGAAGTTCATCAAGGAGTTTGATACTAGAACTCGGGCATTTTGTAAAATTTTAAATGTCACAGTTTGATACTTTCGATTTTGGTGACCTTTTTTTTCTCTATGTAGGTTTGCTAATCCATACTTAGCTTTTATGATGTTCATACCCTGTTCACTTGCTGGTCTGTTGATTCCAAGGATTGTTTGGCGATGCTTTCCTCTCTCTCAGGATGTTTCTGTTCTCAAATCATCAAAAGAGGTACAGTTGTTCATCTTGGCTTTACCAAATTATGATTTGTTACCTGTCCACTGGTTGGTCTGTTGATTCCAATAGCTGTTTGTAGATACTTCCCTCATCTCTCTCTCTCTCTCACACCCACACACACACACACACACCCACACCCACCCACCGCATACACACAAGAGATGTTTCTGTTCTTAGAACATTGAAATAGTAAACATTTGTTTGATGGAAATTATGGAACTGATTTCAGATTATCCTATATTATGGAGACATTTATGATGCACAACAAATGTTGGGTTTGGGAATTAAGAAATGGGGCATTGGTTACAAAAGAACTGTTCAATTAATTTTTGCGATGCCTCATATACTATATTGAAAATTGAAAATTGAAAATATATGTACCATAAACTACAAGATGGGTCTTTGCTGAAGTTGCTGGAGCAACACNAAGAACTGTTCAATTAATTTTTGCGATGCCTCATATACTATATTGAAAATTGAAAATATATGTACCATAAACTACAAGATGGGTCTTTGCTGAAGTTGCTGGAGCAACATGTTATCAGCTTGGTGAGACCAAGCTGCTAAATGGTTGTGCAGATCATGGTGATCAGTGAAGATTCTGAAGTTGATTTATGTACACAGTATTTTTTGCCAGTTGGTTTTGTTTGCCCTTTGTTTTTTTTTTGGGGGGGGAGTTTGTTTAGTGTCTGTTGTGGCTGAATTCACGTCTTAGAATTTCAAATTGTCAATCAATTGAGTTACTGGCTTGCAGAATTCACAACGTTATCGAGTTAGCAAACTTCTGATTTTATATTAAAATATTGCAGCAACTAGCAGATGAAGCAAGGTTTTGGGGAGCATTTGGGCTGTATGCTTTATTGACGCTGGTGTGTAATTCGTTTCAATTATAATCTTATGTCGTCTTGCACGTGGAGTTTTATTCTTGNATATTGCAGCAACTAGCAGATGAAGCAAGGTTTTGGGGAGCATTTGGGCTGTATGCTCTATTGACGCTGGTGTGTAATTCGTTTCAATTATAATCTTATGTCGTCTTGCACGTGGAGTTTTATTCTTGTATTGCTCACCAGAGCTGTGTAACTAGATCAGTTTGATAGAATAATATTTGAAGACTTGTATTACTAAAGCAACATATTGAAACCAGGCTTATCTTTTAGCTGGGTTGAATGGAGGTTTCTTGACTTTTTGGTCAGCAGCCTTTATGCTTCCTGCATGGATCTCATTCTGCGTATCAATTAAATCCTTTGGTCACAAATCACTCAGGTAACTATTGTGAAATATTTTTGGTTATATATATTCTTTACTGTTGTGATTCATTTGAATCGATGGAAGTTTTGTTCTTTTATCTTCCAGTGATATAAGGGAAAGTTTAATATGTTACATAGCTGGTTGTAGGTTGTCTTGAAAGAGAGAGATTCCTTATTTGGTATCAGGATGGAATTAAGGCTTCCAAACACAAACCTGGTATCTAATAACTTGTTTTCTACAGTGATCTGATTAGAAATCGTCTCTATCAGGTCTACGGCATGTTATGTGGTACCCCTTATACCTTTCCTTATCTACTCTGTTTACTTTGGTGGGTTAATGGCCCAGTTCTTGATCGAGAAAATGGGCATGATGGGCTCACTACCACCGCCTTATGGTTAGTACATCTAAGCTTATTTATTTTCCAAATTTGTGCAATCTTGCTCCAATTTGTTTTTTTACCTACGTAGTGCCCACAAAAAATGAAGAAATTGAAAAAGAAGTACTAATCTAAATGTCAGTCCAATTATATTGTAGAAGCAAGGTTTATAAAGTGAGCTATCTGCATCCTCAGATCCTACTCTTCCCCCTCAACTTGTGCCAGACCAATGAGTTTTATGGTTTAGCACTTGGATGGCTGTGCATTTTACTAAAAAATCAATCAAAATGAATGTTTCAACTTTCAACCTTTATCAAGCTATCATAATTTAATTTGAAACTTATCTTCTAGTATTCAGATCCTTAATATTATCCGTAATTCTGTACAATTCTTATTTTCTTGTTTTTGTTTTGGGGAATTCTTTTCTTTTTTCTGTTTGTTTTGGTCATTAGGGTGAATGGGATGTTCTTCCTAATTACGTGTTGTGATTGCATCATATTTACATGTATTGTGTCTAAAAGGAAAATTGACTTCTGCTTTGGACCATTAATTTCCCTTCTTTACAGTCATAATTAAAGTGGTATTTCTGAAATTTTATGCCATCAATATTCATCTCACAATGAACTTCTTGTGGATACCCAAACTTTGTCGTCTTGAGAAGGTTTATGGTGAAAACATTGAAACAGGCCATGAATAAGTTCCTAGTTATGTCAGCATTTTAAAAATATTTACATGATATGAAGTGACAAAGTCTAATTTGCTTGCAGGGTATTTCATTCCTGATGCTGTAGTGGCAGCAACTATTGGAATTGTGACCGGTTGGTGTACAGGACCTCTTATACCAGTTGCTGGCCATTGGTTAGCCAGGTCATCTATAATGCAATTCTTGCTGCATATTAGTGTGCTTGCCTTGGCTATATCATCCCAGTTCTTTCCATACAGCACAGATGCACCTAAAAGGGTTGTTTTCCAGCATACAGTTCTGACTGCAGGTACTGAATGTATTAGAGTTTAAATGTGTAAACCCTAATTTGCTTGCCCTTGTAGTTTCTATGACTTGACATTGTTTGCCACTTATTATATGACATTGTACAGTCTCATACACACAACCCCGCTTTGGTTCAATAAAAGATTAGTGATCTTATACTTAACAATCTTCTACGGTCTAGCTGATAGTATGACACCTCTAAAACTTCTTATGAAGTACAACTTTGTGATATTTATGCCTAATGGTCTCCTCCCTTTGGTAAATCTTGTCTCTGGAATAGCAACACCACTTATATTTGCCTTGGAGGTTCTGTTTTTGCCCATTGTTATTCTTGTTCTGAAGATTTGATGCATCATATTTGTCAAAGAAGATGCATAATTAACTTCATGCGGTTCAACTCCTTGGTCATTAGATTATTTTTGCTGCTTTTAGCATATTAATTGGTATTGCTCACAATGGAGATGCTGCGCTATCAATATATAAATCAAGTTATGAGCTTTGAATTTGAAGTGTATATATTTTGCATGAAGGAATTGGTGATTTCTCTCTTGAAGATAAGTTATTGCCCTCTAGGATATATAGTGTGGTGGTATGAGAGTTTCTTCACTTTCTTTCCAATCCTCACACTTAAAGCAAGCTTGTGTATTTTAGATGTATTAGTGTCAATGACTCAACACGTCATGGAATCAAATCTCTGGTACATTTTGAACTAATAATTGTGCATAAGCAAAAATGTTAGGCAATTAAGAATGGCCAGGCAACATATATGATGTCATTATATTGATATTTGTAACCATGGCCATAACAGTTTTAATCAGGCTTGATTTATGAACATAGAAGTCCATGGTTGTTCAGCATTCTTCTTCATAGAATATGGCTGCTCTCTCTCACATGAAGTTATATTCACTGCGGATATTGTTGGTTATTCATGCAAGTCTGTGTTTTCGTGTTTTTGGATTCTGCTAGATGTTGAGTATAAAATTTGAATGCATTTCAAATTGATTACTTTTGTGACTTCTAACAAGTGTTTCACTTCTGCGATTGACAGATGCAGCTCAAGTTGTGGGCTCCAGTTATGATTTATCTGTAGTTGACTCCAACTCCCTACTTTTTCTTTTCAAACATGCTCCAGAAGTGTCAAAGGAACTACACATTGGTTCAGAGTTATTGTTTGACACCATCAGTCAGTCTCGCCAAGAGAGTTGGGTGGTACATATCCTACAATCTTTAAGTGAATGTTTAGCCAAATTATCGATTAAGATGAACTTTTTATGCCTTTTGTGTTAATAAGGAATAAAAGTGGCCTTGTCTGTTCTAAACGGACTTATTTGGTGGACTTCACATCTGAACCTGCAAGGCGCATTTATGCCTGCATATATTCGTCTTTCTATGCCAGCTTTTCTTTTTCCTTTTAATTGTAAAGTGGTCAGACTTCCAAGAGTGAAATGCACTTGAGTATGAGAGCAACCACTTTATGCAAAAGTTAGCACTCTGCATACATTGAAGCAATCTGGTTACTAGACCTTCTTGTTTCTCGTTTTTTTTTTTCAAAAATAGGAAAGAAACTGGATAATAGGCCTTATGTCTCCTTAAAATGGTACAACAGTTGTCATTTTATTCAAACATGACTTTGTTGTCATGCAACTTGAGAGTTGGTTGTAAAAATCTCAAATTTTGATGGATAACAATTCAATTTAAATCTGACCAAGTAATTGAATTATAGCTTGGGTAGGTTGACTTCCTGTCCGACAAAAGGTTATTGTGTGTGTGTGTGTGCATGTTGAGTAGTTTGGCTTAAGGTATTCTATTTCATTTGTATACTATTTTATATGAACTTTGAATTAATCATTACTTTTTGATGAATTGGTGGCCACAAATTAGTATTTTGTTCAAGGATGTCTTCGGAGGAAATATATAATACACGCTTATTTGTTTTCCAGGGAATTTTTCCAGTATCTTTCTTGTTTTCAAGAAGCTTAAAATTCCCCGCAGACAATGATGATATCTTGAAGCAATATCGATACTTCCCTCATTTATCGTCTTATAAGCCCCAAATCATTTACAGTGGGGGATCTCGGAGAGTTTACTTGGAGTTTTCGTTGGGGTAAGTATACAAGCATATGCAATTGATGGAATAACAATGGTACTTTATTTTTACACTTTCTTTCACCTTCAGCACTGAAATCTCTAGGCTAGTGGACTGTGAACATGTTCATTTTCCAAAATATGGTCATAGATATGCATGTGTAAAACATATTTTTGTGTGGTAATTTCATAAGAAATCTAAATAATGGTTCTTTCATGGATGAATGTTGGAAGCCTCTGTCAGCAGGCTAACAGTTTTGTAAGACTGGAAGTGTCTTATCATGCATTTGACTTATTGTCAGGACTTGGACCACAATAAATAGTATATACTTTCAACATTATTAGCAAGGTTTTGTAACTTTTTAATTTTTTTCAGTTCTTCAAAGGAGGTTTGGGTTGCAGTCCTTAATATTACTGGTCCCTTATCCAATTGGTCTCTTGCAAGCAATATACTTCCAGGTGATTCAATTTTCTTCTTCTTAGTCAGACTTTAAGTGCTGCTTTTGGCTGCATAATGATCCACGTGAAATTGTTTCACAGGTCCAGAAAGTCTTGATGGTGGTCCACCCTCATACATATGTAGGTTTAGTGGAGTAGCCCAGGAGAACTGGACGTTCTGGCTGGAGGTAACACTCTTAACATGTTTTGGCATTGTGTTGGCATTCATATTCTACTGCCTCTTTTTGCATAGTTTTATTTTGCTACATCTCTATTCTGGTTGTGATCGATATGGTTTAATATAGTAGTTAAAAGGATAATCTGCCGACTAAAGACATGGCATATACACTAGTTCCCTAAATAACACAGCTTGGAAACAAATGCTATTTTCATGTAATTTGAGTTGTCCAACAATAATGCTTCATTCGAAGTGACTTTCATTGGCATTCATGAATCAATTTTTGTTGCTTTTGACCTATAACTCAAAAACAAGAATAATTGTTGCTGCGTGGAGAGCAGACGATTCCTAAATTTTGTTGCAATTACATGTTTACGGTATAATTCCCCGATGATAACGTGCACTTAAGTCCAATTCCTTTTGTACACTTGCCCTGTTCTTCATTACTTGTGTCGTAGAAATCTTTTGGACTTCTTTGTCCTTATGCTTTCCATCACTTGGCAAAAGCCAAACATGACATTGTGCAAGTAGATAACTTTCTGCCCCCCACCCACCCCACCCAAAAAAAAAAGTAAAGAAAGGCAAAGAAAGAAACACAAGGAAAAATGGACAATAACCTATCTCGACTAGACTATTTATTAGAACAGTTATCTGTAATGCTCTAGTCTAATTAATTGTCCAGAGTTGCAATGACTGAAGTGGGCGAGTCAGAATCAAAAAGAGCCAAACTTGTTTTCATTTTGTTTTTTTTATTACACAGGCCAGCAGTTCTGAAGCTTTACAAGTTGAAGTTGCTGTAGTAGACCAATATTTAGTGGAGCCGGCAAAGAAGTTGAAAAGTCTTTTTCCTAATTGGGTGGATGTCACTGCTTATACAAGTTTTCTGTCAAGTTATATCTTCTAGTTTACCTTTCCCTGTTTTGTAAGGCTATGATTCTACGAGGTACCCCGAAATGTTCTGGAAATACTCTGTTGATTTTAAATTTATTAGTTAAAGCAATATGATTTTGTTTNTCTGTCAAGTTATATCTTCTAGTTTACCTTTCCCTGTTTTGTAAGGCTATGATTCTATGAGGTACCCCGAAATGTTCTGGAAATACTCTGTTGATTTTAAATTTATTAGTTAAAGCAATATGATTTTGTTANCTCAAATTTTGATGGATAACAATTCAATTTAAATCTGACCAAGTAATTGAATTATAGTTTGGGTAGGTTGACTTCCTGTCCGACAAAAGGTTATTGTGTGTGTGTGTGTGCATGTTGAGTAGTTTGGNTACTTGCTGGATGTGGCCAAAAGTAGAAGTAGCAACTAAAAGTGAGGGGGTCCATATGTTAGTGCGTTGCTAATGAGAAAATCCTCCCTTTTAGCAGAATTCATTTATCGCTTCTGTGGGGAGCTATAACTATATAGTGTAAGATATACTTGGACATAGAGTACGAAGAATTTGATTAGTCATCTTTCTGCATCTTTCCCTTTGGTAGGCCGACCAGCGAGTCTGTGACAATCTTGCGATAAGATTTGTTAGCTTGCAGGTAATATGTTTACCTGATGTTTGGAGTTCTTGTAAATGTTACTGTGGTATGCATATTTTCGAAGGGAGTATGTTTGGGACAGGTTTTATTCCTCTGTAATTGAGGCTTGTTTTAAGGTAATTTCTGCCAAATTATGTCTTNTCTTTCTGCATCTTTCCCTTTGGTAGGCCGACCAGCGAGTCTGTGACAATCTTGCGAAAAGATTTGTTAGCTTGCAGGTAATATGCTTACCTGATGTTTGGAGTTCTTGTAAATCTTACTGTGGTATGCATATATTCGAAGGGAGTATGTTTGGGACAGGTTTTATTCCTCTGTAATTGAGGCTTGTTTTAAGGTAATTTCTGCCAAATTATGTCTTGTATGTTAACCTTGACCTTAGTAATTGTCTCTGAAAACATGAGGTGTGGTTAATTTCAGTAATCGCATCTGGAGTGAGATATGGCGATGTTTGTCCATATCCGTTGATGTTTGAACTTTGTTGACACCTATAATTGTTGAGTAATCCTATTTGGACCTAATTTATTGATGTAATTTCCTTGGATTGACATTGAGTTTTATCAATTATTAGAATTTAGTGTTAATTCAACAATTATTATACAACCACCTAATAAATTTCTGTTAAGGGCATTTAGAAGCGCACACGTACAGACTAGGCATGACCATTCAAGACATGATGATCTATAAATTCCTCACTGTATTTACCCTCAACGACTTTGGGTTGCAACCGGATAGATCAACTGGACTAATAAAGTAAATGAGGTAACATAAACTCAATACTATACAAACTCAATTAAAAACAATTTCTGATACACNTGGACTAATAAAGTAAATGAGGTAACATAAACTCAATACTATACAAACTCAATTAAACACAATTTTTTATACACTATTATTGTAAATAAGTCGGATATAAATTGAACATTTTTGACACTTCACAACTTATATTTGGCACTTCACCACTGGCACTACAACACGACACATCTACCCCACTGTGCATGAGCCCATTGCAATATCTTGGAACTTCATGTGAGAAGTCCCAGGGAGAATGTCCTGAACGATATTACACCACCTCCAACTTTCTTCAGAACTGGAAGACAACTGAGGGTATGGAAAGAGTGACCGAGTGAAATCTCAATTGCATTACAGAACTTTGAAATAACCAGCGCTAATTACGTTAAGCATCTGGAACTGGTACCTGCGTGGTAATGTGTACACATCAAAACGTCCTAATCGTTCCACAGCGTCTGCAACACAATTCACACGAACAGAATCATTAATTTCCTGCATGAAACCTTTCAATTCACTGCTATCTTACATCATACAGGTATTTTGAGAGCTTCTGTCGGGGTAAACCTACGAAATCCTTGTTCATCTAGTGCTGTAATATGTACTGGCAACAAAAAGTGGGTCAAGGAATTTATATACAATGTGAGATTCAAGTCAGCATGCTTCCTACTGGTTTTCATGCCTCATTGCCCTTAAAATGGGATTCTCATCATCTGATAAGTTGTCGTCATCATCAAGTTCATCCAGCTCATCTAGTAGTGACTGGTTAATCCTCTTACGAGATTGTCTCCTATGCTTCTTGGGCTCCAGCCGCGGTTCTGCTTGCTTGACACCCATTCCACCCACCTTGTACCTGAAAATGTTCACCAAACTTTCAAATCATAATATAAATTAAAGGAGATTAAAGGAGAGAGAGAAAATCATAGGTAAGTGCGAGCTATAAAGTTAGACAAAGGAGTGAAAGTAAAGTATCCCAGAAACCATCTTACTAAAGCACTCATGATTTCTCTAGCACAATTTAATCAACACAACCAGGAACTTAACAATTGCTTTCTGTTGGTGTTCAACAAATTTGCTAGGAAATACACATGCTCATCCAGAAAAGTAGTATAACTCGTACTTATGAGAATTCTATTAGGATACATGCAAAATCTTCCACACGAGTAGATAGTGTTTGCTGTTTTGTGCTTTTCAAAAGATCCCACTCATTATTGCAATCATGTCCGGTTCAAAAATAAATAAAAAAATAAATTAGGGTCATCATGTTGTTTAGGGGCTATATCACACAAACTTTTTGCATTAGATAAGCTCAAAGAAACAGGTTCTTACAGCTGAATTTCTTTAAAACTAGTTTTCAAGTGCAAAGATGTCAATCCATGGTTCTCTTTGAGTATCATAAGCAAAGCCTTTGTTTGACAGAGCATAGATATACAATCTGGGAGCCAAAAGATCTTCATTCAGGGATATCTTTGAGAAATTTAGTAACACTATACAAGTTAGACATGAATAATTTTGTATCTTGTGTGTGCTACAGTTAATATACTGAATTTCACAACTAACCCCCGAGAAATTGAAAATGTATCTTGAAATGTCACTAACATAGAAGACAATGGAAGGGCAGTTACTTTCCTACTGTCACTCTTCAATATGGTATACCATTTGCTATTATGACAGTATTACCCTGGAAGTTAAGATACAAATTCGACAGGGAGGCATTGACAGGTATGCATCACATTAAATTTCTCAATGCAGTTTTGGAAAGATGAGATTTTTCAAAAATGACAAACACACCTCACAGATAATCTTATGTTCCAATTATTCCTTAGCTACAATGAACATACCTTACATCACCCTCTCTTTTGGTTCCAACGGTCCTTAGTTGAAACTCCTCTCTGATTTTGATCTCATCAAGCAATTGGAGATAGTATGGATATCTTTCCCAGTCCCCTTTGACAAGGCAGCCGCGTTCACCAAGATGCAAGCAATCATTGAATGTGCATTTCGCAGGTTCACTAGCATTGAGCATTTTCCGGATCTGAAGGAAATCAAAAGTGAGGCCATAAGATACATAAGATTGTGTGCATTCAGCGCTTGATGCACAAGAATCACACAAAAGTGAACCAAAATGAAGCCAAATATGCAAAGTTGATAGCAGAAACCTCTGGGAAGTGTTGTGCAAGAGACTGCTTTGTTACTTTCGTCAAACTAGGCTGGTTGAACCCAGGAGTATCAGCAAGATATCCTCCTCCAGTTAATGGAAGCAAAGAAACATGGCGAGTAGTGTGTTTTCCTCGGCCACTTCTTGTTGACACTTCCCCGACTCGCTGATCTTCAAACCACTTGCTGCCTAGAATCTAAAATAGGTAAATCAACAAAAGACAACTCATTTACAAGTGGATAGGCATAAGAAAAAAAGAAAGGATCTGACAGGGAGTAAAATAAATATTAGAAACAAAGAGGGCACCCACAGAATCAGACCAATTGTCCCCTCCTGCAACACCAAGGACATGTTGATTGCCTCTCAAAGCATTGATCAGACTGGACTTTCCAACACCACTTGGACCCACGATTACAGAGGTCTGTTCTCTCAGATTGAATTGTAGAGTATCAAGTCCAAGTTTAGATTCAACGCTGCAGACAATTGGTTCATAGCCCCATCTATGCAGCCTAGATCTCCATGAAACCAGTGTCTGCATAATTTTTGAACTTCTAAATCATTTGGCAATTAATAATAATCATGCATACAATAGGATGAGAGAGTGACATAGAAGCTTGTTTTTTGTAATGAAACTCGTTTTATTAATTAATAAAAGTTTGTTATTTCCATTTTATTGAGAATTTATGTGGGCAAAATATTTGCATTATATTTAATATATGGTATACATGTGTGTCTTATATTTTACATTGTAGATAATCTGGTGTGTAAAGTTCAGCTTATGCACAAAAGACTAGATTATCAGATCCTTATATAATATGAGTATATGTTCATAATCCAAGATGAAATTGGACACACCATTGGTATGATTGTAGTATAATATTCTGGCATAATTTGTCTTGACTGTAGGAGACTGNTGTGTCTTATATTTTACATTGTAGATAATCTGGTGTGTAAAGTTCAGCTTATGCACAGAAGACTAGATTATCAGATCCTTATATAATATGAGTATATGTTCATAATCCAAGATGACATTGGACACACCATTGGTATGATTGTAGTATAATATTCTGGCATAATTTGTCTTGACTGTAGGAGACTGTTTGATGTCTTAAATTATTGCACTAGTACACTTTGTATATTGAACAAACCCATATTGAAGTTATTATCTTTTATTAATTCAATAGGATAATAAATACCTCATGATTATTATGATTGCTTATGTTCTTAATCCCAAAATATTTAATTGTCACGTGCATATAATATTTGTCACTTTAATTTATCAAATGGTGAAATTCATATTGAGTCAACAAGCTCGGTGAATTAGGAGACGATGTTATTTGTATGGTAAAAATTAAATTTTAAAGGAAACCACGTTCTATTATTTAAATGAGTTGATGGTGTTCTCTTGAGAAAACTCATAAGTTTTGTCCATGTCAAACCCCTGCAGATGAATTTAATTATCCGACATGACAAATAAGTTGAGTAGGAAAGTCTCAAGGAATAAAAAAAGTCAACTAAATATAATTGTCAGTAATTTATTTAATTGATGGACATCTGTAATCTTAAACGTGAGGAGATTATTAAGTATATAATAATAAAAAACTCAAATATAATTTTGAAATAAGACTCAAGAGATCAATAATAAGTTTTTAGTGAACTGACTTATTATTAATGGGCTGTAAGATGTTTGTTCTGGGTTGAACATAGGAATCCTAAATCCATTGGAAACCCGATCCTTATTTCTCCTTATGGTTTTTGTCATAGCTTATATATAGACGTCTAGACTCTCTAATCCAGGATCTATTCTTTACTCATATTTTTTAGAGAGGCTAAAAAAGAAAATAAGGATTTGAAGGTCTTGGCAGCCCACACTGCATCCGGATTTTTACATTGGGGGATATACGATATAATGTCGCGAGGTTCGTCGAGCTATCCTTCNTTATGGTTTTTGTCATAGCTTATATATAGACGTCTAGACTCTCTAATCCAGGATCTATTCTTTACTCATATTTTTTAGAGAGGCTAAAAAAGAAAATGAGGATTTGAAGGTCTTGGCAGCCCACACTGCATCCGGATTTTTACATTGGGGGATATACGATAGAATGTCGCGAGGTTCGTCGAGCTGTCCTTTNATAAGGATTTGAAGGTCTTGGCAGCCCACACTGCATCCGGATTTTTACATTGGGGGATATACGATATAATGTCGCGAGGTTCGTCGAGCTATCCTTCGATTGCTCGTTGTTCTGTTCTGCATTCGTGCTGAGACGAGATCAATCCCGAGGGCTTAAAGAAAATTTTTTGATATTCGATACATACGCGCTGTCAACGGCTTTTGAGATTTTCGTTTCAACAGATTACCTCTCAAAGCATTGATCTGGACTTTCCAACACCACTTGAACCCACGATTACAGAGGTCTGTTCTCTCAGATTGAATTGTAGAGTATCAAGTTCAATTTTAGATTCAACGCTGCAGAAAATTGGTTCATAGCCCCATCTACGCAGCCTAGATTTCCATGAAACTAGTGTCTGCATAATTTTTGACAAAAGGCCAATAGCAGGATTGAGCTTTCAAACAGAGTTATTATCATTTTGTTGCTTAAGTATACAAGACTTGTCATAATCCATTTGCAATGACACGGATGTCCAAAGATACTTCAAAAAGCAACTTGTGCTTCTGAAACTCAATTTATTTTAAAGGTAAAAGAAACATCACCCGAGCATTCTCACAAGTAATTTCTAGTCTCCTAAATTATTCAAAACTCAGGCAAGTAAAATAACATCACAAAGCACCACATGTTATTTGAACTGAATCTCATTTTCAAGCATTTGACATAAGCAGGCCCAGTATAACATTACTAGCGTCTACAGCATATACAAAATGTTTCAACTTCAGCGTCAAAAAGCATTTTCAAAAATCTTAAACCACCATCTATATGAAAACACTAATAATCATGGTAAAATAACTCAAAACTATTTTATGACACAATTAAGCATTACAAGCAAAGCCCTCCTGACAAGTCACATAAACATTCATTCATACGTTTGTGAACCTCAGTCTCAATTTCAAGCAGCTGACATAAGCAGATGCAGCATAGCATTATCATTGAATAAATTAGCAATGTTAAAGAATGTTCAAATCACTTCAAACTCACTACTTCGCAATTCACTGTCAAACTCACTACTGCACAATTCACATACAACCAAATACACCCCCATTCTATGCTTTATAAAATCAGAAACTTGGATGAAAAAAAAAAAAAAGACACATATCAGACACCCTAAAATAGTGCTGGTAGGGGTTTAACCTCTGAAAATTTGTAACTGTTACCAAAGATATAAACTCAAACCTCTTCTTCGACGAGTTCTGACTTATTTAACGCAAGCATGAGCGGAATCCCTGTGGATTCAGCCTCCACCAAAAACCTTGTCAGTGAGAATGGCTCCAACTTCGGCTGATCCATAGAGAACATTACCAGCAAATGATCCACATTCGCCACCGGAGGATCCAAAATCTCCGTCTTCCTCTTGAAGACATTCTCAATCATTCCTCTCCGGTCCACCCAATCAATTGACCCAACCAGCACTTTATCCCCAACCATAACTCTCCTCTTTATCTTCTTCAACAGCGCCCTCACTACGCACAACAATTCCACTCCAACTCTCTGTGTTTCTCCGAAACCCTTGCCGAAGCTAGAATTCAATTCGTCTGTTGCAGAAAGTTCAGTAGGGAGTGATTGGACGATTACGCGCATGAAATTGGCCTGTGAAGAGGCGACTAAGCCGATGGCCTGGTTGTGAGAGAGAGGCTTGTCCTCGAAGTTGAGGACTGGAGAGAGAGAAGAGAAGTGTTTGAGTGTGTCACGCGCTTTGAGGAGGTTCTTGTTTGGTGGTGGTGGCGGTGGTTGTTGAGTTTTGCGAGAGACGTTAGGGTTCTGGTTTCGGGAAGAGGTGATGGAGAGGTGGCGCAAGGTGGAGATGCGGCGGAGAGAGCTAACGCAGAGGGGAAGAGACGGCGTCGTTCTGTGGCGGAGAATGGAAATGGAGGCGATCGGCATTTTTGGGAATTGTTTAGAGGCAGATTAGAAATGAAGAGGAGAGATAAAGTGAAGAGTGAGAGTTGTGACTCATGAGCGTTGCGTGCCTTAAAAATGGCACGGTGAAGCAGCTGATTGAGCAAACTGTCTGTGTTTGTTCAGCTTCAGCAGTTTAGATTCTTTCATCAATGTCTTGTGTTGAACAGAAAGATGATGGGTTGATATGGACAATGGAGATGCAGTGAACCGGCGTCGTTTTTGCTTTAGTCTTGCAAAATGCAAATGGCAGCCAATTGCCGCAATTAAAAGGTGTGACGATCCATATTTGTGGGCTTTGTCTTTGTTCAGCCCATTGGGTTTTAACTACAATTGTTTGGGCACCTCCAATACTTTTACAAATTCTTTCTTGATCGTAAGGGTATATAAAATTAGACTTATTTGGTAAAAAATGCACATTAAAACATATAAGATTATTAAGTATTTAATTTTGATATTTATTTATATCCAAGTACATAATTTGAATTTATTTATTTTTATTGTGACATTTTTGCCCTCCATTAATCCATGTGCATTTAATGCACCACTTTTCTTTGGAAAATAGTGCATTAAATATCTCCTAATTTTATGGGAAAACTTTAATACACACATATATATATATACTTGTTGTTAAATTTCTTATCTAATTTTTAAATTTTCTTTTAATACACCTTGATTCATGCATTTTTTTTTTAGAAAGTGATTTTATTTTCAAATTAATATAATATCCGAATAGTGTAATAGTATAACAATAAAAATGTAACGATATAACAATAATAGTGTAATAAGCTATTTACACAAAATATTATAATATTACATTTTGTCAAATACATAGTTTCATATAATTTCATTCAAAATAATTCATCTCCGTTTTGAATTTTTTACCATATACACAAAACTACTGAACACTGTTTTTGTTACAGTGTATTTGTTACATTGTCTTTGTTATAGTGTTTTTGTTACACTGTTATTGTTATACTATTACACTATTCGAATATTAAATTAATTTAAAAATAAAACTATTTTTCAAAAAAAAAAACGCTTGAATCAAGATGCATTAAATATAATTTAAAAATAAAATCACTTTTCAAAAAAAAAATGCATGAATCAAGGTGCATTAAAGATAATTTAAAATTTAAATAAGAGATTTAACAACTAATATATATATATATGTGTGTGTGTGTATATTAACAACTAATATATATATATATATGTGTGTGTGTGTGTGTGTGTATATATATATATAAATAAGTATATATATTCGTATATACATAGATACACACACACACACACATATATATATACATGTATTAACAAATACACATGAATCAATATGCATTAAATACGTATTTATATGTATTAACAAACACACATGAATCAAGGTGCATTAAAGATAAGAGATTTTGAATTAAATAATCCTAAAATAGACATTTATGTCTTTTTAACTCACATTTTGTTCTATGTACTTTTTGCCAAATAAGTCTAATTAGGTGTACTGACTTCCAAAAAACTCTTCTTTCTTTAAGATTTGGGCCTTTGACTTTAAATAGATTGTCTTATTTTGCTAGTTTCAAAGTGCCCTTGTTACAAGTAGTTTATATGTTGATTTAACCTTAATCCTAAATATTCTTGTTCAAAAAAAAAATCTTATCCTAAAAATTTAATTTAATGATATAGTTTCAGTGTAATCATTAGATTAACACAAAGTTTCATTGATGGGGCTCATAATGAATTAAGTCTAAAGAGCATTGTTCATTTGAAAGAAAAAAAAGAAGAAGTGAATGTGCATGATTTACTATTTATAATCTTCGAAGCGGCTAAAAAAAGTAGAATACAAATAAAAACTAAAAAAGAACAAGACAGTCATGCTTCCTATTCTGTTTTGATTCCAAATTCAAGCATGATAATGCTTGAAAGAGCATATAAGAGGTTTTTTTTTTAAGTAAAATTTAAGAGAGATTCATTCCTTTTTAACTTTTGAGTTAGGTTAATACGTATAACCGAGTCATAAAATCAGAACTGAAACTTATAATCTATCTGTTGAAGGAAACTCCATTCCTAGAGAAATTTTTTTTTGAACTGGAGATTTTAAACTTTATTTTCTTCCCTTACAATTCATCCGTTGAACTATAGTCTTTTTTTTGTTGTTTTATAACCTTCAACTTATAAGTTTTAAAAATAAAAAAAGACAACCAAATGCATAATACAAAATTTTATCTTTAGATTAATTTTATAGCTTAAACTCATGATGTCAAAATCATGATGTAGACCAATAAAACAGCAACCCTTCTATACCTTGACAATTGAATTCACTTCAGATTTTAGATAAGTACAGAGCCAAGTCATCTTGATTCATCATCTCTGAGTCATCTTGATTCATCTCCCTAAGAGTATCTTTATCCTTTTGCTTATCTTCTAGACAGTTGGGAGGTTGGTTTCCTGAGCATATTTTACTATTATCAGATTGCTTAAAACTTGTTCCACGCCACCCCGATCGAAAAACAATTTAGTAGTTACAGCTTATCCACTTGCTACGAAATCCTACTCAAAAATGATGTAAATCTGAAACAGAAAGTGGAGGGAGAGACTAGAGAGATAGAGGCATAGACTAGTAATGGTCAACACCGAGTCACCGACTCATATATACATAATCATGAAACGAATATAATCACTTTTCCCGTCTAGCTTACCGGCCTCATATTCAACAGCAAGTTGATAAGATAGTGACATCCTCTTGGAAATGTCAAAACCACAAGCTTATTGCTTTTTTCAACCCCAAAATCTATGGACTAGTTCTACAAATTAAGACCAACTAGTAGACTAATATATATATATATATATATCCTATTTTAAAAAGTGAGTATATTTGAAAAATATTTTTTTTTTTCACTTTTATCCTTTAAAATTACGACTATCTCATTTTTATCCATTAACATTAAAGTTAAAACAAACTAAAACCTCCTCGTGCTTCCCCTAAAAAAAAAAAAACCTACGCCTCCCAACCTTCTCTTTCTCCCATCTCGTTTCATCTTTATTTCTTTCTCGCTTTAAATAAACCTTTTTTTCTATTTTTTTTTACCTCTTCCAGAAACTCTCGATGTCTTATCTTTCTCCTTGTCTTTCTCTGCTGCTCTTAGCATAGGTTACTCCACATATTCAATTCTCTTTGCATCTCAATGTTTAGTATATCTCTATTTTTTGTAGTGTTGTTCTTCCACTTATATCTATTATAATTTTTTTTTATGAATTTATCCCAGATTTGATGATACCAGTAAAATTGAACTTTCACGGAGAAGTCAGGCACAAACACACCGTGTGTATTAGCATCCAGAAGAATAGTTAAAATTTAGTTACTGTTAAAAAGTCTAATAAATTGTTTGTTTAGAATAATAACAATAAAAAAATGGTGTTATAATTATCATAAATATAAATTACAACCAAACATTTTTAGTGGAGATGTTTGTTGCACATTTTAATTAACTGTGGTCGACTTTCACCAATATAGTTGTGGACTTTGTGATACATAATTTGAAGAAGGGGATTTAAATAATTTCCTCAAAGTTATGTATGTGTGCTGTTTTTTAATTTAAAGAAGAGATTCCTCCTTCATCAACCAATTTGCAAGTTGAACTATTAGTCTGGATCCATCCAAAATTTTCAAGAATTTTAGATCTATGCATCATTATTTATTTGTCATACATATGAATTGTTATCTTTGATTGCTTTAATTTGTATCATGATAATCAATAACTTATATTTAGTTTGACCTGCACTATGCAATTGAGTCATCTGTTTACGGATCTACAATAAAATATAGGTTTTGATGTTTATAAAATGCCTAAAAAAATAAATTATTACACTAATTTAAAATAGTTCATATACAACACACATGAGCATTGCATTCTTAGAAATTTTAGTATGATCATTTAACTATAATTTGATTAAGTAATATTTTATTATAAACATAGTAAATAAAAATTATAATAATTTGAAATAATCCACGTGCAATGCATGTGTACACCAACTAATATATATATATATATACACATCAGCACGCTACTGACTATATCATATACTGAATTGAATATCCTACGAAACCCCAATGAATTATGCTGCCTGTTTCCCAATTTCTATTTTTTTTCACTATTTAGGTTACAAAACACAAAGAATAGTCATAATTATCGCAGTGTATTCTCATCCAAGGATACTTAAACTTATATCTACCGAAGTTTGTTACTTAAATATATAAAAACTTTTCATATTATAACAAATATTTGTAGGGTAAGTGAGACATCTTCTTCAGTGGGGGCAATCTAAATTATATTAATATTAAAATTAAAATATTCACAAAAATATAGTTTTATTAATAAAACAATAAATAAAGTCACAATTTATATACATGAGCGATAAACAAAATGAGTCAACAAAAAAAACTTAAATTGCAAAATTGGGCTCAATCATATATTAAATTTTAAGAAAAATTTTCATAACTAATTCAAAAATTAATTTGTTCAATCATAAAATTAATATTCATCATTAAATTTTAACAAACAATCGAAACTAACTTAAACTGTAATTATTCTAATAAACTAAACCTAGGTATATGAAGTATTTAACTTATTACAATAAAACTATTCAAACTACCAAATCTTAAATAATTTAGTCTAATTATAATGGAGGACTACAAGTCCCCATTCTAATTTTACAAATAAAAATAAAGAAAATGAGACGAATATAAGTCCTAATTTCAATTCAACGTATAAAAATAAAATACTAGAGAGGACTACAAACTCAAATATCAATTAAATATATATAAAAAAAAGTATAGAAGAGGACTACAAGCCCCAATTTTATTTCAACATAGAAAAATAAATACAGGATTACAAATTCTAGTTTCAATTCAATACATAAAAAATAAAACATAAGAGATGATTACAAGCCTCAATTTCATATTTTCAATTCAACATGTAACAAATAAAATACAATAGAGAGCTACAAACACTAATTTCAATTCAACATTTAAAAAATAAACCACAAAAGAAGATTACAAACCCTAATTTTCAATTCTAACATATAAACATAAAACAAAGAAGATGACTACAAACATTAAATTTAGTTCAATGTATAAAACATAAAACAAATGAGAGGGCTAACCTATTTCGTAGCACATTAATTAATTTTTAAATGTCTAAATTTTTTATATCATCTTTCATTGATATTTACAAGTGAGACTCATATATTTGTCAAAATAACATAACTACCTTTAAATATTTAAAAAAAAATCAGTAGTGGCAAATCTCTAATAAATTTTAAATTTTTTAAAATTATACTTAATCCCCAAAAACTTTTAAAATTCCAATGGGACAACTGCCCCACTGTGGATCCGCTACTGAATATTTGTATAAGATTATATTCCCTGTTAGAGATCATAAAATTAGTATGACTGTTTGCAATTTGGGGGGCTACTATACCCTAAATTTTTCGTTTCGTTTCTTTCCATTATTGCCTCTCCAAGCCATCATTGACACAGGTGGTAGTATTACTTTTCAAATGGAAGAGGGTCTATCTGGTTATGTAACAAACCTTGGGGGTCTAGATATAATTAATCCTATCTTAAATACTATGGCCGTGAGTTCATGATTGTACATATTAAATTAACTCCAGTTTCACAACCAACAGAAAAGTCCAATTTGTTTTCCGTCAGCCATTTGGCTGTTTTTACGTCCATTCACCATTCAAATTTGGACACTTCTCCCCTAATGTTGTCCTTTGATTTCCCCTAATTAGTGTAATTTTAAGAACTTTAGCTGTGGAATTATTTTGATACTAAAATGGAAGAAAGCTCCATCTTATTACCCCTTTTAAATCAAGAATAGTGCTATGTATCTTAAATTTATATTCCAAATTAAGGAGGATCATTAGATCAGTGGGTCTCATTAATTTTTTTAAATGAAACCCACTGATCTGATGACTCTCTTTGATTTGAGATACAAATTTAAATTACAAATTTAAAATACGCATCATTACTCATAAACTAGTTCTTGGGTATTATTGCTTTGTCTTTTCAGTTTCTCGCACATCTCAGTGGTATTGCGTGTGGAAAAAACTATAAAAGAAAGCATCACTCTACCTATTAAACGCGTTTTTTGGGCCAAAAACTCATGCCCTCCATACAATAGCATAATATGGTGCTACCACTATACATTAAATATTCTTATTGAGAGATAAAATCATAAATCTGTCCCTTGGCCTCCCAAAGGGCAAATTAACAAGGCTAGAATCCTTCCTCAAGTGGGTCCCACCACGATCGATGAAAAGGGGCCCATCCGCCGTCAACTTCGACTCAACTCCACACCCAAAGCCAACAACATCCCNTGGTTATGTAACAAACCTTGGGGGTCTAGATATAATTAATCCTATCTTAAATACTATGGCCGTGAGTTCATGATTGTACATATTAAATTAACTCCAGTTTCACAACCAACAGAAAAGTCCAATTTGTTTTCCGTCAGCCATTTGGCTGTTTTTACGTCCATTCACCATTCAAATTTGGACACTTCTCCCCTAATGTTGTCCTTTGATTTCCCCTAATTAGTGTAATTTTAAGATCTTTGGCTGTGGAATTATTTTGATCTAAAATGGAAGAAAGCTCCATCTTATTACCCCTTTTAAATCAAGAATAGTGCTATGTATCTTAAATTTATATTTCAAATTAAGGAGGATCATTAGATCAGTGGATCTCATTAATTTTTTTAAATGAAACCCACTGATCTAATGACTCTCTTTGATTTGAAATACAAATTTAAATTACAAATTTAAAATACGTNAGAACAATGCCAGAAACAAAGACCAAGCAACTAGAAATCAAAATTCTGCAGATGGAGAAGAATACTGGAAATCAGACTTCTTTGGATGGTGCAACAGTGGTTAGTACTGTCTAATTTACATTTTTTACGTGTACACTATCTGGACCATATTGTTGATACAATTCATTTTCTGTAACTGGCAAGGACAGAATCCTGAACCTGAACCTACTTTGGATGAGATGTTGGGTTTTGTAATAGCTAGAAAGCNCACTCTACCTATTAAACGCGTTTTTTGGGCCAAAAACTCATGCCCTCCATACAATAGTATAATATGGTGCTACCACTATACATTAAATATTTTTATTGAGAGAGAAAATCATAAATATGTCCCTTGGCCTCCCAAAGGGCAAATTAACAAGGCTAGAATCCTTCCTCACGTGGGTCCCACCACGATCGATGAAAAGGGGCCCATCCGCCGTCAACTTCGACTCAACTCCACACCCAAAGCCAACAACAACGTATCAAGAATTCAAACGACCTTTGCCACATTGCGGACTTATCTCTCAGATTGAAGCCTAAAGCCACGTCCATCGCCATCTGATATTTGGAGTGAATCCAACGTCCCAGATTTGTGGGGCTCTTGACTAACCATACACGTGACTGAAATTGAATGGCTAGGGACTTGCATACTTCTGTTTGTTTAAGGAATGTAAGGTGTAACATTCACTAGTTGTAACATCGGTAGGTCTCGTGGGCTGCTGTGATGATTTGATTGAATCTGAGATTCTGAATCAACCACACAGTTGTTTGTGGTTGTGGATGACGATGCTCACAGCACTCACTGAATCATGAGTCCAATTCAAAGATAACTCAAGTGAATTGAAAGTGGATTTAAATTTTAATAATTTTTTGGGATTGAGTCTTATAGATAGTTTAGTTCTAACGTTAATGTCTTTGACCAAATCGAAAAAAAAAATAATCTAGGTGTATATAAACTAATTCGTAAATCCTTAACTATTCTACCAAAAAAAATCATGAGTCCATATCATAACAGTTATCTAACAATGAGGAGACCTTTCTTGTTCTATGCAGTTGTCACACCGATTATGCTTTTATTCTTGTTAAAATTTTAAGATGCTTCAACATGAATTCTTTAAACAAGGGCCATTACTTGGTTGTATTTTCCTTGCATTTTTTAGGAGTGGATGTAGACACATATATCAGAACTTAGGAAATTGTTTTCAGGACAACTGCTTATGCATTAATTTTGGAAGGCAGCAAGATCATATATTGTACATCATTTAACACTGCAATGAAGATACCAAAATTTATGTGGGCAAGACATGCATTTGATCCACAACTTAAGAATGACCACGTCACAAACAGTCTGTCTGAATCATTCAACAGTTGGGTAGCAGACATCAGAGATCAAATAATTCTAAAATTACTTGATGGACTTAGGGCAAGGGTAATGAGAAGGCACCAAAAAAAGGTATGAGAAAGCATGCATGCGGGATTTTGAAGTGATCCCTTTTGTTGTTAAGAAGTTGAAGGCAATTGTGACCACATCCAGAAAATTTAACATGTTACTGGCTGGTGAGGATGAGTTTGAGGTGATGGATAATGATAATGTTCACTACATTTGTAACTAGAGTAATAGGACTTGTGATTGTAGAGTTTGGGAGATTAATGGGACGCCTTGTAGGCATGCAACACTTAGAATTGCTTACAGGAGGCAAAAACTGTAGGATTACTGTGACCCTTTCTTCTCAAAGGCAAAATATTTCAGTGCATACTCTGATATTATTCATCCCATTCCAACCGTGACTTTGTGGCCAAGGATGGAAATATTTCCTGAAAGACTCCATCCTCCTCGCCTTAGAAGGCTTCCAGGTAGGCTAAAGAAGAACAGAAGGAGAGAATAAGGGGGAACATGTCCTTCAACTGCATTTAAAAAACCATCTATTGGTGAAACGTGTGTTGGTAAACAGTTTGGTCACAGCAAAAATATCTGTCAAAGAGGCCTTGCCAAGAAGAACAATGCCAGAAACAAAGACCAAGCAACTAGAAATCAAAATTCTGCAGATGGAGCAGAATACTGGAAATCAGACTTCTTTGGATGGTGCAACAGTGGTTAGTACTGTCTAATTTACATTTTTTACGTGTACACTATCTGGACCATATTGTTNATATTTGTATTAATTGTGAGTCCCATCAATTATTAAAATTAAGTGTTATCCAATAATTCTAATAAAATTATATTATTAAGTCAATAAATTAAATTATATTTTTAAATTTAAATAATATTACTCCAATAATTTTTAGTCCAATAAAATAAAAATTTGCCATTGACATAAATTCCAACAAACACCCTTTTTTTGGAAGGTAAGTAATTCTGACAAATAAATCATTACAAAACTATTCTAAAATACTCTCTCCGTTCCTAAATATCTGTTATTTTACACATTTTTTTTTGTTCCATAATATCTCTCATTTAATAAAATCAAAACATAATTAATATTTTTTCTTCCAAATTTACCCTTAACTTTTCAATGCATTAGATTTGGTGGAGGCTAAGCGCCTTTCATATTCTTTTCCTTTCCAATACGTAGTGAATAAAAATATTTTACTCTTGTGCAATTATTTTTTACTTATATTAGAGCTATTTAATAGCTTCCTTAATCTCTGTGCAAAAACTTTAAACGACAGATATTTACGAACGGAGGGAGTATTTTGTTACAACTCATATTATTAACTATTTTTTATTTCGGGAAAAGAATAAGTTTAGTAACTTTCCTCACCCAGGAGTGCAACATGGACCGTTCATCCCGAACCCAGCTCAAAAAAAAGGGTTTGGAATAGAATTTTTAATATTTGAGTTGGACCTGGACAAAAAAATCCTAACCCAAATTAAATTTGGGCAAGCCTCAAATTAAGGTCTCGGATTGTCGAGTATTAAATCGGGTTGAATCCGAATATACATAAATATATTTAATTAGGATTAACATTTATCTTCACTCTTTAGAGTCCAAATTTTCATTTCATTTCAAATATTTACCTCTGCGCCTTCATAACTCTCAAATTCTTCATTCACTTGTCACTCTTCCATCTTTCAACCTCCTTTCTCTTGATTGTTACTTGTCTTCCATCTTTCAAACTCCTTTCTCTTGATTGTTATTTGTCTGAGTCTTAGACTCTCAACCTCCCTGTTTCACTCATCACTCCTCTCTCTCTTGCTCCCACTCTCTTCATCTCAGATCACTTAAAAAAATTAGATCTACACTTGAAAAAAATCAAAATTTACACTTCAAAAAATCAACCCAAATTAAATAACTCAAGTCCAATCCGATTTTAATCAGAATTCAACCCGAGTTCCCCTGAATTAAATTTGGACAGTAATTAAATTGAGATAAAATTAAAATTAAAGTTAAAATTGAAAATTATATACTTAAAATGGAGTTAAAATTGATCCTTTAACCCGTTCAATCTGCCGGAGTTGGGCCCTAATCCTTACCGTTTAGGAGGAAATCTCATGTGTCTGACGTGGGAAGGCTCACTCAATTTTATCTTTAGCCTGGTTCTTTTTATCCTGTTCCACGCTCACGAGAACCACCACTCTTACAATCAGTCATTCCCTCCCTCTCTGTCTCGCTATATATACGTCCTCAAATCCATATACATCTCTCTCTCGCTATCTTTCTCTCTACATATACATCCTCAGATCCATATCTATCTGTGTAACCTCGATTCACGCACCTCCAAGTCGTCTTTACTGGCTTTTCATTTCTCAGGTAAATTTCAGGTCTCTATGTCCTCTAATCCATTTTTTTTATGGTTTAAGGTATATAGTCTTGGGTGAGATCCGTCGCCATTGCCAATTGTTCTTTGCTAGAGATCTATTTGTTTTATTATGAATTCCCTTTAAGTTTTTGATGTACGTTTATTAGCTTTTGATGCTTCCATATCTGGAAACTCTTAAGCTTTGGTAGTTATTGCTTGTTTGGAAGGAAAATAACCCGAGGAATATTTCCGGGGAAAAGGTTTTTGCTGTCTCATATTTTGTTGTTAATAGGCTAACTTAAACAATATATATATATATATATATATATATATATATATATATATATATATGTATATATATATATGTATATATATATATATACCACATACATAGTTTAAATCTGGCTGTTTATCTCATACCTTAAGAGGTCAACGTTGTTGCGTTCTGGTAATTTTTGTTTCTGTTTCATTATCCCATAAGAAAGTACTTGATTGAAGAAATTGTTTAAGGTGTTGATTTATAGTTTCAGTTTTTCAAAATTAGATCCGACTTTGAATATACGAATCTGGGTTTATTTGAGCGATCAATTATTTTTCTTCAATTTTCGTTCTCAGTTTTGATCATTAAGTTGTAATGTAGTGAGAAAATAGATCTAGTTTCCATTTTCTATTCTCCGTTTTTGCCTTTTTTTTTGTTGTTCTGGTGGGAGAGTTGTTTTTTTTGGGTGGGTNGGGGGGGGGGGGGGGTAATTGTTTGGCTGGTGGTAGGTAAGCGGATTTATATTCACCCTTTGGGAGGTTAGCTGAATATCCAGCCAATTTTTGGACCTTTCAATTGGTTACTGCATTTCTTCCATTTGCGGAACAATTTGAATCATGTGATGACTTTTCCTTTTGGGTTTTAAAAATATGGTGTTGTTGACTTTGATGGTCGGCCATGAATGTGTAAGTTCCACGATATATGTAGTATTTTGTTGTATTGCCATCGTATTGTTTGATTTTTTATTTTTTTTTTGCTTTTTTAATCAGCTTTATTTTGAATTTGACTTTTTTGTTTTTGTTTTTGTTTGTGGGTTTGGGCTTGCTCCTTTCCTTCATGCTGAATCACTTGTTAGTGCTGCACAGATTTACACTTAAATTTATCATTTATATACTAAGATTTATATAAATCACTTTTGTAAAAAACAAATCAAACATGCTTTTATTTTTTTTCCTAAAAAAAGTTGCTTGAAAAAAGCGTTACCAGATGTACATTTGTTTTTATCCAACGCATATACGTACCATATTGCTTGAATAGCTCTACTTGAATAAAATTAAACATCTCCTAGATTCATAAATATGAAATTTGAAAATACCGCCTTTTTGTTCTATTTTCTTGTCTTATATTTGATTCACTTTGTACTTTACAGATTTCTTGCAGGTGATTATCTGCTACAGTAAAATGGAAGTCACCGGGGGCTAACGCTTTACCAGTTCTATGGCCTTGGCTGGTATGTTTTCCTGTCTCATTTGATTGATTACTCTCTTTTGTTCTTGTTCTGTTTTCACAAACTGGGTTGCTGTAACTTAGTATCGTTGTATGCAGGCATTTGGGCAATGTGTGTGGAAATAAACAGTTCAGGGAAATTACAAACTGGAATCACTTCGAGTAGAACAACCAAGAAGAACTACTTTAGGGATAGAACAAGTGGCATGGAATTCGAAGCGGATTGGACAAAGCATAGAAAACCATCTGCATTTACATCTCAATTGATCCGCTCTGCAACATCATTCATGCCTTGGTCTCGCAAAATCCCTATGAGTGAAGGATATCATGAATTTCTTTAGTCAGGACAAAGCATAGAAAATTATCTGCATTTACATCTCACGTGATCCGCACTACAACATCTTGAATTTCTCGGTCTTGTAAAATCCCTTTGGGTGAAGGATAAAATGTATTTCTTTTGTCACATGTCTGTCACTGAGTCAAGTTAGTGTTTGATTCTGAGAGAAATTAATTGATCAACATGATTGTAGTCTCAGCCTCTTGGAATTTGTATTGTTTTGCAATCTAGAAAATGCCTGATTATATACGTGGGAAGAAGAGACTTACGGAATTGAATATGTGTTGCACCAATTCAGTCTGGCAAGATACCTCAAAAAACAATAGCCATTTAATTTCTCAGGTTGTTGATGATTTTCGCAGCCCCCTCTTGCCCGGGTTGCCCGATGATGTGGCCAAGTGCTGCCTTGCTCTTGTCCCTCGATCTAACTTCCCTGCTATGGGTGGTGTGTCCAAGCGATGGAGGATGTTTATCAAGAGTAAAGAGTTCATCACAGTTCGAAAACTAGCTGGCATGCTTGAGGAGTGGCTCTATGTGCTGACAACGGATGCTCAAGGAAAGGGGAGCCACTGGGAGGTTTTGGATTGTTTGGGACACAAGCACCATGACCTTCCACTGATGCCTGGTAATTTCAAGGCTGGTTTTGGCGTTGTGGTTCTCAACGGAAAACTTCTAGTCATGGCTGGCTATACAATAATGGAAGGGGTTGGGTCTGCCTCGGCAGATGTATACCAATATGATTCTTGCCTCAACAGGTTTGTTCTTTGCTTCCTTCCCAATTCTTGTCAGTTCTGTTACTTTATGGCAAATCATTAGAACTGTTGGTTTTTGTGAGTTTTTTCTTATTTTTTTCAGAATGGTGATTCTGATTGTTAATTTTTGCTAGGTGTAGCTAGAGAAAGGGGTCTGCTTTTTGTTGCGATAGCTTAGAGAGCAAAATCTTCCACTTAAATCAGCTCTGACTTGGTGCTACTGTTGAAAAGGACAGCAGAATAGGGTGGTCCAATGACCAGTTTAGTCTCAACTCTTTTATATTCACTTGGTGATACCTGGAAAAAGGAGAAGAAATGGACTCTTTGAGGTGCCATTACTCAGTAGTTGTGTATGTATTGCTACCTCATTCTTCAACAGCTAAATTCCTTCCGCTGAATTCAATCAGAACTGTTGGAGAGGGTGCCTCCCATTGAAGTTTTCCTTTTCTTTATGTTAGGAAGTGAGTGCAGTTCTGACAGGTCAATTAAGTCACCTAAGAGTAGGGCTCCCCATAGTTAAACCAAGTTGTGTATTGAACCAGTTCAAACCAACCCTGATTGAAGTTTGGTTGGTTGGTTGGGATATTTGGCTCCTGTCCCTCAAACTAAAACCATGCCTCTAAGCAGTTCAATCGTGGTCGGAAGGGTCGAGTTTTAGACCAGTTTTAGGATACACATAATAGAGTTGCCTCCCCAATTAGACCATTAATTTGGTGGGTCCTCCATTTCTTGTGAAATATGTTGGACGGTCTTCAAATTTCCAACAATCAGACGGAGGAGTCCCTGTCCTTGGAATTTTCACCTGGGACTTTCCAATGGCAACATTGGAGCAAGTCCATATGTAAACATGACCCGTCTTGTAGGGCATGTATCTTAATCAGCTGCTATCTATCAATTTATCTTCATTCATTTCTGAAGTAGGGTTTTATCTTGCAATTGTTGTTGCTTCATGCTCTTAACAGTTTTGCCATGAACATTGCTATTAGCTATTAACTTTGATCATATGATTCATCCGAAATCCTGTCTCTGGTTGAAGCAGAATGGAAAATGATCGTATGATTTATCAGAGCTCTATTTTTCCTCGTTTTCTTGTGTAACTTGTAACATTTCATCTGTAATTGCAGCTGGAGCAAATTAGCAAGCATGAATGTGGCTCGCTACGACTTTGCTTGTGCAGAGGTAGATGGCATGGTTTATGTAGTTGGGGGTTATGGGATGGATGGTGAGTCTCTCTCTTGTGCTGAGGTGTACAACCCAGATGTTAACAAGTGGACCTTAATTGAGAGTCTTCGTCGCCCAAGATGGGGTTGCTTTGCTTGTGGTTTTGAGGGAAAGCTTTACATTATGGGTGGAAGGTCAAGTTTCACTATTGGAAACTCAAGGTTTGTTGATGTGTATAACCCTGAGAAGCACAGCTGGTGTGAAATGAAAAATGGTTGTGTCATGGTCACTGCTCATGCTGTGCTTGGAAAGAATCTCTTTTGCATGGAATGGAAGAATCAGCGGAAACTAGCCATATTTAATCCTGATGACAATTCATGGAAGATGGTTCCAGTTCCAGTGACTGGAAGCTCAAAAATTGGGTTTCAGTTTGGGATATTGGATGGAAAGCTTTTACTGTTCTCGCTGGATGAGGAACCTGCTTACCATNAGTGACTGGAAGCTCAAAAATTGGGTTTCAGTTTGGGATATTGGATGGAAAGCTTTTGCTGTTCTCGCTGGATGAGGAACCTGCTTACCATACACTCTTATATGATCCAAACGCAGCTCCAGGCTCAGAGTGGCAGACTTCTGAGATAAAGCCATCTGGTCTGTGCTTGTGCAGTGTCACAATCAAAGCATGAAAGGTTTATTTCCGGGAAGCTGATGATAAAAACTTCGAGTCTAAAATATCTCTGACTAATTTCTGGGCTTTCTTGCCTCATCAAATATATGGTTCTTGGCAATAGCTAGCGGTTTATTTGTTTAACTTGTGAAGGGTTTTAGATTTGTTTGCATGAGTTGTCAGTTGAATTATGAATTTGGGTACTGGAATTGCTTTTCAAGGAATTATGTTTTCTGGTAGGGATGTTTTTTCCAATACATATTGTACTTGCCCATTCCGTTCGGTTCTTTGTTATTATGTGATCTCTCTCTCTTTTTTGGGTATGTGGATCTAGCAAATTGAATGAACACAACTTCATCAGGCATTTCTCAGGTTGTTTTATGTCTACGTGGACTGGGAATCGTCAGACGATTGTTGGATTACATTGTGGAATTGAAATGACCATGTAATTGTTACCTGATACAGGTGGGACATGAACATTTTCTCGCATAAGATTAGGTGGGTATTTTGACAGGCAATAATATTTCTTTCTTGAAAATAAAATGGAAGATTGGTGATCCAATTTGATGCAAATCTCTTTTGCAAACTTTCCTTACCACTGATAAGTAGTATACGGTGGACAGGTTGTTTGGGGTGACTAAAAAAAAACGGAGATGTTGCCAATGTTTTGAATGCATACCAATTTTCAACTTGATTGTCATACTTATCATCTTGCCAGGAGGTTAGAATCATAACAATGTCAATATTAAGAGCACATATCTGATGTATTGTTTTGAGAGAGGATTCAATTATGAAATTGTGGATCGATAATAATTATAAACTTTGAATAAACCTGATGGGAGAAAAAGAGAGGTGGACGNATGAAATTGTGGATCGATAATAATTATAAACTTTGAATAAACCTGATGGGAGAAAAAGAGAGGTGGACGCGGAGTGTCTGACTTTGAAAAGAACAAAATTGATTAATTAGAGTATTCGATGCTTGATCCCAAGTATTGACGATATACGAGAGTTGGGTCCACCGATATCATTAGATTCGACTGAAAAGACAATATTTATTAACGAAAGAGATTTAAATGTTACGTGTATATAAATTTCAAAGGATCGGTGTATAATATTTTAAATATTAGGGTTCAACTAAAAAGATAAGAGACATTGACAAAAAAGATTTAAGTGTTACGAACGTCCAAATTTCAGGAGATTGGTGTATAATATTTTAAATATTAGAGTATTTAAATAATTAAGTGACAAATTTTACGGACGTCGGATGTAATTCTCCCGAAAAATGGAGTAGAAAAGAGATTGCATCCCAAAAATTGGCGGCAATTGCTTGGGCACTCGCAGAACAGACCCTAACCTAGGGTTCCAATTCCCAATTCCCAAATTTCTCTCTCTCTCTCTCTCTCTCAGCGGGTACGAGAAAGCAACAATGTTTGGAGCTCAGCCCACCTCCGCCTTTGGCACACCTTCGTCCACCCCCGTCTTCGGCACTCCATCCTCCACCCNTTTCTCTCTCTCTCTCTCTCTCTCAGCGGGTACGAGAAAGCAACAATGTTTGGAGCTCAGCCCACCTCCGCCTTTGGCACACCTTCGTCCACCCCCGTCTTCGGCACTCCATCCTCCACCCCCGCCTTCGGCACTCCGTCTTCAATACCAGCCTTCGGCACTCCATCCACGCCTTCATTCGCCACCGGCTTCGGTACATCACTGTTCTCAACCCCATTCTCCCAACAATCCCAACCGCAACCGCAACAGCAACAGCAACAGCAACAAACTTCTTTGTTTCAGCCACAACAAAGCTCCGGTGGTTTTGGATTTTCGACTCCATTCGGTGCCGCACAAGCACAATCTACTCCGTTCGGTCAGTCAACGTTGACTCCGGGGTTGCAGTTCGGAAATGCGCAATTGACCACTCAGATGGCTCCTGTGGCTCCTCTTCCTTTCTCTCTCGCCGATCGGGACATTCAAGTAAGTCGCCGATCGCCTGATCATTCTATCTTTTCGACGTGCCTTTGAATTTTGGAGGTTTTGAATGATTTTTGGTGTTCTATCAGGCGATTGTTGATGCTTACAAGATGGAGCCTGGAAACCCTAAGTATGCGTTTAAGGTTCGATTCTTTGTTCTGAATTTATTTTTGCTGGAGATTTGGCTGTTTGTAGCTAATAATTAACTTTCCGTTTGGTTGTTAAGAAAATCAAAGAGAAGAAACAGAGAGCGAATTTTGAATGTATTCTTTTGGGTGTAAACCAAAATAGAATGATCGTTTTCTTCCACTAGGTTAGTTGTGTCTGGTTCTTTTGTTTTCTTTTTCTTTTCTGAAAGTTGTCATCGATAATAGCAGGATTCAAAACCTATTCAGTGTTTAAAAATGTGGAACTTTTATAAAGCAGTGCAAGTTAGGAAGCACAAATACAAGTATGATACGGTACGGATACAATCAAATAGGATATACAGGCCAAGATACGTCTATAAAAAAATATATATTTTACATTTGTATTATTATGTGATGATTTGATAGCATTAATTTTTAGTGATTCTTTAACAATACTAAATAACATTAACATTTTTCATTTTAAAAAATGTAGAGATTGTCTCATTATGGTATATCTACAAAGTGAACATGATTAATTAAAGAAATAAAACATTAAATTAGATTATTTGCTTAGAAGTATTTGGTGTTAGGATTATCGATTAATAAACTCATTTATACTCATTGGATTGGTGATAGTGGATAATCTATATCTATATTTGTTCTAAAAGGCTACTAAACTAAAAAATATTTTTGTACCATAATTACCCTTAAACAATTATATAAAGTCAGATTAGTGCCAGCTTAATTACCCCAATCAATTATATCAATCTATAATTACTAGATTACCCTCAATCAATTGTATCAAATTATATCGTAACTGTAAATTTTTAAAATTCTATACTAAATGTTTTTAACTCAATAATCTTTTAGACTTATAATTCATTACCCATGATTTGAAGCCTTTTTGAGGATCATCATTCCAATTTCNAGCGTAACTGTAAATTTTTAAAATTCTATACTAAATGTTTTTAACTCAATAATCTTTTATTAGTCTTATAATTCATTACCCATGATTTGAAGCCTTTTTGAGGATCATCATTCCAATTTCCAATAGCCTTGATGGCTAGCTTTTCCCCACCACCTCCCCCTATAATGTTTGTTCTGTGTAGTGACCATTGCTGCACAATCAGCCTTCAGGTAGTGATCATTGTACTATTAGTTTGAATTGGTTAGTGTACACACTGTTGTTCCTTTCTCTCCGGTGGTGGTAGATTGTAACAGCGCCGAGAGGCTTAGCTTGAGTACCACAAAAGACATTCTGCTAGCTACCCTTCCTATCGTTTCCAACCCATTCAGTATATTAATTTCACGGCCTTATCTCCCACTGTTGGCTTCTAAGGGCAATAACTGCTCCCCAAAATATCTGTGAGTAGGTACATTCAAAAAATAAGAGTTGATAGCTGATTGCACATCTGATCATCTAGGTCAAAGTATTTACAAGCTGCAATCTTTTTTGCCACTTGGGTTTCAACATTCTATATATCCACTATTTGTGGTATTGTATTTGATGCATTAATGGGTTGGGTTTCTGGTTTTGCTAATGCAATCATAGCTTTGTGTGTGCGTGATTGATCTTTAACAATGTTAGTTAATGGTATAAGATAATGCGTGCCAAGAGGACAAATTTGTTTGTGGATTCTCTTTGGAAATTTATCAGACCTTAGTTTGTTTAGAATAAAGTTTTTTTGAGTTGTGGATGATGTGCCACATTATGAATAAACTCAGGAAGACTTCTTAAATTATAGTTATGTTAGAAACATGTTAGAAACAAATAAGGT
Source organism: Ilex paraguariensis (assembly GCA_963454935.2). Classification (NCBI taxonomy): domain Eukaryota; kingdom Viridiplantae; phylum Streptophyta; class Magnoliopsida; order Aquifoliales; family Aquifoliaceae; genus Ilex; species Ilex paraguariensis. The sequence continues at coordinate 873,539 of CAUOFW020000814.1, read as the reverse complement.
TGGTTCTCTATAGTGAAACATGGATTGGATCACTGTTAACTATGATTTACATGCACAGAATCTTTAAAAATGTTGGTTGATGGATGACATGCCATGACATGCTGTTTAGGAAGACTTCTGAAATTTTAGTGATGCTAAAAATAATAAGGTTGGTTCTCTACAGGGAAATGTGTGTTAGATAACTATTAACTATTGACTCACTATCCCATTATCAATTAAACTCCCAAGTTGTTTAGGCCGGTGCTTCTACCGTGTTGGCTTCCTTGGCTGTTTTATTTTTGGATAGTTATTCTGGCCATGATCAAGTACGAATAGTTTGGGTTTAAAATATTATACAATAGAAGATAAAGAGTTCAACAAATTTGATCATAATATAGAAGAAGTCATAGTGATCTTCTATATTTTTTGTAATAAACATATTTAATTATTGGTATATGTGGTACAAGATCACTTGTTTTAAGAAGATTTAGGTGATGACATATTTGTTATTTGATGCTCAAATAGTCCACATGCATTATACATTCGCAAAAACTAGATCCAATAGTAGACGATGACTGTAAAATAATCAAATCAAAGTCATCTCATTTATGTTAACAAATTATCCTAAAATGATGTAGTGGAGGATGAAGAATTTTGTCTGCATTTGTGTGACTGATTCATTTGATGAGCACACCAAAGGAATGTTGCAACAAAAGAAAGGAGGTGCATTTGGAGAGGTGTTTCGTTTGAAAAACAAATAACGAGAATAATCATTCTCGATAAACTTTATCATATCTAGGTCAAGCTAGCATAATTGATAATATTGAAAATTGAAACGTTATTAATCTTAAGTTATAGCCAAATGTTTTCGAGATACATAACCTGTTGGGCAAATGCTTCAAAAATAATAAATCTCAAGGCCATGGAAAAAGATTAATAGTAAGCCCAATTCAAGGGGGCAAAAAAGAGAAATTGTAAAGAATGTTACAACTGAATGTAACAATCTTTTAATGGAAATTTTCATGTGAGCTCTATGTACAAAAAAAGTGAGTGAGAATTCGAGTTTTCGCATTATGGGATGGACTCCGTTGAAACTACATAACCTAATCTCTCTGCCAATAGTGGCAATTCTAGCACAAATTTTCTATTCTCTCTTACTATTATTCATGATTTCTTGATGTTTTTCACAAAATCATTTCGTGTCTTTTAAACATCATGCACTAAAAAAATTATGTCTAAAGATTTTGCTGAAGAAATACTCGAAACCCATATCACAAAAAAAATTCAAAACATATAATAAAAAATTATCTATGTGCAACGCACGTGGGCATCAACTAATACTTTAAAATTTTTGTATGATTTTTTGTTGATATATTGTATTGTATGTAAAATTGAAAGGAGGGGGTAAGATTTAAAATTTAAAATTATTCATATTTCTTCGCATATAGAAGTATCTGCAAAGAGTATTCACATATTTTATATATTATCAGATACATTTGTTGCATATTTGATATATATCTTCGAATGTCTGACGAGTATCGTATCTGAAATGGTATCTGACACAGATATGTTGACTATTCATAGATAGCAAATTTTATGCTAAATTCTCAATTACGATTCCACTCTGTAGTTCCACTCTGCTAAACACAACTGAAATTCATTTGTTTTTGCTCGAAGACACTCAATTCGTGCTTTAGAGAGTTTGAAAGCTTAGGAGATCATTATGTTTTTTGTTGCAGCATTTGTTGTTCAGTGTGACAGAGCCTCAGTATAGAACTAAGCCAGCTGGTGTATCAGATGTGAGTTCATTATTGTTAATCCTTGCTTTTATGACCTTTGGTTTTCTTTTCTTTTCCGCATTCATTTTTTACATGTGGATTTGCTAAATTTGGTGAATAGTTTACATTTTCAGATTATGTGGTCAGAGGCAATGGGGAAGTTGGAAGGAATGGAGAGTTCAAACCGAGAACGCCTTTGGCCTCAGCTTGTTCAAGGTTTCAAAGATCTTTCCCAACGTCTTAAGGTACTTAATCTTTTCTATGTTGGAGCTTATGATTGTTCTTTGCATATATTTATGAGATACGTTATCAATGCAGGGTCTCATTTCGTGACTAGCATGCAATATTTTTGTTACTTCCTAGACTTAATTATTCGTCCTTTCTTTAGTGAAGAACCTTGAGAATGTATGAAGAGAGTACAAGTGATTGATTGCATACATAATCGTTNACATAGATATGTTGACTATTCATAGATAGCAAATTTTATGCTAAATTCTCAATTACGATTCCACTATGTAGTTCCACTCTGCTAAACACAACTGAAATTCATTTGTTTTTGCTCGAAGACACTCAATTCGTGCTTTAGAGAGTTTGAAAGCTTAGGAGATCATTATGTTTTTTGTTGCAGCATTTGTTGTTCAGTGTGACAGAGCCTCAGTATAGAACTAAGCCAGCAGGTGTATCAGATGTGAGTTCATTATTGTTAATCCTTGCTTTTATGACCTTTGGTTTTCTTTTCTTTTCCGCATTCATTTTTTACATGTGGATTTGCTAAATTTGGTGAATAGTTTACATTTTCAGATTATGTGGTCAGAGGCAATGGGGAAGTTGGAAGGAATGGAGAGTTCAAACCGAGAACGCCTTTGGCCTCAGCTTGTTCAAGGTTTCAAAGATCTTTCCCAACGTCTTAAGGTACTTAATCTTTTCTATGTTGGAGCTTATGATTGTTCTTTGCATATATTTATGAGATACGTTATCAATGCAGGGTCTCATTTCGTGACTAGCATGCAATATTTTTGTTACTTCCTAGACTTAATTATTCGTCCTTTCTTTAGTGAAGAACCTTGAGAATGTATGAAGAGAGTACAAGTGATTGATTGCATACATAATCGTTATAGCTGAAAATTATAAAAAAGGACCTATTGGGAGAGAGTGCTTAGTTTTTGTTCAGAGGCCTATATGTGTCAGAAAAGAGGGAATGTTCTTTTCTTTCATTGTGCTAGCACATTGGTTTTTAATTTTCAACATCAAGCGGGTATTGTGGAACTATGTCTCATCATCCAATTTCCACCACCATAATAAATGATGTGTATTTTCAGTTCTCAAACCCCTTTTCCTTTTGGGGCCTCAGGTAGACAATTACAATACTACAATAGGGTGGAATTGGGAAGGCCTTCACTTTTAGCACCGGACCATCTGATTGTATCCACCTTTTTCTCAGAAGTAGTAACTCTACACAAGGCACCCACAAACTATTCGCTGACTTTTGGTGTTAATCGTGAAAAAGTCTTCTATAGAAACAACTACAAAAGATTTGTTTTATTGAACAGTTAAAATTTTAAGAAATTTGCATATGGAATCATTGTTTATCTTGTTTTCGAATTAACGATATTTATTATTCAGTTCGTTTTTTAGAACATAATTACCTCCTTTGTTCCTTATATCTTTTGGAGAGTCCTCCAAAACTAGATAAATGTTATGAAAACTCATAATGCCTTTACTTTTGTTATTGAGTAAATAATATAACAACTGGAATTATTGTTCATCATATTTTTGAATTCCCAACAATTACTGTGTAGTTTGTTACTTTGTTTTTAGAACATAATTACCTCATTTTTTCCTTGCATCTTTTGGAGTGCCAGAAAGCAAGGATAAAATTGTATTCCCTCCACTTTTTGAGTCTAGATAAATGTTATGAAAATTCATAATTTGCCTTACTTTTGTTATTCAGTGGATACTGTGAAAACTGGAATGGTGTAATTTTGATGTCATATAATGATCTTATACTGCTGCATTGGAAGTCATAGATTATGACGTTGGCTTTCATTTGAAACTGGAAAAAAGAGAATGAGATTTGGGTGGTTCTTTTTTTTTGGGTGGGGGGTGGGAGGGCTATGAATAAAGTCAAACACACAATAGTCTATTATTAAAGAATCTTTTTTTTTTTAACAGGGTTTTTGTCATGTTTAGTTTTCAAGAAAAGGTTTCATGTGTATGGTCATATATTTTGGTTTATCATCTTAGGAACACCGGCCAGATATATTTGCTTCTTTTCTTTGTTGAAATTTGTTAATTACTTCTGGTAATTGATTTATGTTTTTCAATTCGAGCTGATGCAGCTTCAAGATGAGGTCATTATTTCAGATGCTGAGAGATTGAAAATGACTCAAAGCAACGTGAAAATGGTATGTTCTCTCTCTCTCCCTCTCTCTCTCTCAACCCTCTTCTCTTCCTTTTTTTTTGATAGGAAACATAACTTCATTGATTTAAAATGATAAAAAATGATACATCAAAAAGCTCTATAGATGGACAAGATGTCTAACCATGAAGTGGAAAGATACAAAATCTCAACTAATCAAATTCTGTATCATGTGAGGCCTTCCAGTCCGCTAAAATACAAAAAAGCGGAAAATCATCTTTTCCCCACCAATAATACCTCATCATTTTCTCATTTCTCATGACAATCTTTCTTGCCATTTTAAAGAGAAATAAAAACTAAGTAGGTATACTAGCCAAAACCAATTGTACCAATGTTAATCTACCCCCACTGCAAATATAAGCTCTTTTCCACCCATCCAATCTTCTCCCACCTACCCCCCCAAAAAAACCACCACCATCAAAGGAAGACCCAACCCTTCTCTCTCTCATGCCCACACATTATATGTTTTGCAGCTTCAGAGACATTTTCAAGCTGACACCCTTCCCTGGATTGAAAGGCTGAGACAGAAAGAGCAAGGTCTTCAAAGGCGCCTCTTAAGAGTGAGACAATCTTGGAGTGCACTCTTGATCTTTGTTGCAGCAGTAGTGTCTGCTTTTAATGCTCATCCTTCTTCTTGTTGCATACATGCTTGCTTTTGATATTTTGCAAAAAGGTGATGAAAATACTGGAGGCATTGGAAGGAAAAGGTTGTCGATTGCCGTTGATGAAAGGAGAAGCCGAATTAGCTGAGAAGTTGGCTGCAATAACTAGACAGGTTGATATTCCTTGGCTTTAACCTTTCTATAAGATAGAAAAAGAAAGTTTCCAGTCCTGCTTCCTATATTGGAATGTATTCTTGGCATTTTACTGACAAGCAGACAAACGTGCAGTTGAAAGGATCTGGAGCCGAACTTTCTAGGAGGGTTCAGAATCTGCTAACTGTATCTCGTGTCCAACCAAATGCACTTGGTGGTGGTGCTGTTTATTTTCCTGGATCAACCAAAATACATGAACAAAGTCTTGCTGATATGCAGGAGGTATGGCTGGACAAGTTTTAAATTCATAATGCTGATCACATGGCCATTTTTTTTCTATTTTGCGAGTATTTTCACAACTTCAAGGGAAAGAACTTAATAATGCGTGATAACTGTATTACAAGCTAAACATAATGTGTAAGAGTGTCATTATAAGCTTTTGAGTGTAGTATAAACTAGTCTTTATTGTTCCATCTACGTATAAGTTTATGTTCCCAGCACTTGTATGTTCACGACTTTATTATCTAAATCATAAGAGTGGGCAATGCCAGCAACCGCAAGGATGTCTTGTATTAGGCTGTGGAAAAATGACTGGTTTCTTGTATTGATTGGGGGCAGGTCTTACAACACCAGACTGCGGCCATTGCTAGACTTGGCAATGTGTTGAAGCGAGATTTCCGGGACATGGAGATTATAATGGCTGAAGAAATCGAACTGGCAGAAGGTTAGACAGACTATTAAGAGCGCTACATTAATGGTTATGGCGGTTTTTGCAATGTGTAGTTTTTTCAATCATGGTTTTGATGTATCAGAAGTATTGAAATTGAATTAACTAGGAAATCAATGGCCATAGGGCCTGTTCGAGTTCGATTATTTACTTCAGCAAAACGTTTGGCCCAGGTCTATCCTATTAAATTAATTTACGTTCTGTGCGGCACTGGAACTATTAGGGCCGGATTAAAGCCCATTGATACTTTTACCAAGGGGATTGAGCCCTTAAATGTAACTATATTGGGCTTGATTGTGCATAAATTTAATCAGAAAAGTGGGATGTTTGGGTTCAATATTGGGCTTTTGATGGGGCCTGATGAGCCCATAAGTTCAACCTGATGTGGGCTTATAAGCCCATTAATTTAATCGCATTGGGCCTGATAAGGCCATTTCATTTAATCCCATGGGTCTAACTTTTCTGATTGGGCCTGATGAGCCCATAGATTTAATAACATTGTGCCCAGTAAGCCTACGATTGGGGCCTGATTAGCCCATTGTCGTAGTATTGGGCTTCTTGGCTCATAAATTGAACCCCATCTGCAAGTTATTGGGCTTATTATGGGCCTGAGCCCATAAATTCAATAAGTTCAGGGGTAATAGGGCTGAATATTGGGCTTTCTGGCCCAAAAATTCAACCAGATGGTGGGCCTGTAAGCCATTAATTTAATAACATTGTGCCCAGGAAGCCCACGATTGGGCCTAATTAGCCCATTGTCATATTATTGGACTTCTTTGCCCATAAATTGAACCCAATCTGCAAATTAATTGGGCTTATTATGGGCCTGAGCCCATAAATTCAACCAGTGCAGGGGTAATAGGGCTGAATATTGGGCTTTATGGCCCATAAATTCAACCACATTGGGCCTGATAAGCCCATTTCATTTCCCCCGTAGACATGTGCTTAATATTATGCCTGAGCCCATAAATTTAACTAAATCAGTTGTAATAGGGCTGAATATTGGGCTTTCTGGCCCATAAATTCAACCGCATTGGGCCTGATACGCCCATTTCATTTAACCCATAGACATGGGCTTAATATTGGGCTTCTGAGTCAATGGGTCAATTGGGCTTACTATTGGACCTATCCATTGGGCCACCGGGACAATGGGTTAGTTGGGCTTGCTATTGGACTTATGAACCAAAAATTTGGGCTTATCATAGGGCCTGGTAAGCTCATTAGCTTAATATTGGGCTTCCGGGCCAATGGGTTAGTTGGGCTTACTATTAGACCTATGAACCCATAATTTGGGATTAATATTGGGCCTGTGAGCCTCTGCATTTACCATCAGTGGGCTAGTTGAACTTAAAATTGGACTTAATATTGGGCTAGTTGGGCTTAATATTGGGCTATGTGGGCATAGGCCCAACATCATCCACAATTTTTTGACCGAATCTAAATTTTGAATTTGGCTTTCGCCATGCCCCCCGCAGTTATATCTAAAAAAGTGCATAGAACTTTTTTTTTCTTCCTGCGTACATAGATTTCAAATGTAACTTTAGAGATACAAGACTTGAAGGTATGATGGTGGCAGGAAAGAGACCGGAAAAAATAAAGCCTAGGGTGTGCTATGCCTGGGCCAGGCCAGGCCAACCCGTTCAATACCTGGGCCAACTTTAACCACAGGATATCGAATCATTTTAAAACATACATATCTCCCATTGCACCACACAGTGTCGAATCATTTTAAAACATACATAACTCGCATCATTTGGAAAGTCAATTGAGCAGTTTACTTTTTTTTCGCCCACTCCTGTTTCGAGATAACCTCGTACTGATTCAGTCAACAGCATCTTCACCATAGAGAAACAATGTACTTCTGCACAATGGAAATCCGTGGAACCTACNATTCTTTATTGTTCCATCTACGTATAAGTTTATGTTCCCAGCACTTGTATGTTCACGACTTTATTATCTAAATCATAAGAGTGGGCAATGCCAGCAACCGCAAGGATGTCTTGTATTAGGCTGTGGAAAAATGACTGGTTTCTTGTATTGATTGGGGGCAGGTCTTACAACACCAGACTGCGGCCATTGCTAGACTTGGCAATGTGTTGAAGCGAGATTTCCGGGACATGGAGATTATAATGGCTGAAGAAATCGAACTGGCAGAAGGTTAGACAGACTATTAAGAGCGCTACATTAATGGTTATGGCGGTTTTTGCAATGTGTAGTTTTTTCAATCATGGTTTTGATGTATCAGAAGTATTGAAATTGAATTAACTAGGAAATCAATGGCCATAGGGCCTGTTCGAGTTCGATTATTTACTTCAGCAAAACGTCTGGCCCAGGTCTATCCTATTAAATTAATTTACGTTCTGTGCGGCGCTGGAACTATTAGGGCCGGATTAAAGCCCATTGATACTTTTACCAAGGGGATTGAGCCCTTAAATGTAACTATATTGGGCTTGATTGTGCATAAATTTAATCAGAAAAGTGGGATGTTTGGGTTCAATATTGGGCTTTTGATGGGGCCTGATGAGCCCATAAGTTCAACCTGATGTGGGCTTATAAGCCCATTAATTTAATCGCATTGGGCCTGATAAGGACATTTCATTTAATCCCATGGGTCTAACTTTTCTGATTGGGCCTGATGAGCCCATAGATTTAATAACATTGTGCCCAGTAAGCCTACGATTGGGGCCTGATTAGCCCATTGTCGTAGTATTGGGCTTCTTGGCTCATAAATTGAACCCCATCTGCAAGTTATTGGGCTTATTATGGGCCTGAGCCCATAAATTCAATAAGTTCAGGGGTAATAGGGCTGAATATTGGGCTTTCTGGCCCAAAAATTCAACCAGATTGTGGGCCTGTAAGCCATTAATTTAATAACATTGTGCCCAGGAAGCCCACGATTGGGCCTAATTAGCCCATTGTCATATTATTGGACTTCTTTGCCCATAAATTGAACCCAATCTGCAAATTAATTGGGCTTATTATGGGCCTGAGCCCATAAATTCAACCAGTGCAGGGGTAATAGGGCTGAATATTGGGCTTTATGGCCCATAAATTCAACCACATTGGGCCTGATAAGCCCATTTCATTTCCCTCGTAGACATGTGCTTAATATTATGCCTGAGCCCATAAATTTAACTAAATCAGTTGTAATAGGGCTGAATATTGGGCTTTCTGGCCCATAAATTCAACCGCATTGGGCCTGATACGCCCATTTCATTTAACCCATAGACATGGGCTTAATATTGGGCTTCTGAGTCAATGGGTCAATTGGGCTTACTATTGGACCTATCCATTGGGCCACCGGGACAATGGGTTAGTTGGGCTTGCTATTGGACTTATGAACCAAAAATTTGGGCTTATCATAGGGCCTGGTAAGCTCATTAGCTTAATATTGGGCTTCCGGGCCAATGGGTTAGTTGGGCTTACTATTAGACCTATGAACCCATAATTTGGGATTAATATTGGGCCTGTGAGCCTCTGCATTTACCATCAGTGGGCTAGTTGAACTTAAAATTGGACTTAATATTGGGCTAGTTGGGCTTAATATTGGGCTATGTGGGCATAGGCCCAACATCATCCACAATTTTTTGACCGAATCTAAATTTTGAATTTGGCTTTCGCCATGCCCCCCGCAGTTATATCTAAAAAAGTGCATAGAACTTTTTTTTTCTTCCTGCGTACATAGATTTCAAATGTAACTTTAGAGATACAAGACTTGAAGGTATGATGGTGGCAGGAAAGAGACCGGAAAAAATAAAGCCTAGGGTGTGCTATGCCTGGGCCAGGCCAGGCCAACCCGTTCAATACCTGGGCCAACTTTAACCACAGGATATCGAATCATTTTAAAACATACATATCTCCCATTGCACCACACAGTGTCGAATCATTTTAAAACATACATAACTCGCATCATTTGGAAAGTCAATTGAGCAGTTTACTTTTTTTTCGCCCACTCCTGTTTCGAGATAACCTCGTACTGATTCAGTCAACAGCATCTTCACCATAGAGAAACAATGTACTTCTGCACAATGGAAATCCGTGGAACCTACGCTGTACACATGAAGAATTCAAAGAAGCTAAAGCGAATAAAGGGCATTATCTCCATTAAAAAACTGAATACCACCTAGTCAAACTGCTCCTCAAGTCCCTGTAGATGATCATAGCTCTTTTTCTGTATGGTGAGTCATCTACAATGCTCAACATAGAAACGAGGTAGAATCATTTTTNCCAAAGTAGCCACGCAGTAGTGTTTAGAAGCCGATCGTTGAAGAGATACCAGATCTACACACCTCCTTGTCTTAATTTCTACTCTTCTCCTTTCATATATTTTTCTTGATTTTCTGGTAGCAAAACCAAGAGATGTTGATGTGTAACGGCCGTTACGACTACATAATGGGCTATAACAACCGTTACGGGTGTGAATTTTTTTTCAGCTGATAAATCGGGGTGTAATGGTATCGTCGACCTCAGTTACTGTTACATAACGGCCGATTTTCCAAACCATGGTATATGCAAATCCCGGAGAAGATATTGTAACCAACAAGTATCAACAAATGTATAGGCGTTTGATTGTTTCTTGGCACACCAAGAAACAAGAGTGAATCCAATAAAAACACAATAGCCACTAATGGAGTGGTGAGAGTTAGGACAACCCGCCCAATCAACGTCGGAATATGCAATGATTAGATCAAAATTGCTTTCATATAGTTAGAGTCCAAAGTAAATCTTCCCTTTCAGATAATGCATGATGGCCATGAAATGGGACTATCTAGGATCACGCATATGTTGGCAAATGTGATGAACAACAAAGGCAATGTTAGTGCAGGTAAAGGTCAAGTATTGAAGGGCCCCTACCAAGCTGAGATAATAAGAAGGGTTCAAGTAGACGGAATTTTGAGAAGCAAATTTGGAGAGAGAGGAAGAAGATTTAGGGGAGACACGGAAAAAGGGAGAAGATCTGGAAATTAAGGCATTGGGCTAGTGTGAGAGGTAAAGAGGGATAGAATATTCTGGAGTGAGAGAGAGTGTGTGTTTAAGGCGTAATTAATGTATACAAAATGTAAAGTGCTATAGGAGGGAAAAAGTATTGCAACACTCATTGTGGTTCGTTGAATCAATAAATTTAAGATGATTTGAATCGTCTTTTATATTAAGATTAAGTGTTCCGTTGAATGAGTCTTTATTTTATCTTGAATTAATCTCAACCGTTTTTGTCTTTAGAAACTTTATTATATTGACTAGCAATGGCCCGTACCTAAAGGCACCACGTAACTAAAAAATTGCTAATATATAGAAGTGAAAGTAAAAAAAATTGAATACTACAACCCCTAAAGCTTTTAAGCAACATTATTTGTATTGGCTTACACATTCATTACTGACACAATGAGATAAATGGATCCCACAAACCTTCCAAAGTTACAATTCGAAACCATTAAAATGTGTAGGTAACCAAAAAAAATGTGCAATTGATGTGTCTCTTCATTTAAGGAACATATCGCAAAAATCTTGGTGAATAAACAATCATTTAAGAAATAAGTTCTAGAATGGTAACCAAATTGCTAGTGAGCTAAAGCCTCCTCCTAATACCAATTACCCCTCCATGAAATATGTCATAACTCCAACAGGGCATGTAGAAACAATTCAAGCCTCAAAATGAACACATAGACTTAATATTGTGGTACCAGTGTTATTTAAGGCGTAAAGCGAACCGAAGCGACCAAGGCTCCTAACGCCTAGGCGAGAAGCGAGAAGCGAGAAGCGAAGCGACACGATTTACCGAAGCAAAGCGAACAGTTAAAAAAAATATATATTTTAGTTTAATTACTTCTAAACAATCTAAGTTCTAATTTTATATATACTAAATATTTAAATGCAAGTAAAACCATAAACATTTAAATTAAAAAAAACACTAATAATATCTCAAATCTTAATAACAGTCATAACTTAAACATTTAAATTCAAACAAATACTAACAATTGTATACATTTTCATATTGACAGGGTAGGACAACAAAAGAAGCAGAATCAGGACAACAGCAGAATTAGCAACAAAAAAAAAAAAAGCAGAATGACAATTAAAAAAAAACAAAAGCAACACAGGACAGCAAAACCGAAGCAGCAATAGAATCAACAAAAAAAAAAAATAGAAGCAGAATGAGCTAAAAAAAAAACAGAAGCACAATGATCATGATAGGAGCATAATCAATTGTAAACAATTTCATATGTAATTATATACTAAATAAAAAAAAGCAGAATAGAGGCACATTTTACATGTACTAAAATAATTAAACATGGTATAAGCATAGACCACTTTTTGGTACCATTTGTATATATATAAGAAAAGGGAAAAGTATAACCAAGACATATCAGAGACACTTCTTTGTAGAAGAATTTATTATTTACCCCCATTTCTGATACTCCTGCTTCATTTTTTTATCATAATTGTCATGCAGTGTAGTCGCCTGACTCCCACATCCCACAAATATTCTAAATGAATTCAGCAACACAAGGAAAAAAAAGGAATGTGTTTTGTTCGAAACATTGTTTATTAGAAAAAAAAAAAAAAAATAGACCAGCAATAGTCTAAAAAAAAAGTCATTAGTGATTAAAAAATAAAAGAGACTACTAACTTGTAATCAGAAAAAAAAAAAAAAAAAAAAGTGAAGCAGAATCGCTTTTTATAATAAAGCGTTCGCTTTTTCGCTTTTTTCGCTTCTTCGCTTTTTTCGCTTCTTCTCTTTTTCTCACTTTTTTCGCGCTTCGCTCACGTTCGCTTCGCCTGGGGTCCTCCAGGCGAGATAAGCTCGCCTCGCCTCGCTTGTCGCCTAGGCGAGCTTTTCAAAACACTGTGTGGTACTTTAAAAAAGCAGAATGGATGTCCAAGCATTTTACATGGGATTCATTGAACGTGCCCACTTAAACCATTCTCAAATTGGGCTCTTACATATTCGACTAAAAGGGTGGTAAAACATAGAAATGCAATGTAGGTCACCGACTAAAATCATCACTGTTCTAGGTCTAATTTATCATCTCTCGATCCAATCAAACTAGTCAACTCCACCTCATTTATCACCATATCAAATATTACATACACCTGATTCCAAAAAGAGGAGGAGCAAGAAATGGTGGTGGAAGCCATTGTGAATGGCTAGAACAGGCAGAAAAATTTAGAAAGGTCTCAAAGTTGACTTTGATACCATGAAGAATAATGGAATCCCTCACCCTTTAGGGCTGATATATGATGATATATATAGGGGTAATACATGTGTATATTGACACAACTAACCCTACTAAACAATACAAGATAATAACACTAACAGTTTCCAACTAAAAACAACATTATGATCAATGTCAGCTGCCAGTAAAAATATGACAATTACGAAAAGCAAATCAAATACCAAAAGCAAGAGCCATGCCTTTATTGAAGGCAGAAAAACGTCTATGCTTCAACTTGCAAAGAACAAAGGGTGAGCCTGTATTCACATATAATCAAATACAATATCAAATAATGGACCTGTCAAAATTAGTTTAACAACAGAATACGAGCCTCAAGAGGATCATAACTTGTATTAGTATTGCAAATAAATGATAAAATTGTGGAAAACAACATTACAACACATCTTCAACAATGAAAATAACTTGTAGTGAATCTATGACGAAGAGCAACATTGCAATATGTAATATTAGAGACTACACAAACAAATCAATCAGAAACACAATCTGAGCAAAGGAGTACCTTGCACGAAATTCAAGATGAACACAAAACATACGACCGATATGTACCCCCCAGTATAAGCACTCACTAGAGCGCACCTTGACACTGCGACAAACAATACATCCAAGGTTCAACAGCAAATCACCATCGCACATACACTCGCACACACACGGGCATAAGAAAGACTAATCAATTACCATAGAAGTTCCATGACTCTTCGACGGAATTAAATTATATTATAAATGAATAACAAGGCAATTTAAAAGGCGATACCTCCAAACCCTAACAGAGCTTTGAGATTAACATCAAAATTTCAAATAACGATGTGGCCTTTGCCTCTATCTTTTCGGAGTCTCTGGTTGGGCTTTGAATTACGAATCGAGCGATCGTCTTTGACGTCTCTGGAGGATGTGATAGTTCTTCACGCAGTTCTTCGAGAACTTCCGCTCATTTCCATGTTAGTTGTTCCTCGTAACAAATCTTATCCTTGCTTCGTCAATAGAGAAGCTCTGATATTGATAGCGGCGGCCCTATACAGAGATGGAGACTTAGATTTGATCGAGAGAGAGACGCAGATCTGATGAGGGTGTGTGTGCGTGAGAGAGAGAGACGAGAGAGAGCAAGAATGTTGTGACTCGCGCGTGTGATTTCAATTTGTAGCTCAAACATTAAAAATTTTAATTGGCACCTTCAATCTTAGAAGTTTGTATCGATACGTATCAAAGAAAAAAAAATTTAATTTATACTCTCAAAAATAAAAATTTGTACTAATGTGCACTTAAAATTAACCGTCCTCAATTTATTGTCTAAAATTAAATTGATAAATTATACCTAAATTCTCTCATACTTGTCACTTATTTATTTGGACTCTTTCATATTTAGAATATTACTCCTACATCTCATGACGTTTGTGCACGTGTAACATGTAACCCATTTTCGTTGATATCTATTAATATAACTATTAAAAAATATAATTTTTAATAAAAAAATATAATTTCATATTACTCTTTATTTTGTGAGTCTGATATATTTTAAAGTTCAAAATCAAGCTTACCATTTAAATGTCCAATAGAATGTAGGTATTTATCTAATATTTTTTAATTGCAATGCAATATATCACTTTAAACATAATTATTTGAATGCCCAAATAGGGGGAAAATTTAGGTTGAGAGTATTTTTATTAGGATTTTATAGCTGTTAAAAAATATGATTTTATCATAATAAAAAATTATAATTTTATATTACCCTTTATTTGAGAAGGGTTCCAAATGATTAGTGACAAGCACGAGAGAATTTAGGTATAATTTATTAATTTAGTTTAAGGTAGCAAACTGACGGTGGTTAGTTTTAAGTGCACATTGATACAAATTTTTTATTTTTGAGGGTGCGAATTGAAATTCGAACGATCTTTCATGATGCAATTTGCAATTAACCCTAAAATTTAATTGAGCTTCAATTTAGTGTTTTTATCAAAATTCACAAATTTATTACGATGAAATTGTATTCCATAATTAACATTTGTATAACTTAGATCAAAATGTATATTTGTCTGGTGAAAAAATTGTTATGTATAAGTTAAAAAATGTTACTTTATTTTATATGATTTTAAGAAGAAAAAAAAATGATAACAAACCCAAAATATATATATATATATATATATATATATTAGAGTAAAAATTTGAGAAATATTGAGATAGAAATATTGATGTATTTGAAAAAAATATATTTTACTTGACAAATATATTTTTATGGGCAAGTTGTGTGATTTTTTTTTGTCGAAACAAATTAATAAATTTAAATGGAATGACTAAATTGAATTTTGGTTAAAATTTTAAAGATGTTATTGTTGTATTCATTGAATTTTCAAGAATCAAATAAAAATTTTTGTACATACTTTAAGAGTGAAAATAATAAATTACCCTAAAAATTACAGAAGATTTGCAATGAGTTTTTACTTTTGAGACCTGAAGCCCATGGTTCCGTCCATACAGAGAGGTAACTTGCAAGTCGAACCCAATGCGATAAAAATGAATGATCCACAAACACTCAAATTCCATGTCGTCGACCCTTATAGAGTTGTGATCGACCAATCTGTTGAAAAATAAAAAAAAACTCACAAGGCATTTTCATGTCTCTGTCCCGTGTTACTGAAAATCAAACTGAGTCAAAAAATTGGTAAACTATTTACTTTCTCTTGTCATTGTTTTGTCATATTTATCTCACAAATTCTAGGTAAGAGGTGAAGCATTTTCTTAGCACGCCCTTATTTGAGCCAGTCCTCTCACTAGCAGCAACCTGTATTGGTTCACCTCCTCATTGCTCCTGTGGAGAACAGAAAAACTATTTGTAATTCTACGTTTCATCTCATTATCCAATTAAGCAACCCACCTAAAATGAGCAAATATTATTAAAAAAATACACAGTGGTGCATGAAATTTTTATATGCTTGAAGATGATGAGATGCGCGTAGTCTTATTCCCGTGCAAAAAAAAAAAAACTTAATGCTCAAATTAAAATGAAACTATCTTTTTATTACTGCAAGGAATATCCTCAATTATAATTCAAAATCAAATATCAAGATGACAAATTATTAGTTTACTCATGATTGGATTGATTTTCTAGGCAACCGTGTGTATGTTTATATATATATATATATACACGGAGAGAGAGAGCAATGTTATAAGAATCTTGTTTGGGGATTTAATCTGAGAAGTTAATGATATGACTTCAATGTAACTATTGATTAGTTGTGAGTTCTAATGTTAGATAGATTTCACAATTAATCCACTAGTTATATATCATTAGGTCCTTAGATTAGATCCAAATAACATTTTATGCATATATATAGCCAGATATCATCCAATTCAATTCCCCTCGATTTCTCACAATAGTTGATTACCCATTATGTATTTGTGGGATATCCAATTATACATAGCGGCCTTAAATTGATTTCATAAGAGATGATCTAGTATTGAAAAAACTAAAAAATATATATTAGAAAGAATTTAAATCCACGCCCATACCATACAGTCACCTGATTCTTTCCCAATCAACCAATTTTGTGACTGGCAATTCATGTTTTTCATATCCGTAGACTAGCAATTTGATTCTGTTTTCGAAAACAATCATGGGGTAATGTCATCTAATATGAAACCTCTCTTACATCCTAAGTATTGGATTGCCAAGTCTCAATCTGTCGTCTTTTTTTTTTTTTATTACTCCGAATCAACGTATATCTCAATTAATTCTCTTTTATTTTGGTCAAAGACAAGGATTAAAAAATTCATAATGAATAAATTTTTTATANCCTCTTTTTTTTTTTTTTATTACTCCGAATCAACGTATATCTCAATTAATTCTATTTTATTTTGGTCAAAGACAAGGATTAAAAAATTCATAATGAATAAATTTTTTATAAATTTATATATGTCAAGGCTTATCAATATCCTTAGTAATCATCGTTCTGTAAAGTTTCATCGACTTCAACGTGCCACTGCTGTTCTTTGTACAAAGAGCATAGGAATTGACAACATTTTATACATGTTTTCATGTACCGTCCCTCAACGGCAAACTGCAAATTTTGTCTTCATTTATTGCTCTCAATTTCTTGTTGTCTTGACTTCTATGATTTTCTTTTTCTATATTGCTTTAAGATTTTTAATTATTTATCTACAAGTAAATGGGTTTAAGCCAACGCACTGTACGCATATAAGAACAAGTGTTTGTTCGAAGTTTGGGTTTATTTAGGTTGAAAAAAGAACACCCCCTTTTTAGTTTTGCGAGGAGAAAATAAGGAGCATATTCCATAATATTATCANGGTTTTCTTTTTCTACATTGCTTTAAGATTTTTAATTATTTATCTACAAGTAAATGGGTTTAAGCCAACGCACTGGACGCATATAAGAACAAGTGTTTGTTCGAAGTTTGGGTTTATTTAGGTTGAAAAAAGAATACCCCCTTTTTAGTTTTGCGAGGAGAAAATAAGGAGCATATTCCATAATATTATCATAGTGGTATAGGAGGAGATAATTTTTTTTTTTTTAAAATATGGTTCTTATTGTGGACATAGACGAAGGCCTATATAGCAACAAAATTCTTATGTTAACTTCTAAGCTTACTAAAGATAAAAAATTAAGTCCCCCAAAAACATTGGTGTAGACTTAAAAAATTGATGTGCTGCCAAAGTATGAACGCATAGGTTATGCATAAAATAAATAATTATTATATTTTCCGGAAGGTAATAATTACTATATATTTTCTCCAATTAGTAAATAAGTAATAAGGTCAAGGAACTCCAGAAAGGACAATCTTTCTCTCTCTCCCTCAAAAACAGAGACGCACTCTGTACAAACACTGATTTTTTTATGTCCCCCCAACAACTATAAGTATTAGAGCTTTCTTCAACAATTCCTTGTGCCTTTTGAAAGGTATGAATATGGAGGAAGATGGGATGAAATCAAGGAGCTTTCGCTATGAAGACTACAGTACCAGAAGGGTTTTTTTAAGGAGCTATCCACTTCACTGGGGAGGCGAAGATGAAGGAAACAAAGAAGATAACATAGGTGTCACCAACAGAGGCAGTGGGATTAAACCCATGAAGAAGATAATCCTATCATTTTGCCACTGGGGAGAAGAAAGAGCTTTGGTCTTACGAAGATTTAAGCATAAGGTCACATTCTATGTCATTGCTTGTCTTCCAGTTGGTTTTAAACCAACGACTGCCCTGATTTCAGCTTAATATTTCCGGTCTTATGCACAACCTCTCACTTTTTGACTGTTTTCTTTCAAGTATGTCTCATGTACATCAAATATAACAAAAATTAACTAGAGAGTGCTGCTAGTATTTCCTATGGACAAACAGAAAAGCATGGAAACTACAGTACCAACCGAATTGTATGGTGTTTTGTTCGAGTCGTGATATTGCTAGTTATTTCAATTATCTCAATTTTCTAAAGATGGAGACTTCTCTTCATACAGTGATGACACAACAGAAGTAACTCTTTTTATTGGAACCTTGAATGCATCATCAACCTTAGATCCTCCTAGTTTCACATCAGCAAGGACATCTAGCCCCGTGTTGATGGTCATGATGATAGAGATCAAAGAAGAATTGGATGAACTTAAATTTAATAATTGAATTTTATTATTTGTTTTAATATTATTTTATTAGTTAAGAAATATTTGTTTGACTAGAAATAGTAATTAANAGAAGAATTGGATGAACTTAAATTTAATAATTGAATTTTATTATTTATTTTAATATTATTTTATTAGTTAAGAAATATTTGTTTGACTAGAAATAGTAATTAAAATTTGATTAAGAAATTATTATAAAGTTTTAGTAGGATAGAAATTTGAGAGTTTGATTATAAAACTCTTTTAGAAAATAGTTTTTATTTTAGTAGGGGACTTGACTTATAAATAATGATGTAATTTCAACTATTTTTAAGTTGGGCTCTGATACTAAACTGATATAGAATGAGAAGGACTAGATATCACCGAATAAAAAGAGAAGAAAAAATAAGAGGGGATGAAAGAGGTTTACCTCATTCTCGCAANAGTTTTTATTTTAGTAGGGGACTTGACTTATAAATAATGATGTAATTCCAACTATTTTTAAGTTGAGCTCTGATACTAAACTGATGTAGAATGAGAAGGACTAGATATCTCAGAATAAAAAGAGAAGAAAAAATAAGAGGGGATGAAAGAGGTTTACCTCATTCTCGCAAGGAATCGATGAAGAAACACATAAATTTTCTACGAAGAACTACTTTTTATTATATCACTTTCTCTAATTAAAAATAGTTGGGATTATACCATTACTTATAAGACACGTCCCCTACTAAAATAAAAGCTACCTTCTTATTAAAATACTAAAAGAGTTTTATAATCAAACTCTCAAATCTCTATCATACTAAAAACTCTATAACAATTTCCTAATCAAATTATAATTACTACTCCTAGTCAAACAAATATTCCTTAACTAATAAAATAATATTAAAATAAATAATAAAATTTAATTATTAAATTTAAGTTTATCCAATCCCTTTTCGATCTTTATCAATTCTCCCCGGCTTAAAAAACCTTTTATCCGAAGAGTTGGAAGGCCACGAGTACTCCAAAAAAATTTGAAGAAGCTTGTGTTCCAAGAAAATATCATTGTAGATCTCTATAGTAGAAAGTAATCCGTTCGTGTATTGCATCCATCATAGCCTAATGCACAGACACTATTATAAGTGAAGGAAGCATATAATTCAGTGGAGACAAAATAACAACTCCATTTGTAGTGGCGCCTTTTGAAACTCCTTTAACTTCTTTTGTAAGAACATCCTTTGAGATTAGCTTATCAAAAGCAATTGATGTATAATGAGGAGAACTTTTAGGCTCATCAACGATATCTGATTTTAGCTCATCATTCAATTGAACTGGAACTTACAGTTGTGGATGAACTTCTTGGGGCAAAGCTTGTTCAACTATTTTTTAATGATCAATGGATGAAGAANTGGAACTTACAGTTGTGGAAGAACTTCTTGGGGCAAAGCTTGTTCAACTATTTTTTAATGATCAATGGATGAAGAAGATGAATTAAAATATACCTTCTTCGCAAGATCCTTATTTGGGAGCTTAACTCCAAACATAGCAGTCAACTTGTGTACACTTTCATGTATATATTCTATTGATGTGTGAAGTGAATCCATTGATACTTGTAGTGAATCCACTGATCCTTGGAGTGAATCTAATCGCGAATCATGTGCTCCAACTCTAGCACTTAACTCGGCATTGGTCACCATCTTGATTGAAATATAATTAAAGAATTTTTTTTTGGGGAAATTCAGGGCTCAATCTATAATTTTAGAAAATTCTGTGGCAAAATTGTAATTTCAAAATTTTTTGGGGCCAAGGTGTAATTTCTAAAACTTTTGGGGGGATGAAAGTATAATTTTAAAAATTTTAGGAGTCAAATCTATAATTTCAAAAATCTCAAGGTTACGCAGCTGAATTTTTTTTTTGGGTAGGCAGCAGGGTTAGAACTAAAACAAAGGGCTGAAACACAAGATGTTATACAAGTCTTAAAAACACAACGATAATCGAGAATGATTGAAATTGGACTCTGATACTAAATTGATGTAGAACGGGAGGGACCAAAAATCATAAAATAGAAAGAGAAGAAGAAAGAAGAGGGGTGAAAGGAGTTTATCTCATCCTCACAAGGAATCGGTGAAGAAACACATAAATTCTCCACGGAGAATCACTTTTTATTATATCACTATCTCTAATTAAAAATAGTTGAGATTACACAATTATTTATAGGCCAGTCCCCTATTAAAATAAAAATTACTTTTCTACTAAAATACTAAAAGAATTTCATAATCAAACTCTCAAATCTCTATCCCACTAAAACTCTATAACAATTTCCTAATCAAATTCTAATTATTATTCCTAGTCAAACAAATATTTATTAACTTATAAAATAATATTAAAATAAATAATAAAATTCAATTATTAAATTTAAATTCATTCGATCCATTTTCGATCTCCATCGCATAGAATTTCACAAGCAAAGACTATGATTATCCATACAAAATCGAGGTGAGCAAAAGGGTAATTGATGTGACAGTATAACTCGAAGAAGCAGTTATGGAGAGGAGACAACCCTAGGGTGCCAAATCAGGATGTATTATTCAACGTATGAGAAAGCAAAAGCATATGAGAAGAACTCATACACAAAGGATATTCATGTTATCAAACAGATGAGCATCGTGATAAGAAACAAATCTCTATACAAAAAAC